>JAECXB010001995.1:5647500-5660000 GCA_018151435.1 Zaprionus africanus
ATTATTATTATTATTATTATTATTATTATTATTATTATTATTATTATTATTATTATTATTATTATTATTATTATTATTATTATTATTATTATTATTATTATTATTATTATTATTATTATTATTATTATTATTATTATTATTATTATTATTATTATTATTATTATTATTATTATTATTATTATTATTATTATTATTATTTATATTATTATTATTATTATTATTATTATTATTATTATTATTATTATTATTTATATTATTATTATTATTATTATTATTATTATTGTTATTATTATTATTATTATTATTATTATTATTATTATTATTATTATTATTATTATTATTATTATTACTATTATTATAATTATTATTATTATTATTATTATTATTATTATTATTATTATTATTATTATTATTATTATTATTATTATTATTATAATTATTATTATTATTATTATTATTATTATTATTATTATTATAATTATTATTATTATTATTATTATTATTATTATTATTATTATTATTATTATTATTATTATTATTATTATTATTATTATTATTATAATTATTATTATTTTTATTTTTATAATTATTATTATTATTATATTATTATTATTATATTATTATTATTATAACTTATACTATTATAATTATTTGATTCTTAATTATTATTTTTGTAATTATTTTATCAAATTTATTATTATTTATATTGTACTTCAACAGCATTCGATTTACTATTTATGTTGAAGGGTGTTCACAACAAAAAATGTATTATATTGAATAAAATACCCTCACCTCTATCTGGACAGCGAGTCCATTGTACACTTTGGGGCGCATTAACGTTGCAATCTTTAGTTGCCGCTTGATGGCCGGCAAATTGAAAATGTCAAGTGCACACTGCACGCACACATACACTCAAACACACACAGCATTCTGCAGAGCATTATGAAAAGTAGCCATATAAGGCGGATGGAAGTCGAGGGTTGTTTGTGCACTTAGCGCATTCCGGTGCTGAAAATTGAATTTTAAATAAAATGATTTCATTTCCATTGCGAGTATATTAAAGTGAGTTAAGGCAGTGCTAGAACCTTTTAGGATAAGAACTGGTGAGTACATAGCATGCAATATGCATAGAATGTTATGTAACATACATAGAATGTCAAGACTTTCTGTTAAATTGCTGTAATCAGCCTGTACTGAGAGTGCAGCTCATTTGAGCACAACGATCACGAAAACTGCTAACTATTAAATACATAGTAATGTTATTAACATGATAATTGTATGTTAAAGCAGAGCAGCCATTTAAAAAATTTCCCAGTTAGTTCGCTTGTAAATGAAACGTTTGCAGACAAACAAAGGAGAGAGAAAAAGAATCACATGAAAAAACGTACACATAACTTATTCCATTGTATTTTAGAGTCCCTATACTGGCATCTGTGGAACCCACTTCAAAATTTAAATATTTATTCAGCTAGCGGAACTATTTCAGCGCGTTTTCTTTTCTATTTCTCAGCGGGGGAGTTAAGTTATTATTTTGTTTTTTCGCATTTTCGTTTTGCTTTTGCTTTTGACAGCGCGAATATAAAGCAGATAAATATAAAACTGAACTTACTTGGCAGCATGACGAAGCTCAGTTACTCTTTCCAGTTGCTTTTGGCGGGATCTAGTTGCTGGAGTTGCCAGATAGCCATTGTTAACCATTGCCAGCTACATAACATACTTTATCAATGTTGTGTGGTACCCTGCGTAGACAGGGTGAAGGCAGCATAGAAAGCGTTGCATACTTCTCGGCTGCTTTATAAAATATTTAATGCGCTTTTCATTGTCTCAATGCTGCTCGTTGTTATTGTTGTTGTTTTGGCTGTTTATGTGCATAAATTTTATTACACATGTGCTATTGTTTTGCGACGCAGCAGCAGCAACAACAACAATGCCAAAAGTTAATGTAACATAAAATTTCGTTTTTTATTTATCATGCATTGTTGTCGTCGTCCTCGTCGTCGTGTTGTTGTTTTTGGATGCGCTTTCCCCTTGGGGCAGGCGAAAAAGAGCACAAAACAAATAGAACGAAATCAAAGGGAAATAAAATAAAATATTTGAAACAGAACAAGGACAGAAAACGCACAATAAAACTGCCGCACACATGCCACATGCCACGTAGCACACACTTACACACACATCCATACGCAGGCATAAACCACAGACGTGGTGCCACGCCCACAGCCCACAGCCCACACAAGGCCATGCGCATTCATATATCAAAAATATGCTAAATCAGCATATTTGCGAGTTTATTTACAAGGACATTTATAAAAATTTACGGCCGTGCCGTAAATTGCAGCCGCCGGGCAGGTCTTGAGATTTATGCCTCGCCGATTATATCAAAGGGGTGGGGAAGGCAGCACACAGTACAGCACAGGAGAGCAGTTTCCTTCTCCTCCTCCCCCTGAACTCAACCCCTTTTTGCTTATCGTTCGGCAGCGATTTCTCACATAATTCAAAAGTCGTTGCATAAAACAAGGCGCCGCCAGAGAAACTCGCAAAAGCAACTTGAGCCGGGTCAAACAACAAGGTGCGGGGCAAAGATGTGACCCAATTTAGATGGGGCTAAGCAGGCAGAAACCCAACTCGACTCGACTTGACTCGACTCGACTCGAGCAGCTGTCACAGAAATTATTATGATTATAGGGGAAGAAAAAACAACCAGCTGAAGTGGGTCCTTTGTCTCTTCTGTATAACGAGCAACTGCAATTTCTATTGGTTTCAAGGAGTATCAAATGCGTACACAGGGCTTTATGCTTTAACAGTACAATTGCAATTAAAGTGCAACCTTAAATACAACCTTGTTTAATTCGGCCATGTGTTAATTAACATTAATGTTTTCAATGTGCTAAGTTTGCAGCTCATTTGAGCACAACGATCAACATTGACTGTTAACTTTCTAGTGCGAACTGTTACTGTAAAGTTAATAATAATCTTGAATGTATGTCATATGTAAATGCAACACTCTCTGCGAATATATTATTGTATTTATACACTTATATACAATTATATTTATGTATTCAGCTCAAAGTGAAATCCTTAGCACATGTACATACATACTTGACTGTTAATTAACTTGTTTAACACACTTTTATGTCGTTAGCAAAACTAGAAATTAATCCTGCGGAATTCGATGCACTGCAATTTACCAAATGTCTGAGCAGACTCATATGTTGGGATAAACTTACAATCTTGGTTAATATAAGTAGCGACTGTTACATTAACGTATTTTCCTGTTGCTATCTGTGTAACTGTAAGCGCTGCACTGCAAATGATATAAATAACTTTACACAAGTATCTTATGTATGAATGTTCAAGTGCAGCAGGTTGTATAAGGATTGCTGGCAACCTTACGCAAGTAACATGCACTGGCTTAACATACATATGTAATTGCTCGCAGCAATATCCCTTCGACTGTTAACTATGCACTGCAATTGACATGTATCATATAACTACCTGTTTGCGGAGGATTGCCTGGCAACGTTATGTAATTAGACCATGAACGGGTAACACTAAAGGATTAGCTCTGCTATATGTTGCGATCTCTTTGACTGTTAACTATGTATCGCAATTAACATAAGTGAGTGCAACCTCACGTGATTAGACCATGCGCTGTCTTCGCATTAGGTGGCAGCACTAAAGAAATAATTCATTTAGTAAGGAAGCAATAAATTGAATCCTTACGTATTAAAGTGCATTGGAAATATTGCGCAGCCAGTCGTAACTTTCCAGCGACCTTTGGACGAAGTCAACGGCTTTATGCTCTCCACCACCCCTCTCCCCCTCCCGTTCCCCCTTTTCCTTTTCTGCTGCCATTCATCATTGATTACTGTCATGCTTCGTCTTCGTCTTTGTCTTAATTTTAAATCAATTTTACAGCTTGCCAGGGTTGCCGCTGCTGTGACTCTGTTGTGGCAGTGTGGCTGCTGCAACATGGGGCGGCGCCAGCTGTTGTACACGGTTGCAGCAGCGTTATACAAATATCATTGGCGTTAATCCTTTTCTACATCATCAAACAATTTCATCAAATAAATCTAAAGTGATTTGTATTTGTCACACAGTTTTCAACTGCCGTCGCGTCGCGTCGCGTCGCTGCTGCTCGTCATGCCCCAACGAGTGGCAAGTGTTGCCAACATGTCGGCAACATATCCAGCTACAGTTCCTGCACCTTCTGCTCCATCAGCTGCTGCTGCTGCTGCTCCTGCGCCAACTGGAACTGCACGCTTCGTCTGTTTTTAAACGCTGTAGCATTTTATTTATTTTCCTTTTCGCTTTTCGCTGACTGCTCGCTGATTGACTGCCATTGCCCGCAGACGGAGCGAGGTGCGCCCCAACTTCGCCCCGCAACGCACTGCGCGGCAACCATGTGTAGCATGCCCCTGCTGCATGTTTACTTTGCAACATTTCTCATTTAATGCCTTGGCAATGACGTTGACTTGCCGGCTCTGGCGGTGATTGAAAAGTTTGCTTTGCCCCTCTCTCCCTCTCACCTACCTCCCTCTCTTTCCCTCTTTCTCTCTGTATTAGCGCGCTCCCTTACTACATTCTTCATACAAACACACACACTCTACAACTGCAGCTGCGGCTACAGCCAAAGCTAGTGCAACAACAACAACAACTACTACAGACTGCAGCGCCATCTGTGGTTGGTGGGGGCAAAACTTTGGCCACTCGGTTTGCCTTTTAAAGTCGCTAACAAAATTAATATAAATGAATTTCAAAGCAAACACTGTCCATCAAAATTTGAGACACCTCACACTCCCATTGCACTTGCATTCGAATATAGTAGAAGACATAAATGAACAGAAAGTGAGGCTGGTTCTTTTCTCATTCTATGTTTCCTATTATATGTATATACAGGGTGTTCAACAGATGAACGTAAAGTAAAATGAAGAAGAAAAACAGTTACGTTTGTTGTTATACCCCGCGACCATTGAAAATGGTGAAAAAAGGGTATACTAAGTTTGTGCAAATGTATGTAACAGGCAGAAGGAGGCGGGGGAGACCCCACAAAGCATACATATTCTTGCTCAGGATCACTAGCCGAGCTGATTAAGCCATGTTTGTCTGTCCGCATGTCGGGATATCTAGATGAACATACAGTTCTCAGCTTTTATAAAAAGCTAGAGACACCAAATTTGAAAGAAAATTCCATACCAAGTCCTTACAAGTTGAAGGTGGAAAGAGTTTACAAAGCTGTTATAGAGAACCTTTAAAATAAAACATGCTGGAATAAGCGCTCACAATTCTCAGATTCTGTTGCAAATCATTTTTGTATAAAAAAAAAACCCACAAAACAATTAACTCATTATCAGCAAGATAAATTGTAAAACAAATGATAAAAATGCAATTTCACACCACTCTGTTTCTACAATATTTGAATGAAGGATTTCGAATTCACAGATGCAATTGTCCATGAGTACTTAAAAACCGAAATATAGTAAAATAAAATGAAAATTGACTATCAACTTCCTTTTCGAAACTCAAATAGGAAGTCTCATGAACTTTACAAAATAACTAGGGATTTTTATATTTTTCGGTATTAAAACAAAACCCAAAAAAAAAAGTTTTACTTTAAAAAGAAAACTTATGCCAGAGCAAGAGCCACAACAACACTGAACGTAAGTAATGTACACAGTTCGTTTTAAAGATTTTTAATAGTGCTGTGTAGTGTTGGCTTAGCAAAAAAGTATTTTAAATTTCTATACTAATTGAAAACATCTCTGTTTTATCGCCGATAACAGAAATGTTTTGAATGTTGTGTATTGTAACAAGTATAAACAGAATATATAAAATTAAATTTTTTGACCAATTTTTTGAAAGGCATTTGTCAGTTATCAGCTGGCTCTTTTAGCTTGCTTTAGAAAAAAAGCGCGCGTAATTTTGTTTATATTTACTTCCCTTAAGGAAAAATTCAGCTAAGGTTGCTAAAAAGATACGTGATGTGTATGGTCATATATCTTTAAAAGAAACACAGTATCAATGTTGGTTTGCAAAATTCCGTTTAAGAAATTGTTCACTCAAAGAAAATTCGACTCCTCTGCCAATCTTGATTCAAACTATAAACACTTTATAGCGTCGTAACAACCTTTTGACCAAAATTGATATGTTCCTGCAATGGCAAAATAATAATGAAAGATACCGTCGTTATTCATAACTTTTATTCTATATCAATAGTTTCAATGTCAATTATTCGTTCGAAAACGAATTTTCAGAAATCATTTTTGAGCCAATTATGAAAGTTTTAGTATTTAAATTAGGCTTTCAATTCTTGAAACCTGGTGTACGTACAAAAATGAGTCATATAGTCAGCAAATTTTTTAGTCCTAGTTCTTACAACCTCGAGATCTATCATCAGACAGACGAACAGACAGACTAGGCTAAATACTTTGAATGTATCTATTCACGTTACAGGGTCTGCCACTCCTCCTTCTGCCTGCTACATGCCCTTTCGGTTGGTAAAAAGTTAAATAAAAAAAACAAATTTAAAATAAACCATTAGAGGAATAAAAGCATTGATCACTTTTGAAGATAATTGTGCACTGAGTATCTGTCAGTCGAGTGATGGGCCTAGGTCTAATATAACATTTAGCCCAAATAATTAGGTAAATAAATACCAACGGATGTGGATGCAGGATGCAGGATGCCTATACGAAATTTCGGATTGCATTTGCGGCTGGCAGCCACAAAGTGGCCCCAAAAAATGGTCGTTCGAGCCATCGCAATCAATTGCGCCACGCCCACACACACAAATAGAACCGGAGATGAAGCCTGTGCCAAAGCCAGAACTGGCATCGGATCCCACAGAGCCAATGCCAATGCCAATGAGGGTCGCGAGTAGCAACAGCGGCAGGGGAAGGCGGAGATGCAGAAAGGGGAGCCACACGACGAGCGAACAAATCGGCATCGAAAGCGATTTGCAACCGAACTAAAATGCATTTGGATGCCACAAAGTGACCACAAAATGCCAAATGCATTCACAGTGTCTCGCTCACTCTTCAACACACACACACGACTACACTGTCCACTCCAGTTGCTGTGCTCGCCACTGTCCACTGGCAAACAAAATTATGCATGTTAATTTTGGTCTGGCCATTAGTCGAGTTCATTTCCTTGTTCGATTCCCGAATTATGTTAGTTTTCGATTCGAATGAATGACTTGAAAAGAAGTTAAGCTGAACTCGATTATGTTGTTTTTGAAAACGTTAAATGACAAAAGGTTTATAGATTTAGGAAATAGATTCTAGATTAATTTTTAATAGGTTAACGTATATAGGTTAATATAGGTTAGATAGGTTAATGATTTTGAAATAACCTTAAAGTATTGAACATTTTAAGTTATACTTAATATAAACTTAAAATGGCGATAATTGAATTTAAGAAACTTGTTAATAAACGTAAACATATATATCTTCAAAAGAGTTTTCAATATTTTATCATCATATCATTAGCTCAAATATATTGCATGAGTACTGAATACTTTTTACACCCGCTGTCAGTATGAATCCTTATATCTCAGAGATTATCAGAGCTATGCATTTTAAATCTGGTTTAAAATATGCCTTATTGCTGGTTGCAGATAAAGTTTGTTTTAGAAATTGGCCACGCCTCATTCCGCGTCATTTATGCAATCACTGATATTGATTAATATTTGTTGACTTACAATGACTTGTAAAGAATATATCCTTAACTTCATCTTAGCTTTCGAACTATTAAAATCGAAAATAATTAAAAATTAATTATCGAAAATTAAATATTCATTCCATCTTTCGACTCGTAGTCGATAAATAGTCCATGAATATTATTAAAACTCAAAGAATTTATGATTTTCTCGTTTCAATTTTAAAAGGTAAACGTTTAACCTCTCTATAGTCCAATAAAGTGGAATTGCTAGCATATCGATAAGCAAGTCTATCGACTTTTGTCCATTTTGACTCGTATTCGATAAATACTCTATAAATTTTATTGAAACTCAAAGAATTTATTTATTTTGTATTATTTATTTATTTTCTCGTCTCAATTTTACAAGATAAACGTTAACCTCTCCATAGTCCAATAAAGTGGAAGTTCCCAGCACAGTGCTAGCATATCGATAAGTAAGTCTATCGACTTTTGGCCATTTGAGCTCAAGTAATTCGCTTGCAAGTTTCGCATATTTGTCACCAGCTTTGCGCTTAAATTCACCAAATTTATGGTCATTCAATACACAGCAGGCGCTCTCCCTCCCACGCCGCTCTTCACTTATTGCTCTCCAGTTCTTCTTATATGCTCACACTGTCTGTCTGTCTGTCTGCTCTTTGTCTGTGCGCTCGACCCCGTGCGGCACAATTGTAATTTTTGCGCACTTACAACAGTAATTCGTGTTAACTTTTCGTGTAATGTGCAAATTTATGGCACAAATTTCGCACAGACCAACGCAATGAGACGAAATAAAACGCATGTGCTGTGTGTGTGCGTGTGTGTGTGTGGGTGGGCAGACTCTGAAAAAAAGACAACGACAGTTGTGGAAAAGAATATAACTTTAAGCTTATCGAAATTGCAAGAGAATTGTCGCATTCGATAGTCGATTTTATGGCACTTGTTCAATTCGATAATCGACTTTATGGCACTGCGACAGCTCTAGCAGAAGTGCACTTTTGAATCCAATCGAATTGTGTAACATAAAATTAATAGAGGGATGGGAAAAGAAAGATACATAAATATATATAGATATCGTTATATCGATAATCGATAGTCGACAAGGCAAGGCTTAAGTTGACAATAAAAGAGAGAAATTACTCGATTGCAAGAAAAGCAAAGAAAGGGATGAGTGCCTTGTGTTTATAGAATAATCGACAAATGACAAGTCGATAACAATATCGATATTCGGGAGTTTTAATCAAAACTTAAAAACCGATAAAATTAGTTTTTAGAATTTGACCAATTGAAAAACACATGCCTGTAAGATATCCTAACTATCGATAGTCATTAAATCGAAAGCAACAGAGTGTTATTTCTTCATGTCGTGTATCACCGATAGCCATCGATAAGTGTTACTGCATGGATTTCTATCGAAATCTATCGAAATTGGATTTATGTCGCTTAGAAGGACAAACAACTCGAAGCCACAAGCGATTGTTCCCCCAAGGCTGCAGGCAAAATCGAAGGTCTCGCTGCAAAAAAAGTACTTGCTCAGGTGCCACTGTGCACGCTACACTGTGCACTCTACACTGTACCCTGTACTCACCCCCCTGCTTTCTCTACCCCCCTATGTACTCCATCTCCTGCCAGCTTCGACCAGTTTCTCTTGGCCCGAGTGTGGCCATAATTTACCAGAGTCAGGCGCGCGTACCAATTGGCTGGAGCACAACCCGCATCCCCTTCTGCTTCTTCTTGCTTGCCACGCCCCTTACTTGTCCGCCCCTCCGTCACATATGCGACGGTGAACCGAATGTTCTTTGTCCTTGTGCCGCAGCATCGCAGTGGCAATTTATGGCCCCGCACCGAGGCAGACAGCAGCGTAAGAGGTTAATAAAGTTTAATAATTTCGTCAAGTGTTAACTGGAGGCGACTTTAATTTCGCCACGGCTAAGCGACTAAGCGGCTAAGCGTATGCAGTGCCCTGTCCCTCTTCTCTCCACTCCTTTCCCTCTTGCTTTCCCTCCTTCTTTCCCACTTTCTTTAGCAACTTCTTTCCCTGCATCTTTCCCGTATTCTGCCAAGTCACAGCGAAAATATGTCGTAAATATCAAGAGGGGTACCTTTCCCTACCACCCAGCACATCTGTTACCCTCCCCCTGGGCTGGGCAAGTGCCCCACCACCTGGCGTCGTAAAACGAACGAAGACTGAGGCACGGCGAGCAGCTTGGAACGCATCTATCAAAAATTTATTTTTACTACACACAAAAATTAAATTATATAGTCAGTCGCTCAACTTGATGAATAAGTAGCCGTAAAATACTGAAGTCCAACCCGAGAATGGGTAGGTAGCCTGCTGCGGTCGGTCTTCTCTGGGGGGTCCCTGACCCCAGCCGAAGACGTAGCCGGACGTCAGCACAAAAATCAATCTAATTTCATTAAAGTCAGTCAACATAAAAAAGAACGAGAATGGGGGAGAGTGGGAAAAGGGAACAGTAACCGTTATATCTTACTGCCGGCCCAAGACAATGGCTTCCCTCCTCCACCTCCTACACTCCTGCCCTCTGCCTGTTGTGGAAATTTAATTTTGAATACGCCGAAAAGCGAACTTCAAAAAAAATGCCAAGATTTTTGATGTGAGCAGCTTATTAAAAAGTGAGAAGAAAAGTTGCCTTTTTTTTTGGGAAGCGGGAGGGGGAGCGGGGGGAAGGACAGTATGGAAAGAGAAGGAAGGAAGCAAGTGCAGCGAGTGCTAGCGGGCTAGGGTAGCGCTATAGAGATTGATTAGTGCTGGCTCCTAAGCGATTTGCTTTGCTTTGACAATGGATCAGCTATAAGTCATATAAACTCTTATATATATTCTTCTTCAACAAAAAGATAGGATATCAGGCATGGCCAGTTTTGTCAACTTATTTCTTTACCAGACCCTAAGTAATTCGGTATAATATAAGTCATATATAGTTCAAATATATTCCTGTTATCCGATTTAAAATTAACTGAATGGGTAATGCATTTGGAAACTGCTTAAATCAGAAGATTATATCACACTGTCTTTGGAGTAGGTCCCTTGAATATCAGGAGATGATTTCAACACATTTAAATGCTCAAACCATGCCAACTGCTAAGCTTTATAAGACTGTTAATCATATCTGTAATGGTACATCAACATACTCTGTAAGCAACCATACTCAGCTAATGCTAACATTAACACACCACTAAGCACTGAACACACACACTTAGTGAACACACTCTGTCAACATTAACATACTATGTAGAAGAAGAATTCGAAGGATAAGAATGAAGACTGATGTCTGAGAAATGAAAAAAACTCTTGTAAAATGTTATTTATATTTATATTTATATATATATATATAAAACGGTTACCATATCTTTAAAAAACATTAACATACTCTGTATATATATCAATAAGCAACCATACTCGGCTAATGCTTACATTAACACACTCTGTAAAGGAAGGAGAACAATGAAGATCAGTCTGAGAAACGAGTGAAACGAAGCCTATGAAAACCCTTGTCGAATTTTATTTATTTTTATATATATAAGTCTTGTAAGACTGTTAACCACATCTATAAGTAACATCAACATTCTCTGTAAGCAACCATACTCTGCTAATACATATGTTAACAAACTTCTGTAAATATTAACAGTAACATACTCTATAGAAGAAGAATAAGAAGGATAACAATAAAGATCAGTCTGAGAAACGAGAGTTACGAAGCCCAAAATAACCTTTGTAAAAGTTATTTATATTTATGCGATATTTATTTATTTTTTTAATATATATATATATATATATATATATATATATTTTACATCTAGTAGATAAAGCTTGATTTTATAGCCAAAAATAATGATCTACTGAGGGAACAGACCGTTCAGTAATTTATATAATAAAAACAAAAATAAACACCTTCTCTCAGGGACGTCGCAACGAAATTTTTCATGGGGGGGCAAACCAAAAAAAAATTTAGAGTTTCTAAAAAAAAAAGGTGTTTTACGAACATTTTGGTAGTACATCTTCATAATCACTTAAAAATACTTTTTATTAACGAAAAATTTGATTAACAAAACTGACTTTTGATTACGTAGGGGGGCAAAATGATAATATTGCCCCCGCGTTGAAATTTCTGGGGGGGCAGCTGCCCCCGCTGACCCCCCGGTTGCGACGTCCCTGCCTTCTCTCTCAAATTACCACCTTTGTTTTATATATAAATATAACAAACTCTATATAGTAGACGTTCTTCTTATTTATTACGCGACCTTGAAGCACTTCTTCGGGCCTGTGGCGACACTTCTTGCCACTTCTCAACTGTGTAACACATCAAACACAGGAGACTGTTGGGCTGGGAGGTTGATAGGGTGCGGGGTGTAGGGTGTTAAGGGGTACTTCGGGCTTGTGTGTTCTTGCTAATTTCTCAAGCAAGACGCTCGCATAATGTAAATCTCGTGTCGGAGCCCAGACATAACTCACACGGCGAACACGTGCAATAAAACATTTGAGTTTCCTTTTTTAGCTTGCTCGTTTTTCTTCTCCTCCCCCTCACCCTACCTACTGCTAATGACACGCCCACGGACGAGGGGGGGACTATAAATTCAATTCAATTCGACCAGCAGCTGCAGTTGAGCTGAGTTCCGAGTGATTTTCTTAATGTAGTTCGAAGCTGAAGTCGAGTTGAGTCGATGGAATGGGAAAGGGTTCTTCCTCTTTTCACATTTCTTAAGTGCTCTGAGGCTGTGTGCGTGTGTGTGTGTGTGCGTGTGTGTGAGGGGTGTAATGCATGGTTTGCCCTTTCTAATACCTGGTCTAATAAATTCTCACAGCG
>JAECXB010001995.1:6265000-6574866 GCA_018151435.1 Zaprionus africanus
GTATTGGACGATACACTGCCTTATCTTTTCTATTGAAAGCTGCAACCTGCAAGGTTTAAGAATTCGACCTTTTGCCTACATAAATCAATAAAATCCGTATTCAAAGTGTAATTTTGATCCAGTACAGTTAATTTTTGGGAATTATATATTATATTTATTATTTTTTTATTTATTTCTGAAATTTTGGTTGCAGTCGAATAATTATCATAAAAGTTATTAAAGAAATAATTGCAAGGGCTGAATTAATAGCGAGCAAGGTGACAAAGGGGTTCTCAGATACCCCGTATGCCTTAATAAAGTTAAAAAAAAAAAAAAAAATAAAAATAAAAAAAAACTAACTTCTAAGGCGCTCACTAAAGTATGCAACAAATATTACACTGAAGCTTGAATGTTTAAGCACACATTCAGAAGAATATTTTTAAGAATATATCAAATACAATACAAAAGACCTAAGTGAATAAATTACACGAGTTTACTGTAGTATTTTCCCGCACAAAAAACCTTATGCACGTAACATATTTTCACTACTGCTCTTAAGTCTTTAGACTCATCAAAGTTAATCAGCCAACTTTATATACTTTAGTTAGAATAGGTGTATAGCTACTCTATATAGAACATACACTCCAGCAGCCATTGAGTCAAATCAACCTGCAGAAGTTTGACTTGAACAGCAGACGAAGATAAGAAGGCAATTTCTTGTGCATATGTGGGCGTGGCACTGTCATTTGGCACAGCCTTAATTAAGAGTAGAACAGGCAAGGGAGAAAGAAAGTAGAAGATGGAGATACAGAGAGAGAGAGAGGGGGATTTTCTCAATGTTGCTTGGCCAAGTCGTTGTGGCGCCCTCTGGCAGCGTACAATGTAATCAAGTCGCAGTCGCTGATAACGCGTAGCAAGCGGAAGCGGAAGTGCAGCCATTGACAGCAGAAGCAACCGCAAGAAAAAGCGCGCGCGTGTGTGTGTGTATGTGTGTGTGTGCCATAAATCTAGTGTTGGCTAATGTGAAAAAGCTGCGCCCTGCAGTGCAGCCCAAAAAGCTCATGTCAATGTCACCAGGCCAAGGCATGAAGCAGGAAGGAAAGAGGGAGGGGGCACGAGGAAGGTAAAGAGGGCGAGCGTGGGGCGTAGGGGGAGGGAGGAGGGGCAGAACAGAGGCAGCTCGCTGGCACGCTCGATTGGCAATAAATTGAAATACGCGACCATAAAATCACTTAATTGCGAATTCGTGTTCGTGTTGCCGTCGTTGCCGGCACGGGAAGCGGCCAATTCAGCGTTCAAAAGATAGCGCTGCCTCTCGCCGTGAGTGTGTGTAGAGTGTGTTCGAAGTGTGTGTGGGTGTGTGTGTGTGGGTGTGTGTGTGCGTGCTAGTGTGTGTCGGCATGTCAATCAGAGTGTGTAATTGCAGCCGGGCGGGTGTGCACGCAATGCGACTTCTGATGGCGCAGCGATGGCAAAAGACGCACCAACTGACTGACAGTGTGTGTGTGTGTGTAAGAGAGGGAGTGTGTGTGAAAGAGAGAGTGTGTGGATGCTTATGGCAAATTGATTTGTTTGCCGCGTTAGACATGCCGCGCACTTTGCGGCTTTTAAATGCCGCACACGCAAGTGCCCGGAAGACAAATGAGCAATTGGCGGTTGTCGTCGCGGCTAACGATTTGGCCAAGACGATAGAGAGGAGGGTCGAGGAGAGTAAGGTGGGGGAGGGGAGAAGTTGGTAGCTGGCAGGTAGCTCTGTGTCTGGTTGCTCACAGGTGCCTGCTGCGATACAAATGAAAAGTTATCGCCAGTTATCGACTGTTAATGCAGGCACTCGCATGCATCAAAATCAATGGCTCGTTAAAGCTAACGGTAATGGAGCACGCCTAATGGCACTGAGTGGGCGTGCTAGTGGGAGTGTGGGGATGGCAAGAGTGAAGGGATGGGGGCGCCATGCGCCACATGGCCATGTAGTACTTGGCAACACGCCGTTGACAAATCGCAACCAGGAGGAAAACAAACAAGTTGCTCAAGGTTGGGCAAGTTGGTCACGACTTGGTCGAGCCGGCAATATGCAGGTCGGGCAGTGGCTTCATTAACACTAAAGTGGATCAATTAGTTGCGCACACCTCACAGCAGTGCCTGCTATACTCAATTTGCCAGCACCCCTTGCCCTTTTCCCCTCCCCCACAGTCACTTCGCTAGTCTTTTCTTCCTCTCTCGCTTTCATCGCTGCACAAATTTTGCTGACATGAATATAGTAAAATGCATTGCACAACATATGAAGTAGCACACACACATGCACATATGCACACCCAAACACACACCAACACACACACACCTCGCTGGCAGCTTTCAAGTGCAGCTGCTGGCAAATTTTGTACAGCAACTCAGTGAAAAGTTCGCGCTTTGATAAACAAATACAAATGCCACATGGCTCTGCTCTGCTGCCACGCCCCCTGACTCCCTACCTCCCTGCCCTCTCCATGCGTTCTCCTGCAGTTGGTTGCACCTTGTCAGACGCTTTGTGGCGCATAAAAATGCAGTAGAAAATGAGTTGCAGCATATCAGGCGTAAAGTATCTGCGTATCTGTATCTACGTATCTGTCGCCGAGCATCTGCATATCAAGCAGCTGCGCTTCGAGTTACCCCAAACAAATTGTGGTTACACTGAGCGAAAAGTGTGGCAAATGTCTAGGTAACTCTGCTTTCAACTGCCAATTTGAATTGATTACGAAAGGGACAAGAACACTTGAAGGGATCAGTGGTGGAGTCTACTTTTCCTCTTTAATTCAAGGAGCAACGACAATTTTCCTTGAAAAAAGGAGGCTTTTAAAAGGGTTCTATAGGTGATAAGTATTTCAAATGATATTCAATACGTTGGGAACAGGGTAAACATAAGCAATAAAATAACATGATCAAAGGAAAGGGTTTATATTTCAATACAACACATATTCTAATACATAGTAAGTAATAATAAATAATATTGTAATAAGAATAATAAATTTTTGAGGCATCTTGTGAAAGGCTGCAGTGAGTGTTTCTGTCAATCGTGCTGTCAATGTCTTTGAGTTAATTCTAAATCGTTGAACGTATCTTACGGCATGCACACTTTCAGAACGTCCCCAACTTTGGAGATCCTCAGCTGGCTTTCGATGCGCCTATTGCGTGTTTATGAGGCAGCATCGCAGATCCTTCAAAGAAACTCTGCCTAAGACACTCGGATTTTATGCAAGTTTACAAGGCTTACTTGCAGATCGGGCTTTACATGGCTTTGTATACAAAAACCTTCTGGAGCAACGACAACTTGTTGCCAGAGAAGGAGAAGGTAAGCAAGCCATCTTTCTAGCTTTCGACGGGACAGAAATTTGTATCATAGTCAGCTAAGGCTCCCTTAATGAAAGCCATATTAGCTCCAACACTGACCTACGCCATCCAAGTGTGGGAAACTTCCTCTAAGACTCAGATCAATAGGCTTAGAGTAATACAATCGCGAGCTGCACGACATGCACCCTGGCAACCGAGTCATCGAAAAATACTTAAAAGTTGTTCCACTGGGAGACCAAATAAACTTCCACAGCGCCGATATGCCGACAGACTTAGCGCCCACCCGAACACGTTGGCGAATAATCTCGTCGACCCCATTTCCCTACGATGTCTGAAGAGAATACATCCCCATAAACTCGTAAAATAGCATAATCCATTAAGTGTACATTTGTATAGAATATTATTAAGGAACATTACCCATAATATTATTTTTTAAGCTTTTTTTCAATATTATTATTTATTAATCTTCAATCACTAGGAATCGTTCAGTTCCTTCAGAATATCTATTAAGCTACACATTAGGTTAAGTTCAGAAGGAACTGAACGATTCCTAGTGATTATAAAATAATAAATAATAAATGTCTCTGGTTTGTTTCGCGGCTTAGCAAAATGGTTCTTCATGAGGCTAATTCTCTCAAAAACAGTCAGGTCCATCTGAGAGATTTTAAGAGGAAGCACAAGGCGTTGCATACTTTTGGGGAAGCAGGAGAATATTAAACTTGTTGGGTAAAATTTGTGTAGCCGGCCCTTGTAGATGAGTCGTCCGAGGCGTTTGACTATACAGGGGTTCCAGGTTCGAATCCCGGGGAAGACACTCTTTTTACCCTCAAGACCTTTTAAACTGGAACTTTACATAAATTTATTTTAAAATAAACATTGAGATTAGACTAAGTTGTCCAAAAAGGGTAATAGTGTGCTAGTCCAATAAAAGATAAATGAATAATTTCAAATATATATTTTAATAAAATTTCTATAATATGAATATCAAGCAGCATATATTTCCTTAGCTAGTCAAAGTCTGTCAATGGTTGCATCTTCAGCTTTCCATTTCAAAAGGAATTCTTGCAACTCTGACTTCCTTTGTACCCGAGTTTTTCTCTCAGTGCCCCAACTGATAACTATATCGGTAGTTGGTGGCAAGCAACTGGCAAAGGGGGCAACTTGCAACTTGCAACTGGCAACTGGTAGCAGATTACTGCATACCTCACTGGCTGCTGCGAGGCATGACGAAATTGTAACTGTCACTTTATGTGCAGCCAGTCAAGCGTGCGCGGGTGTATCTGCAGTCCTGTCTCTGCCTGCGTGTGTGTGCGTGTGTCTGTGACTGTGTGTGTGCGTGTGCTCTGCAAGATGTTTTTATTTATATTTATTGCGTTATTCATAATTCATTTCGTGCGGCCAAGTCGCAGCACTCATGCGTGAGTGTGCCGCGACTGCCAGTGTGTATGTGTATGTGCCAATGTATGTGTGTGTGTGTGTGTGTGCGAGGGCGTGCTGCTTGTCATATCACACCAATAATGCTGGTAATTGTTTGGCCAATGTCATTATGGGCTACACAATTGCCACGCCCCACTTCGATGGCATTGTGACAGCATCATCCATCGATCGATCAATCCCTTATAGAGGAAGAGGGGGACGTGCGGTGCGGGGAGGGAGGGCTATTATCATTGTTGCTGTTGCTGTTGCTGTGGGGCAATGCGTCATTGACAACATTGATCAATGAGTAGAGCCACAAGCGATAGGCCAACGCCCCCGAGAGGTGGTCGAAAATAGCCAGAAGGAAGGGGGGGGGAAGTGGCAGGTGGCAAGTGGCAAGTGGCAAGTGGAACAGACGACGATGGAAGGCAACAGTCAACAATGTAGAGGCAACACCTAGGTGCGGTCTACCCGACTGTTGGCCTCTTGTTTAGATACCCTCTATTCGGGGAATTTTCATAGAGGGAGGCCAGAAAGAGAAGAGACTCCCATTTGCAACCTTTTTTGGGTTCTTCTTTAGATAATATAATAATATTGTATAATCTATATAAAGAACTTACTAAACTAAATTTATATAAACAAAGTAATTTATTGTCAATACAAAAGAAAAACCCTTCAATGGCTACAGAGCAACGTCAAGTCGAGCAGAGCCAAGCCACTCAAGCTGCATGCGACGGCAGGCGCTGCTTATGAGCTCGTGAAATGCTCTTGGAATATGCATGAGGCCCTAAGGAGTGGCGAGTGCTGCAGCAGCAACAGAAGCAGCACCAGCAGCAGCAGTTGCAACGGCAACGGCAACAGCAACAACAGTTGCCGCTGGGGCTGTGGCTTTGCCTGGCGTTGATTTTGGGGTTGCGCAGCTTGGCACAAAATGAGTTGAGATTAAATTAAGTGAAATTATAGGGGGCAGTCAGGCCAGCCAAGGCAAGCGGGAGCAGTGGGGCAGGGGGTGCAGGGGAGGGCGAGTTGCCCAGCGTTTGGGCATGCTGTCTGGGGGAATCCATTAAGAGGCTCTGCAAGTGTTCGGGAAAAGTTTGTTGCTTCGCTCATAATTTAGCGGCAGCAGAAGCCGGAGAAGGAGAAGGCAAAGAAGAAGTGAGGAGGAAAGGGGAGCATAAGAAGTTGACTGTCATCAAATTATGCAAAGGTTAAAGCCGGCAAAGGGCGACATGCTGATGCATGCAACGCCGCAGGATGTTGCGCTAGCAGCAGCGGCAGCACAACAGCAACAACGCGCGCTGTCCAAGTGCAGCATGAAAAATGCATGCGTGTTGTGCCGAGGGATGGAGGTAAGCAGAGAGAGGTGGGTGTGGTGAAGGGGGACATGACAGCACGGCGTGACAGCACAGTGTTGCAAATGGCGACACTTGCCACGATGCTTAAGAGAAAATGGCATAAAATCAGCCTAAAAGCAGGCAGCAAATTTTTCAACCGCATTGTAAGCGCCTGCAGCGGTGTGTGTGTGTTTGTGTGTGTGTGTGTGGGTGGGTGAGTACAAGAAACCGCGGAAAAAGTAAATAAATAAGCAGAGAGTGCAACAGAGAGAAAAAAAGCGAACTTAACTTGAAGATAAATGCAAATTTCAGCAACAGCAACAGCAGCAGCCGAGGCAGAGCCAGAGGCAGAGGCAGAGGCAGCGCTGCCACCGTCGCAACTCGTTTTTGTCATTTCCGTTTAAGTGACTTCTGTGTGTTGCTGCTGCTGGTGCTAGTGCTTGTTCTGTTGCTGCTGCTGTTGCTGTTTGCTGCTGCAGTTTATTTTTATTTGCTGCTCTCATTTTCGCCGCTGCTCGCCACGCGGCGTCTTCTTCCTTTGCGGTTTGTCATACTTCCTGCTCGCTGGCATTGCAATTCTTTTGCCCGGATCTTATAATTTTCAAGTGGCGTGACTAGGAGTGCCACCAAGCAGGGCCGGGGCCGGGCAACGAGAGCTGGGGCGTGGCCCTGACTCCGCGTCTGGGCTCATTTGGCAGCCCACTCGGCGCTGCGTCAGAAACAGCGACACAACACAGAGAGAGACACAACAACTTCATTTATCAAAACGCATTGGCCGCGTCGAGCAGTGTCCTGTGTGGCAGCTGCCTCAGCCCCCATCCCGCCGTCTGCGCCCTAGTCCCTTAACCTAATTCCGTGCCGGACCAGAGTAGAGCAGAGCAGGCCAGGCCAGGCTGGTCACGCCCCATGCTGTAGTTAGTTCTGTGGGCGACCTCCACTTAAAGCCCACGTTCAACTCGATTGTTGCGTTGTGTTGCAACAAGAGAGAGCTTACACACACACACACACACACACGCACACATAGACACACACAAAAAAGAGGCCAAAGCGAGAGCGTGCAAAAGCCAAACGGCAAATGGCAAATACCAAAAATTACACAAATTCATTGAAAATGCAAGTCCGAAATGTAATTTTGGCACACACAGATTGTAATTCGCGTTGCGCTAAGTGGTCGAGTGGATACTGCGGCTAGCTGAGGGCGTTCGACAAGGGTTCGACAATTGGCGCAGTCGACACCATCGGCATTTCCCAATTAACATTACAAAGTTTGGAAATTAAATGTGAAGAATTCTTTGTTTTCAATTGGAATTTAGTGCTGCGCTTAAAAGTGCGCTATGCCTATGCAGGCTTGCTATTTAAAGGCTGCTCTTGAAAGTATGCTTTAATTATTGTTAAGAATTCCCTAAGCAATTAACAAAGGTTTTAATTGCAAGCATCTGCAGACGACAAATTTATAGGCAGGAAAGCTGGAAAAGGAATATAAAACTGTATTAAGTGTATGTGTATCATCCAAGCTATATGTAACTACATTGTGTACCATTATAAATTCACAGCACTTACTAATTAGTTGCAGTTCTGCAATGTTCTGCCGTAATTGCGAACAAATCGAGCAGCTTAAAACTTTTGATTAATTGCTGGTTCAATCAAAATTAAAAACGTTTCCTCATTTTGTGCATCAAAAAACTTGGGCATTTAGTTAACTAATTCAATTTTAATTGCTGTCAGACGAGAGTTTTCCATTTAAAAATTACTCAACTAATGCATTCAGCACAAGTTATGTCCAAGATATCGCCCAGTTGGGCTAATAGCTCATGTCCTGAGGTCCCTTAATGGACGTGCTCGACACAGCAACACATATCACAGCACACAAACACAGAGAGAGAGGGAGAGTGGGAGAGAGGGGGAGAGATGTGTATATAAAATAAATTTACCTCTAATTGCTGGAGCATTGTTGTCGTGTCAGACTCGATTATTGACTTAATTGCCTGGAGGATATGGCCGAAAGAGTTTTCTTTTTGGCTTGCTGTGGCAGACAAAATGAAAAGGCCCGCAGTGAAAAGTCAAGACGGAGACAGGAAGAGAGAGAGAGAGGGATAGAGGAGCTAGAGGCTAGAGCTGGGCTGAGCTGGGCTGTCTAATGACTTTTAGCGGCGACTGTGCAAGGCAACTGTGATTGGCAGCTGAGGCTTCACTCAATGGAGATCAAAGAGCATTCGAGCAGTCGTGCATGCTGCAGGGCTGCCAACTCGACTCCATGGGAGGCCACAGAACTAGAGTAAACAACATACAAATCGAAACTGAGCACAGAAGGGGAGTGGAAAGGAGGGAGGGAGAAGGGAAGCGAGGCTGAATGAGAAAATCGTTGCTCGATGCATTTTCATTTGTGTAATTACATTGGCGCATTTTCAAACAACAATTAGCGCGTGTTGGCAACTCTGGCCTGGAGGACGCGACTCGTTTACAGAACGCGCAAAAGTTTTCAACTGCTGCAGCGATGTCGATGCAGCGGTGGGCGGTGGGTGGAGGGTGGTGTCGATGGGCGGCACTTGTCGGGCTGAGGAGGGTCAGCGGTTGGAGTTGCAGGTGGAGGCGTGTTTGAGCCACATCATCAATCATGCATTTGAAAAGTTTATTAAAGGGTAAGAGTGAGATAGTGACACAGCGAGTGCGCGAGAGAGAATGGGGAGGAGAGAAAGAGAGGGGAGTGGGGGGCAGGGGTCGGAAAGAGTTGCAAGTGTACTTAGACGCTAAAAGTTTTCAATGGCTTTTGCGCTCGCCCGCTTACAAAGTAAGTCAGGCAAATGTTGAAGCAAAGTTTATGCAACACACACACACTCGCACATATAAGCTCACACACACACACATACACTCTCACATACACTTTCATATGGACCATCAATTCAAATTTGGCCGTGAAAGTCGGCGACGGCGACGTCGCTGATCGCATTGCAATGACAAAAGTAGGCCGACAATTTCGCTGCATACAAAGATGGTGAAGGAGGAGGGGGGGAGAAGGGGGTAACGTACTGGATGCATTTCTCCCAATGCGACCGCTGTTGCTTCCGTCATTGTTGTTGTTGTTGTTGGTGTCGTTGTCGTCGCTGTTGTAAAAACTTTTTGCATTGCTTTTGTCGACGATTTTCACTTTCGCTTTATAAACTCGCAGCGCCTGCAATAATTCACCACGCACAACCTCTCGACCTCCCGACTGCCAGTAAGTGTGTGTGTGCGAGTGTGCATGCATGTGCTTGTGTGTGTGTGCTTTCATCAATTTTCAATAACAATGGCACTCGCCAAGTGCTTGCGGTGAATTTATGATGCACAATTCGCTCAGGAAATTTCAATAAATTGCAGAGATAGTACTCGTTGAAGATAATATACGATACGATGCTTCAGATATGCGATGCCATAAGATCGCACACAAGCTGCTAATGCAGCAGCAGCACCACTCAGGCAATATGTTTGCACAAGCATTTGCATATTTTTAATACACTTTATGCAAATAATGATGATGAAAACGAAAGCGAAAGGAATTCGGCGTAGTTTGATCGATAAGCGTCAGCTGATGCTGCTTATCGATATTAATTGTGCTTACCTTTGCAGGCTGAAAAAAAAAATACTGCACTTACGCAGGCCAATTAAATTGTATCGATGCTGCGTGAGCGCACTGCATTATCGATAATACTCAATTGGCCTGCGATAGTGCAGAATTTGAGCGAAACACGCGTATCGATACTCACTCTTTAGTATCGAGTAGAAGTAGAATAGAGCGACAAAGATAATTATTATTATACGTTGCAGCTACGGTATTTGCAGTTCGTATATACCCGCTCGGCGCTGCACATGCTGCCCTCATGTGGTACTCAAAAAGTTAATGCAAGTGTGCTTCGATTGTTGCCTCTTTTGTGAGTTGAATTCTCACTGCCGGCCACAAAGCCAAGCGGAGACAGTGCGTTATCTGTCTTTCTCTCTCGCTCTGTGGCTCTTTGGCACTTTATCTCTCTTTGCTGATTGCACACTCTTTTTGCCTGTTTGTGTTTGTTAAGTTGTGTCGCGTCGCGTCGCTGCTGCGGTCATGAATCATGCCAAAAATTGCGACGTCGACGTCGACGTTGGCGACCCAAATTCTGATGCAAGCTGCACTTGAAGCGACCAGGCGACATAGATGCCACAGACGAAGATGGAGATAGAGACGGAAGACGAACACGGAGACAGAGACAGAGACGACGTTGGCCATGAGAGCACCCAAAGGCTGCAGACATTGCAGACGGCGACTGCAATGAATTTGTCGCACTGCCAGAGCTTGAAAAGTGGGCGGATGGCTGAGGCAGCAGCACCAGCAGCAGCAGCAGAGGCAGTGGCAGCGACTGTGACAGTGGCTGAGGCAGTAGCTCGGGTTGTGGCTGTGGCTGCGACTGAGGCACGCCCCATTTTGCCAAGTGGCGTCGTCGTAGCACTTCACTTTTCTATATTAGCGCCACGTATGTGAGAGAGTGCAGCCGCAGGGGCGTGGCAATTGCATTACAAATGCCATTGGAGAAGGGGGAGCTGAGTGTGCGATTTCTTCCCCTTCCTTCATCCCCCTCTCGGCGCTCAGTTGCAGTAGATAAAACACTCGGACAGGCAAGCAACGAGATAAGCTTGCACAATAATGAACAATGCGAGGCCGAGCTGAGACTGACACAGTCTGGCAACTCTGTACAACTTTCTCACGAAATGATTCCGTTAAATTTATGGAAACGGATTTGGCACACACAATAAAAAGTGTATGGCACATTATAGGAAATATTAAGATGAGTTATGGCAGCATATATTGCACTGTATAAGGCTTGTTTCCTTTGTAATAGAAGTGTAACATACACTGGCAAGCATAGTTAGGGTTTAGGCCAACCCAGCCCTGTAATACCCTGTAGTTAAAGGCCTTAATTAACTGTCAGTTAGATCCAGTTAAAGACTTCGCTGTCAGAGCTGCCTGCACCTGTCTCGTGCCAAAGCATAAGTAGTTTCTGTTGTGCAGTGTAACCGTCTTGGCCAGACCACTGGCTATGTGTCTGTCTGTCTATGGGTGTGTTTGTGTGTGCCCCGTTTAATGGCCACAAAGAGGAAACTGGAGCGTGGCAACTGACGGCGACGCTGTAAAAATTGCAGCAGTTGTTGCTGCTGTTGCTGCATTA
This sequence comes from Zaprionus africanus, assembly GCA_018151435.1. NCBI lineage: Eukaryota > Metazoa > Arthropoda > Insecta > Diptera > Drosophilidae > Zaprionus > Zaprionus africanus. Next base: position 6,276,228 of record JAECXB010001995.1, read on the forward strand.
GCAGCCATTTGCAGCAGCTATTGATGCGCACCCCGAAGGGCAGAAAGATGCGGGAGATGGAAGAAAGGGGGGGGAGGGGAGAGTAGAGTATTGCTGTGTTTGTGTGGCTTGCTTTAGTGCTATTTATTTATGTTTGCTGCGTTGTCTGCCGGGCAGCCCGAAATGATGACATGAAAAATTGTGTTGCCTGCTTTCGGGCGCTGCTGCTGCTGCTGCTGCGCTGCCAACGCAGCTGCGGTTGCTGCTGTGATTCTTATTGCCAGCCTCGTCTCTGCCTCCCCCCCCCTCCCCCCAAGGCGAATGCCTTGAGAATTTATAGCTTTTTAAATCGAAAGAAATTCGATGCTTGTTTAAGGCGCAGCGCAATGCCAAAAGCGAAGCGAAGCGAACCGAATGAAAACGAATGAGCGATAAATGTGTGTGCGCAGAGGAAGCAGCAGCACAAAACAAAAACAGTAAACAGCAAACAGTAAACAGCAAACAGTAAACGGGCAAAGAACAAACATTTTTCGGCATTGGCATCGGCGTTGCCAGATTTACGATTTATGCGCGCTTTTGCATTTTTATTTACGATCCGAGAACATAACGTACGATAAGTACGTGGGAGTAAGCGAGTGTGTGTGCCTACGTGTCTGTGTGTGCGTGTGTGTGTGCTCGTAAATGCGCATAAGGTTAGCTGGCTGGCAAGGATTGCCTCTAATTGCAGCTGCTGCTCTCGAGTTGCCGCGCTGCCCGCAGCGCTAACCGCAAATGTTGCCGCCCCATTAAACGGCGACAGCGACGGTGCTGCCAGCGTTGGCGACAGTGGCAGCGACAGCGACAGCGATGTCAACTGCGCAGCCGGCCTTGGCGACGCGACGCGCATAAAAAATGAAAATCAAATCGACGACACGCACAGAAAAAGGCGTTGGCGTTGGCGAGCTTGGGTCAGCCAAGAGGGGAGCAGGCAGTAAGTGTGTGTGTGTGCGTGTGTGTGTGTGTGTGTGTGTGTAGGTGAAGCTGCTCTAACTGTGGGCGTGTGCGTGGGCGTGGCTGCCTTGTGCTAGTTTCAGCAAACGCAACGCAGACAAAACGCTTCGCTTTGCCCCTCCCTGCCTCGGCCACAGCTGCGGCCTCATTTTGCGGCAATGGCGATGCTGCCGGAGCTGAATCTGAAACCGAAAACGAAACCGAAACCAAAAACGGAAAACTAAAAACGAAACCGAAACAGAAAACGAAAACGAAACTGAAACCGAAACTGAAACTAAAAACAGAGACAAAGTCCGAGTGCGAGTCGCAGTTGGCAGTTTGCAGTGCGAATCCGAGTGCGATTCATTTGCTCTACTGCCCTCTCTCTCCCTCCCTCTCTCTCCCTCCCTCACTTTCTCTCTCTGACAGCTAACTGCGTCCTTCGAGCTGTCAGCTGCTGGCCGTTAGTGGGCTCCCTGTGCCCTCCCTTCCTCCCCTGCTCTGCATCCCTTCCTCGTCCTAGCCCAACTCGATTTCATTTGCACTTTCCATTTCGAATGCGTCCAGACAACATGTCTCCCAATCTGCTAATACCCTGCAGCCTCTGTCGCTTTAGCGGGCGTGAGAGCGAGAGAGAGACAGTGGAAGTAGGAGTGGGGGGAGGGGGGATTGCAGCTACCGTTTCGTGCGACGCATAACAATCGAATCGCAGCGCGGAGGCCCGAAAAGACGCAGATAAACTAATGATTAGCACATAGATGAATGTGGCCAGAAAGGCAGTGGAAGGAGATAACGTGGGGGAAGGGGAGGGGAGAGGAGTAGAGACGATGATGGTGGAATTTATGTAGGTAGGAGAGGAAGATGGAAGATAGAACAGAGATGGTAGATAGAGAAAGAGATGAGTGGGAGAGGGAGAGGGGCAAAGCAATTGAGTAGAGATGGGTAGACAAGAATAACAGTCAAGAGCGAGAGAGGGACAGGGAGAGGGGAGGAGCAGAGAGAGGGAAAAAGTTAGAGAGAGAGAGAGAGGGAGGAAGGCTGGAAGGGAGCTACAGAAATAACTAAAGGGATTGCCATACAGCCTATGTAACTGAGTTGGTTATATTATATTTTATATAATTTGTATTTTATGATAATCATCAAATATAAAGTTCAATTGGCCAGAAGAAGACGGTAAATGGTGCCAGATATAACCTAGAATTTTCTGATTGAGTATTAGCATTAGTGCACTTTGTTGTCTTTCATCATGGACTATAATATATATAATATATCCGTCAGATCTGGTCAACTATCAGAGTTGAAGCAAAATAAATTATTTAAGAATATTTAAGAATTAAGAATATTAAGAATTAAAAATTGAACTGAACTCTGAAAAAAGTTAAAATATTGAATATATTTAATATTTTATTAGTATGGATATTTGCATTATATTATGCATAAAGCTAAGCACATTAAATCTGTACTAATAAAAGTTGCCCAATTGGGTAATTGTCAAATAAAATGTAATATTTCTTAAAAAAAAAAAAAAAAAAAACTTATTTATACGTATCTTAGACTGGGAACAAGCATTGGGCTTGCGGTAATCGATGTTCCTTTCAGTTAATGAAACTCACTAAGAACCCAATGAGACTAAGCAAACTAGTTAGTCATGAGCTATGCAATATTAAGAGTTCCCTTAGAATATTTAGACTTGATAGGAAGCTCTAAACTCAGTAGAGGTGCAATAGACCTATAATTTTGTTTTTGTTTTTTTTTTCTATAGGGATCAGATAAAAAGTTTTTCTATAACCTAATGGGCATCCATGGTTGTTTCTTCTCCAAGATTACTTTTAATTTAATAAATAAGTAGTTTCTGTGTATAAAAAAACATTTAGTTTTTATTATCATTTCAATTTATCGTATCTGTTACAATGTGCATAACATAGCTGTTAGATCATGAGTGTTACATATATATGTATCATATATTAGTTGTGTAGTTAGAATTCTTCTCCCAGTTTTCACTTGTCTTCCTCTTTGTTGCCAATAACCAAACCAACCACTTTGTGCTTAATCCTAGAATGATGGCGCCTTTTATCGGGGGCTCCTATTCTATAATGTTGTTGCAGTTCCATGTGAATAGTTTGAACTTTAGAGATTCTACATCCATGCCTTCCCCCGGGATTCGAACCCGGAACCCCTGTACAGGTTGTGAGTCGGACGCCTAGACTACTCAGCTACAGGGGTCGGCAACAGACCTACATAGATAAGGTACATATATCTCCCCCAATTAAGACATAGAATTTCTTTTTTAGACTTTCTTCTTGCAAAGGGAATTACAATAAGTTGAATTTGAATTGAATTTGCCTGATTTGCAGCTGGAATATGAACGTATAGAATTTGTTATGCGCACAACTCTTGTTGTTGTTGTGGCACACACCATTTCTATTTTGTCTGTTCACTACAATTGACAAAACAAACCAGAGTTGCCGCACATACGCAAAGTGAAGTTGACTGCGCTTTGTGCCATGATAAGTATCTCATGTTAAATTATGCGTTGTAATTCATTGTTTATTCACCATGCTAGCTGAGAGTACAGTTATGCAACACTGGCTGGCAACGTTGCCAGACTGGCTGCATACTCAGCACTGGCACGCTAAGTTGGCTGCGCCAGGCAGGCGAAGTGGAAGTTGCATTTGAGATTGTAAAGGAGATTTAAAGCAGAGTTTTGCTTAGACAGTTTTGAAATTGGAGGGATATCGAGGAATATAGAAATATATATTTGAAAAATATGTATGTATTAGTACACATAGTCTGCTTGCAGGGTATGCCTTAGTCGTGGCCACTGCTGAGAATGCTCTTCCGTTTTCGGCACTTTCGGACAACTGAAATCCAACTGGAAGCTGCTGCAATATAGCATATACCATATATATCTGTGTGTGTGTGTGTCTATTATATAGTTGACTAACATATACCATCTGCAGGCCAGCAACTGTAGGGGGAGGGGGAGAGGGGGCGTGCCAGGAGAGGCGTTGGCAAGAGGATGTCGAGGCAATGTCAGGCGATTGTTTTGTGTTTCGAGTGCTTTGGCGCTTTCGCTTTGTTTGGTTGTTTGGGGGAAGGCTCTGGCACTCGAAGTGAGCCTCAGATTGGGTCGAGGGCAGTGGCGTAGTGTGGAGGGGGAGAGGGGGTGGGCTAATAAAAGTACTTACTTGATATAAATGAAAGCACAAGAATCATATCTATGGTCACTTGAAACCACTTCATCTCATTTCCCTCTGCGCGCTTGTGCTTGAGCGTTGTGGGCGTGGCAGCGACGTTGTTGTAGCTGTTACAGTTCTACAGAATACTTGTTGTTGTTATAGTTATTGTTGTTGTTGTTCTTGTTGCGTTTGTTGTTGTTGTTGTTGTTGTGCGTTATATGCATCTCAGTTGTTGTTGTGGATTTGGCAGTTTGTTATTAGAAATGTCTCCACGTTGATTCGCTCAGTTCGCCCATTGTTGTTGCTGCTGTTGTTGTTGTTGCTCCACAGCATCGTCTGCTACTTCTTCACTCTCTATATACTCTATATATACTATATATATGTATATATGTGGGTATACTATATATGTGGTAAGTACTATTATATTTATGTTTTCATTTGTTGCGTTTTTGGCAGTTTTCGATTAAAATTCTTTAAATGTTTATCCCTCTCGCTCTATCTCTTTCTAAGTGTTTCCTCTCGCTCTGCTGAGCTGTCTTTCTTTTCTGCAAGCAAACAAATGATTTAATTAGAGTGTATTTTGTTGTTGTTATTGTTCCTGAGTGTTATTAAAAATATTTTCGAGCAGAAACATTTCTTAAAGAATTAAAAAGATTTCTTTGCCACAAAACAATGCAACGTGAGAAAGTAGTCACTAACACGCAAGCAGCTGCACGACCCTGGCATACCCTGTAAACAATATCATGGACTCCCAGTTGCATCTTATAATAAAAAGGTTAAAAAATTGGGGAAAAATGGAGAGAGAAAAATGCAAAAAAGGAACAATAAGTTTTTGAATTAAAAAAGCTGAAATTTTTTATATACATATATGAAACTATTTATTTTATTTATTATTTATGCTATATAATATGCTCCTGTTTAAAAGGTTCCTCATCAAAAAAGGCTGCATAAAACAATGTTTCCTTAACATTTATACTTCGGACATGTTTCTTTTGATGATTGCAAATCAAATCAAATAGTTCGGAGAACGATTTGTATTGAATTAAATTATTAAATTATATTGTTTTATGCCGATTTTAAGAACACGTTTCATTAAAATTATATCAAAAAACCTTTTTATTTAAGCTATAAAAACTTGATCGATTTTCATACAGTAAAAGGTAGAGGTTTTTTTCCAGGCTAGATGAAAATTAAAGCACAGATCTGTCCGGAAAGAAGCTGACCAGAATATAGATGCCACAGTGTGACACTTAGTTGAGCTACCCCACTCCAGCGCAGAGAGTGGCAGAGGTATTTTGAGCTTAAGCAAAAGTTTGCCAGACCCATTTCGAGTCGAGGCCGCTTTGGGGCATTATCCGCATCGTTTTCTCTTCCTCTTTCTCTTGTTGTTGTTGCTGTTGCTGTTGTTCTTCTCCATCTAGTTTTCGTCTCGTTCATCTTATTTTCTTATGCAAATTCGTTTTAATTATCATTTGCGTACCAAATTGAATTGTACAAGCAGAAGAAAAGAAGCAGACAGGCAGAGAGTGAGGGGAGAGGGAAGGCGAGAAAAAGACAAAAACAAAACAAAAAATACAATAATAAAGATATTAAAATGAAAAATTCTTTGGGGCGCATAAACATTTTGTGAATTTTCAATTTGTTTTTGAGGTTTATGCAAAGTTGCGACTCACCCCCCTCACCCCCGCCCCCTGGCTGACCGGGGCTAATGCGATTAATACGCGAGCCTTTGCTCACCTGACTTGAGCCAGGTGAGTGAGTACTCAGTTCATTCGCATGCTAATTGAATGGACTCAAATGCCATTCAAACTTTCCAAAGGCATCCACAGATTGGGACAGAGAAAAGGGGTCTGTAAGGGGGCGGGGGTGCCCTTTATAAAACGGCAGCTCGTAAGTCTTGTTAGCCGCCTTTAACCGCTTGCGAATCGCAGCTTAAACGGACAACAACAACAACAACAAGAACAACAACAAGAAGGGAGCTTCTCACAATACGATTTAACAATTTAATTACGAGTTTATGGCACCCAAATGGGGGCGTGCCAAGGGGCGGGGGAGGGGGAAGACATTTCGGAAGCAATTTGAAAGAATGTCATGTGAATGCGAGTGAGTGTGCGAGTGTGAGTGTGAGTGCTTGGCTATGAATGCGAATGGGAATGGAAGCAACGTTGTCGCCAGCGGCCTTCCTCGAGCTGTCAAATATTTAAAAGACACCCAACGTGGCCTGCAGCCAACTAGAGGGGGAAGGGGAAAGAGAAAAGGTTGTCACCTGCATGAGAGTGCGACGACAACGAGAACAACAACAACAGCAACAGAAGCAGCAGCAGCAGCAGCACGACACGTTTTTGATGCAACAAAAGATGCCAAGTGTCAATTTAAACAGCCGCACACTCGACGCTGCCCAAAAAGGAACTGCAAAGAAGGTTGGAGAAAGAGGAGAGAGAGAAGGAGGGAGCAGCAGCAAATGAGTGCGCAAGAGTGCAGGCTAGTTGAGCACCAGATACCCTGCTTTTAAGGGCAACTTGAATGTACTCAAGCTATTAATGCTTATTCATGCCAGATAAATTTATTTGTTTAATTTAATTTAATTTATTTATTTATTTCATTTAAAGTCAACTACGGTCGGTCGATTGTTAAAGGTAAAACAATTAATTTAATTTGTAAAAATTAGAATTAATTAAAAAGAAATTTAAATAAAAAGAAAAGAATTTAATACTACTTCTAATGTATTTAGATTAATCCACCAATCTAGCAATTAATTCCTTGCTTCTGTTTCCATTTCCAGCCCTTCGGCCAAGTCATCCTCCTCCACATTTACCTTGCAGTCCCGTGCGCGTTTTCGAAGCTGATATTCTTAAATGAAAACATCTTGCCTTGCACCTTTTTCACTGACCAGGAGTATACTCGTCTGGCAGCCCTGTGCAGGGTATCTGTGCCAGGGGCACCTTCTGCCTGGCACATTCCCATGCATGCGTTGCCCTTCTGCTGCCACTGCTGCCGCTGCTGTTGTTCCCCATTCGCAGCTGTTATGCGCCATACCCAGTTTCATTCCCATTCTCATGCACGTCCTCATCCACATCCTCATCCACATCCACATCCACATGCTCGACGTGCTTGCCTGGCACTTGAAGCAAAAAGCCAACGTTGACAGCGTTTAAGACGCTCGCTTGGGCATTGTCCTTGCCAGCCTTGCCAGCCTGGCTGCCTCAGCTTGGCTTGGCTGACAGCGCAAGGCTTCGCCTGTCCTGCCCATGCTCTCCCTGGCACTCGCTGTCCTCGCCTGTTGTCTTTTCATATTAAATGCATTGCGAGATGTGCAAAAATACAAGTGAAAAAGGAAAACAACGGCGGCAGAGAGGGCATAGGGGGGCAAAGGAATTCGATTTTTCGTCGACGGCGGCTGACAACTTCCGTTAGTCGAGCAAGCAAGCGAGCGAGTAACGCGACCTCCCACACGGCCATAGTGACGCCCACGGGCCCACGCCCACTTGGTACACAGCCCCAGCCTCTGGCCACTGTCAGTCATTCAGCAGTCATGACAGTTCCCCAGCCAACGCTCAAATTTGCCCTCGATCCTCCCGCACTGTCAACCCTTAACCTTTGACCCCCCCCCTCTTCCTTAGCTCGCTTTGCTGCCGCTCCTCATGTCGCCGCTCATTATGAGCGCTCATTAGGCGGCGCTCGCGGCATGTCAGTCAAAGAGGCACGACCCCAACAGCAACAATGTCTCTTTTAGCCTGCCCTTGTCTGTCCCTGTCTGTCCCTCTCTCTCTGTCTATCTCTCTCCCTGTGTGTGTGTGTGTGTGTGCCTTGCCAAGCTGCTGCTGCTGCTGCGTCTTCTTGGGCTGCTGTCCTGTTATTGTTATTGTGGCAGCGTGGCAGGCAGTGTCTGTGGGGAAAGAAGCCCATCGGCTGCGTCGGGCAGCTTGCAACGAGGATTGGGGAATATTGCGCTGCGCAGCGCTGTACTCTGCTCGGCTCTGCTCTGCGAATGACATGCTAATGGCAATTATTTTTTATAGGAATTTTACGCGATGTCGGGCAGCAATTTCGCTTGAGGTGATTTTGAATTCTTTGAAATATTTGAGAGAAACACAGACATGACGAGGCATATTAGCAATTTAAACACGTTGCTATAGCAATGACCTGGCCTGTGCTTATCTCGTTTCATAGTTATTTATCATAAAATCATTTCAAAATGAATAAAAAGTGCTTGCAAATCATCATTCAATCAAATAATTTAAATGTAATCTCGAAAGTAGGCAACACCTTTGTTGCTCAGCTCAGTTTGATTACTGGAGAAATTTGTAGCATACTTTTTAGCATTAACAGAACATTACTTGTGTATTAACTCAATTTTAGCTTTAGTTTTCAAGGTTTTCTCGTAACTTTAAATGCAAACAGACACTTAAGGGTGTAGAGCATAGAATAAAAGAATAGTATATATATAATTGGACTGCAATCGCAGTATAATTCACGTCCAAAGGTCGCTTCGTTTTTAACTTTGCAGTGTGTTTGCTGTGTCGTTATTAGCTGCAGAATCGACACACAGTTTATAAGCTCAATTCAGTTTAGTTTAGCCTAGTTGGGCACACAGCTCTCAGTTCTCAGTTCGCAGCTAACCATTCTCCGAGCTTAGTTCTCTCTCAGCTCATTCGCATGCTCAGCAGCTGCTGTTGCTGCTTATGCTGTTGTTGTTGCTGCTGATTTAGCTATTATTACATGCATATTTCGTGTAATGAGTGCGATTAGCATTCCCAATGAAGTGGGGTTAACAATGTGCTCTGCATGCGCCAGACAGACAGACCGACAGACGGACAGACAGACGAGCGGACTTTCGAGAGGCAGCCGACGTTGGCAATGCCATTGCTGCTGTGTCATCAACATAATCATCGACATCAACATTTCAAATTGAGCTACATTATTAGCTGTTGTCAGAGCGGGACGTGAAGAGGGGAAGGGGGAGAGAGACAGAGGCACAGAGCAGTCTATGCTATATGAGGCAGTTGGGGCTGATCAATTGCTGTGCTTATTTATGAACTGCTGCTAGTTCAATCTCTAGTCACATTTCTCTCTCCCCCTTTCTCTCTCTCTCTTACATTCTCACTGTCTATCTCTCTCTGTTGCCCGCTGTGCTGCCAAAGCCACGGCCACGCCCCCCAGCTGTGCTGCGCCGTCCTTGCCGATTGTCGTTTGTCGTTTGCGTTATCCTTTCGCAGCTTGCTTTACGCTTGTTTTCGTCTCGCTTTCGCTTGCCATTTCGGCTCATTGTCTACTTATTTCGCTGGCTGCCGCAGAAGCAGCAGCAGCAGCAGCGGTTGCAGGCTGCCACTTCGATTGGCATGCGCTGCTGCGCATCCTTGTGCCGCGTCCTTGTCCACGACCTCGCCCCGTGTGCGTGTGTCCTTGTCAGCCTTGTTGCCTTGCCTTTCCTCATCTTCAGCATTTCAGTGGCTTGCAACACACACACACACACACACACTCAGAGAGAGTGTGCCACTGCTGCTGCTGCTGCTGTGTCTGGCAAGGCGACAAGCCAAGCAACATGCAGGTGACATGCGACGACCCGAAGACCCAGAAGACTCCTTGCGGCTCAGTCGTCTCTTCGTCTTATTGTCATCTTGCCTCGTCTCTCCTTAGCCAGTTATGGTCTCAGCCTGTCTGACTTTGCCAGGCGTCTTGGCAGTTGATTTCTGTCACAGCTGCCGCTGTGATTTGTGTTTTTCCCTAGCTCAAGCGTACTCGCTCTCTCTCTCTCTCTCTCTGTTCCCTCTCCACTTGCTCTGCTGTTGCTGTTGTTGCCTACTTTCGGGGGCTGCTTAAAAATTTATTGCTCATACGCACCGTGTGCGTCAGCAGCAGCAAGAGCAGCAGCATTTGGCCCCGTTATGTCTATGTATTTATATGACGCTAAACCGTTAGCTCGTTGGCATAATGCGACCATATATCATGCGAAACCGAAAACGAAAGCAAAGCCGAAAGCGAAAGCAGCAGCGGAGAAATTGCGGAAGGGGAAAGGGGGCAAGTGAAAGCGTAGGAAGCGCAGCCAACTGATGCGGAAAGTTGCCGCTGCTAAATTCACTGCCACTGCGTTTGACCTTCGACATATCAGTTGGCCCTATAGACAGAGGAAGAGGGCCGAGGTGGGGCGTGTATAGGCAAAGCTAACTGTCTGATTAAATACTCTGCAGCGACGAGTTGAGAGAGCTGCATTGCCAGAATTGGGTATATGGTGTACTGATATTCAGGTTATGCCAACTAGGGGGATGATCTCAAACTCCCTCTGTTATTCCCGCAATAGAACTTTGCCTGCACACAGTAGAAGAGCAGCTCAAACTGCGCACTAGACAATACAGTGACTGACTGCAATGGAACCGCTGCCTGCTTGTGCAACCTCTCTTGCCAGGAGGACCTTTGAGAAGGCACAAGTGCTTGGAACTCGCTAAGATAAGAAACGGAGGCTAGTGCGCTGTCGAGAATATAAGTTTTGACAACTTACAAGCAAATCATAGCTCTAATATGGAGGTAAGGCTGTAAAATTTGGGGCTTGGCCTGCGACAGCTAAATTCGTCGTATTCACGCTGCCCAAAATAAAATCGCCAGGATGAATGGTTCGTAAGGAACACAACCCTGCACAAAGACCTCAAGCTAGCCACTGACTTCGAGGCAATAAACATGCACTCTAGCCGGTACCACGACAGTTTAGAGCGCCATAGCAATCGCCTAGCCAAGGCACTGTCAAGAGCTCGCCCAACATGAAGGCTCAACAGGAGACAGCCTAAGGACCCCATCCTACGGTCTCCCTTGACGAGAGCCAGGAGATGATGATCTTATAATTGTTAGATTGTAAATTGTTATTTTTGTATTATTGGTATTGTTACAGCTAAGGTGACAAAGGGGTTCTCAGCTACCCCGTATGCCCTAATAAGGTTTATTTAAAAAAAAATAAAAAAGAAAAGTTAATTATGATATGTTTTGCCGAATTGAATAGAATAGAACAGAATATATTGATATGGAACAAATTTCAGATCTGGTGAAATATTTAAATAAATTAATTATTTAAAATATCTGCTTTGTTTTATATGACTGACTCTAGTTCTGTTCTCTTATTATGTAATATATATGTGTGTCTATTATAGTTATAGCAACTAAAATTGGCCTTGTATATAGAAATTATTATATATTTGTAGCTCCAACTTGATTGCCACTTCTCGTAATTGAACATCCCATTGCTAATGCTTCCAAAGTTTATATAAACACACCTATTGGTAGCTTGCATCGCATTATGCCAGTTCTTTTGAATAGTCTAACCCCTCCACCGGCCTCTTTATCTGCCTCGTTGCTTGAACTTGAACCCTTTTGTGCTGTGGGCTGATCTACCGTCTTATGCCTGGTCTAAGCCTAGGCTGATAGTCTGAACGAGCGCTACTGCTTTGCGGCAAGCTAAGGAGCTTACAAATCTCTTGGTTAAGTGAATAAACAGTTTGTTCTCCAGGAGGGATGTTCATCTGCTTGTTGGCTACCTTAGTGTCCATAACACGATGAATTCTCAGCTAGTTAACATGCGTCTATCATCGTCTACAGAGTGCAGACTCCTAAAGCACATTCTCTGTGATTGCTCAGCCTTGGCATGAACGAGGAGAAGACATCTGCACATAGATAGCGAAAGAATGCTTACTGCTCGTCGAAAAATCATCGCTATTTCATTGAGGAGAGGAGGACAGCCTTTGTCAGACTTGGAAGGAACCTTCAGGTATAAAAGACTGACTCTGTTCGTGGGAGACTCCCTTTTACTTTTAATAATAATAAATAATAATGACTGACTCTTGCGCTAAATTGGAAATGCTTATGCAAGTAAATTGACTAAGCTTCTATACTCAGCCCCCTCGCCACCCTCCCTCGCTGGCCTTGGCCCTTTTGAGAGTAATCGTATCTGAAGTATTCGCGGGCATTGCTAACCTGCTCCAGATGATTACCGTTTTCCAAGGAACTGCATCCAATTTGCCAGCTAACCCAGTTAAGTGGAACTGTCCTCAGTGCCACGCACACCCCCCCTCCCTCTCTCTGCCTTAGCTTTCTACTCCTCTCTTCCTGCTCTCTCTTTTTCTGCTCTTTCTTCCCCCCTCCTCACTTCCTTCTCTCTCCCTCCTCTATCCCACTTGTTTATAAATTTTTCTTTTAATGCGCTGCGTTTTATTTCATCGCATTTTATGCTGCGCTATTTTCATTGCCTGACCACCCACCTACTCCTCCCCTGCCCCACACCCCCCTTCCGTTTTGCACTTGCAGTTTTGGTCGTTCCGCTTGGATAGCGCTCGTCCGCGCGTAACTCGTTATCGCCGTTAGGAAAGGCAGCTCAGCCTAGCACAGCCAGCTGAAGGATGCTCCGCTTAGCGGTATCCAGTTGCTGCTCCCCCGCTTCCCTCCTTCACTCTTTTTCTCTCCTCCTGCCTCCCTCTCTCCCTCCCCTGCCTCCCCTCCCTCTGCTTGCCGAGTGCCACTTGGCTGGCTCGCCATTTTGTTTGCTTCATAAACAAAATGAGACACTTGACCAATGCTTGTCATAATCTTGGTCCATCCCGCTGCCTCCTCCAGCTCCTCCTCCTCCTCTTGTTCTTGTTGTTGTTGTTGTTGCACTCGAGTTGCTGTCGCCGTCGCTGTCGTCCTCGCCATCGTTTGCTTTGTCATTGGAGCAACTGCTGGTCGGGCAGGTGAAGTGCATGTTGCTCTAATTAAATTTGCGGCCCGCTTCATTATGTCATTGCGCGGCCACTTCTGGGGCTGGCACCACCACCCTCTCTCCCTCTCCCCCCCCCCTGCTCATCTACTGCTCCCCACATTTATTCTCGTCTCTTCTCTCGCGTCTCTCCCATCTCACTCGCCTTGTTGACTGACATAAATAAATCAAGTTAAATAATTGCCACGCGCATTGTCAACTCGTGCTGGGCTTATAAAACTTGTACACAGTCAGCTACATGGACAGACCCCACGCCCACCCGCACACACACACACACACACACACACACACACACACACACACACACACACACACACACACACACAGACAGAGTGAGGGAGAAAGAGAACAGTAGCTAAACAACAGAGAAACTTTTTGTTTTACATTAATGTGACCCGCGCTGGCCCCGTCGGCTAGCTGCCCTTGCCCCTTGACCTGTCGTGGCCTGTGGGCTGGCCCACCAAATCTCGCTTGCTCTCACTACCTCTCTCTGTCTCTCTTACTCGCTCTGCCTCTCACTACCTCGCACCCTCTGTCTCTCTCACTCGCTCTGCCTCTGTCCAAACAAACTGCACACCTTGAAAGCTGAAATTGTTGTGCACAATTTCAACATAATTAAAACATTTTGTTGAGCACACACGCTTAGCGCTGTCTCCCTCACACACACACGCACGCCTTTGTGCCCCTCTCTCTCTTGGTCACGTAATGGGGGTCACTTCCTGTCGGGCGTGTAACTTCCTGTCGCTGTTTGACGTTTGGCGCCAGTTGACTAAGGCAGGCAGTGCATAAGGGGAAGAGGGGATAACAAGCGAGGGAGAGGAAGGGGAAGGGAATGCATGGGTATTAGCTAAAAGTGAATGAAGCCTGAGTGAGCGAGTGTATTCGCGAATAATTCAGTTATTAAAGCAAAGCGTGAATGCTCGCAGTCGATGCGATTCGTTGCGTATTGAGTGCACCAATCACACACGGACTTCAACACACACTACAGCACACTATCACGCACACAGGCACATGCAAGGGTGGTCTGAAAAGTTACCAGCCTCACTATGATACGAGGGTCGTTTGATTGGCATTGAAAGCAGACGATCTCGTGAATTTTAACGAAAATGGAGATCGAGATCGTCTGCTTTCAATGCCTATAAAACGCAAACCAAAAAACGCAGCTTTCTCAAAATTTTACAGTCAGCTGTTAATCGATAACTGCTGACAGGAGCAGTGTTGTATTTAGAGCAGGTGCGCGGCAAATACAAAAAGTCACGGACTTATCAAACGACCCTCGTATATCCTATATCCTTGCAGAGGGTATATTTAATTTGGCCAGGGGTTCACGAAATTATAAAATTTAATCAAAATTGGTTTCTTTTAATATTTAGCTGACAAAGGAAAAGAGAATTGGTGTATAAATTTCAATTGAGATTTTAGAAAGAACTCAACTTATTTGAACCTATCAAAGTTAGATAATATTAGTTAGATAATAGTTATAATATTGAACATAAGCAATACTTTTCAAGTCTGCATTATTATAAATATGTAACTAGTAAAGGAACAAGAGGACCATAGAAGCACCAAGGGTACTCTCGGCATGTCGATGATACTCGTAACCTCTCGTTCTGATCTTATTTGTATTGGGTTCACCGAAAAGAAACTGCTGATCATATGATCATGTATGATTGATTGTGGTATATTTAATTTCTCTCCAATCTAACGCTCAGTTTTATGATGATCCGATTTGATTAAAGCCTTGATAACGTCAAAATCAACTGCACTTGTCCGACCTGAAGATTGACAAATCTCCCAAACGGAATTTGACAACCCAACTTTCATACTGTGTTTCTTTGAATGCTTCACATAACTTTCTAGAAACCTGAGCTGTATTTGTCCTTTACGGAAATAATAAACTCTAATATGACTAAAATGCTATTTGCCACGTGCGTTGGCAACAAAAGGAAATTAATTTAGTTATAAGAAGTAAAATAGTTGCAAAAGAGACTTGAAGCAAAGTCAAACATACTTTTGGTTTTGAAGTAAGAAAACGCAGGATCCAATGTGCCTTAAGTTTTCTCATGTCCAATTCATTATTTTAGATCTTTAGACAACTTGAGCTCTCAGTTCACTCTATTTCCTTGTTTCGACGATAGCCAAGAACAGTTTATTGTATTTTGTCGATGTTTTTCTAAGTGTTTTAAATTTGCAGGCGTCCTGGCAGTCTTTTTGTCTTTAAAGCTTCTACCACAATGTCTAAAATTGGTAGTCTAAGTATTTACAGCTGTTAAAAGAGGAAAACAGTCTTGCTAACAGTTTCAATCTCTGTAACATTCACACTGGGTAATATTTACGAAGAAAACTTAGTCAATCGATTGTTCTACCATAACTAGAATACCGATGGGGCTCAAATTTTGACGATAATATACTAAAATATACACAACAAAAATACCAAAATTTGATTTATTTCGAGGGTCGCCTTCATAGTCAGCCTGGAAACTTATCAGACCACCCTCGTACTCACAGCCAGAATTTGAATTTGAGCTTTTGAACAGCTACGGGCAAATTGCGAGTTTTTTTTAATGAAGGCAAAATTTGCGCATTAAGTAAGCCATAATTGAATGACGTTTCACACACGCATGCAGAGAGGGAGAGGGAGAGAGGGAGAGGGGGAGAGCACAACCATGTGCCGCCTCAGGGGAGCAGCTGATGGCAGAGGAGGGCAGCAGGCGGGGGGAAGTGGCAGCGTAGACTGATGAGTTGTTCACGAAATTTCAGCGAGGACAAAGACAGACGGGGAAGAGGGAGACAGGGAGCGAGAGAGAGAGAGTGTGCAGACAGACAGAGAGCGAGATAGCGCGTGTAATCAATTATGCTTTTTGTGTCGAAATGAGACACGCAAGTTGCCGCTGTCCAAGCATGTTGCTGCCGTGTTTGCGACAACAACAGCCACAGCAACAACAACAACTGCAAGAACAACTAAAGCAGAATGTGGCAACATTTGCTGCCACATTTGTTGCCATTAAATCAGAACTAATAAACGAAATCAACAGCCAGCCGGGCCCACATTGATGTTCTCGCGTCACATTTGTTCCACATTTTTCTACGATTTTTCCATTTTCCACAATTTTCACCATTTACCATTTTCAATTTCGCAATTTCCATTTAATTTGATTCGCTTTTAAGTTACTTTTATTGGCTCATTTGCATATTTTACGCCTCTCTCGCCCCATTCCATGCACTATTTGGCGTGACCATCATTATTATTTTTGTTTACCCATTCCCCTTTGCCTCGCCCCTCCTCCCCTTCTCCTCTTGCCCTCTGTCATCATGCTGTGCTTCTTCTGCTGCCTTTGCTACGTCTTCATCATTGTGTTCATCCATCGTGCTGTTGTTGTGCCTTATCCTCTTATTAATTCCTCAGCGCGTTCATCTTCATCTTGTTGGCTTTGTCCCTCTCCTTCTCCTTCTCCATTTCTCCTCTCTCTGTCACTCCTGCTGGCCTCCTTTGGCGCTGTCCGTAACCTTTCATCACTTCAAATTGAGGCAAACATTTTGTGACTCTTTCTGCATCCTTTTGGGGCGGCATGAAAATCTCATTTGGTGCCGTCGTTTCCTCCTGTCATGTCACATCGCCCCACGTCGCCCTGAACTATTAGCCCCGTTGACAAAATTAGCCCACACACACACAGAGACACACACATACAGAGACACATACACACAGACTGACACACACACGCTCTTCACGTTTCTCTTCCTTTCTTTTATATTCTTTATTTTTTTGAAATTTCCTCAAATCATTTGAGAATTTTCTTCAGACTAAAGCAGCTTCCGCTCGTCAATTGCAGAGCAGAGCAGCGGCAGTGGCGCAGCAGAGGTGCAGCAGCTGCCAGTGGGTCAAGGGTTGCCGAGCGGGTCAGAGTTCAGGGGGAAGTCTGTCTGCGCGTCTCTCAAGCGATCTTCGACACGCGATTGACTCATCGATTTTCGCTGAATTTCTAATTGCACTTGCCACACTGTGTAACCTGTCCGTGCTTGTGTATATGTGTGTGTGAGGAAGGGGGGGGGAAGTGTGCGAAAGCAGAAGAAAAAGCGAAGTTTAAAGCCGTCGCTCAGCATCGGCTACGGCTAAGGCTTGCGGCATGACAAGAAGGACGTGGCCAACGACTAGAAAAAAGCTGACGCTCAAATGTTTTTGTCATTAAGATTTTGCCACGTTACCACCCACTTCCCTTCGCCATCTCGCCATCTCTTGCGCTCCCGCTTTCTCTTCTTTTCTCTACTCTTGCTTCGCTTCTGCCGTGCTGCACGCCCAGCGGGGCTCGCTCTGTCATTCTACGCTTTGTGCTAACGGATTTGTCAAAGGCATTAAGACGAAATCTCGCGCAAACTGGGCATCAATCATGGAAGCACACACACACACACACACACACACACACACACACACACACACACTGCACACACACAGTGGCACAGCAAGTAGGAGACCAGGACAAGGACAAGGAGCACCAGCATACAATGGCTCGACTAGAACTCAAAAGGACTCTCGCTCGGCAAAAGTATCCATCTTCGAGGCAAGGCAATTTTTTCTGCGCTCCATTCCTCCCCTCCTCTTCTTGACGCCATCTCCCTGCTGCACTGTGTGTGCGTGTGTGTGTGTGTGTGTTTTAGTTGTGAGTGTTTCTGTCACACGCTTAAGCCAAGGTGAGGCAACTTGGCTTTCAACCAATGCATCGGCTTTGGCCTGAAAACAATCAACTTTGCTTAAGCTCTTGCAACAATATTCAACTTTGTTGCAAATGCAAAACGAATTACTCGTGAGTAAACTTTCCCAGCTTAATCCCACCAAAACACAACATGCTCGGCAAGTGAGGCGAGTCGGGCATTAAACTCGATATACTTGCAATAAAACAAATAGTTTAAAGTGCCCACAAGGTGATTGCGAACAACACTTAAGTGTTTTCAGAGCACAGCAGAGGCTTCCATTGGGATTATCGTTTGTTACTCTATTTGTAACTGATTATAATTAAAATAACTCAAGAAACCAAACTCGAATCGGAATGTATTAAAAGGAAGAGTGCCTTATATTGAAAGGGTTCTAAATATACATTCTAATTGTTTTATTTTATGAATATTCTCTCTTTTGTTTCCATTTTACTCTTTTCTTTTCTTCTATATTGTATTGTATAATATTCTGTTGTATTGTATTCCATTCATAGGTTTTCTATTACAATTATTTTTTTATATTATTTTATTCTACTTTATATTTTTTCGTTCATTCAGTATTATATGGAACAAAATGGAAATACAAAAGAATTCAATAGAGTTAAATATAAAACTCAATCAAATGGAATATTGAACCATTTGAATGAGTTATACTCAACTCTATTGAATTCTTTTGTATTTCCATTTTGTTCCATTCTTTGTTATTCCATTCTTTTAATATTATTATGTTCCATTCAATGTCGTTTCATTCAATTAAATTGTGTTCCATTCTAATGTATTCTATTTCACTTTGTTCCATTTTACTCTATTTGATACTATTCCCATATATAGTATTAATTCATTATAAGAATTCTATTGTTTTCAATTCCATTTCATTATTTTTCATTATATTGTCACCGTTTTTATTTTATTGCATTCTATCCTATTCTATTCTCTTCAACCATGTCGATTGTTTTTCAAATCATTTTCAATCTCTTCTATTTCTTTTTATTCTATGTGTTTCCTTTCTACTCTAGTTTACTTAATCCTATTTCCTTTAATTCTATTCTTTTTTATTTAATCCTTTTTCTTTTATTTTACTACACTCTATTCCACTCCATTTTATTCTATTGTATTCTATATTATTCTACTCCATTTTGTTGCATTGTTTATTAATATATTTTTATTTTATATGATGCAATAGGAAAGTATTCTTTTGTCAATTTCTCTTAACTTCGTCCCGAGTCATACATTTGAGCTCTTCTAGCCACTTATGTCTAAACCCCTTTTTTAAGCACTAAAATCTTACGCATACCCACTGTTAACACTGCTGCCTCCCAGTCAACCCCCACCACGCACATGATAAATAAACAGCGAACAAGCAAGTCGAAATTTTATCATCATAATTGAATATTGTGAATGAAAAATGCGTTGATTGAAAGCTTTCAGCTTACCCATTGACATATCCGACTTAATTACAAAATTGATAACCAGCAAACAGGCGACTGCGAGTCACCCAGTAACATTGATAAGGGTGAAAAGTATAAAGCATTGAGTTTACAATCACTCAAGAAGTCGAAATATAAATACGTTGTTTGATATTTATTTGAAATTCTATTTTATTCTTTTAAAAAGTTTTATATGAACTTAAATAGAAAATAATATATATATTATATTATGTATGTATTCATGTATTTGTAATATTATGATATAAAATTAAATTTAAAAAGCTCTTATGATATTTATTTTATATATTTTTATATAGTATACATATATAATATATATATTATCATTAGAATATTCCCAGAAGCTTCACAAAAAACATTTAGAGAATTCCACTAGAAAATTGTTGACTTACTAAGAAGTCATGATAGCTCTGACTACGAGAAAGCATACAGCCTCCCCTTCGCCCCCCTCTACCCTATTTTAGCCACCCCTGCATAGTTAAGTCCTTGCTGGGTATAAAGAGGAAATCGCCATGGCACCAGCAGGGCGAATCATCGATGAGGGGCAAATCAGTTGCGACTTGCTGAGCGATTATAACATAATTTGACAAGCTGCTAACGATTTGTTTGCCACAAAGGCAGTGGGCACAGGGAGGGGGAAGATGAGAAAGAGGTGGGGGGAAGGAGAAGGGGGAAGAGGATTTGGTCAATCAGATTGAAAGCTTTATTTTTGATTGACACGCAACTTGACGCAGCTTTCAGCGCGTATCGTTTGCATTATGTTCGACGTGTTTGTTGTTGCCTTGATTGCTGTTGTTGTTGTTGCTGCTGCTGTTATTGCTGTTGTTGCTGCTGCGGTTTGTTGTGCGGTCAGCGCGGTTGCCTCTGGGTCGGATTTGGCAGATTTGCAGCGCTTAAATGGAAATTTTCAATTCACTTTGACACTTTATGACAAACTTTGGTTTTGACCGGGAAAAAAGTACAAAACAAAACATAGCTGAACCGAAACGAAACGAAACGTAACAGAATGGAACGCAGCAGAAGCTCGCCAAAGGAGGCGGAGGCGGGGGGGAAGGATTCACCTATGAGTTGACATGGAACGAGGCTTTATTGGCGCATCGATGCGAGCTTTATGGCAGCTTTAATGCCATGCCACGGCATGTCAGACGCACGAGTTGCCATTCTGCTGTGCCCGACCCCAGCACTACCCCTTCCCTTGGCGTATCTTTCTCTCCCCTTCTCTCTGTCGTTTTCTCTCTCTCTCTCTCTTGGTCGCTGCCTTCTTCTTTCGTCGGCACAGCCGCCACAGTTGTTTGCCCAATTTTCGCAAATGCTGTCAGCAGTTTTTGGCTAGCGTGTTTTTCGCTCTACATAAACATCCGTACAGATCCATACACACATACATACAGTGTATATATATACCATATTGGGAGAATCTATCTGTGTGTGTGTGGCAGTGTGTGTGTGAGCTCGTTCAAGGGAATGTTGTATATTTATTACTGGGTTTTGTCAGCTGCCAGCAGCACTTAAAGCGGCCAAACAAAAAGCGTCGGCAGCAAGGTGTTAAGCTGCCAGATTCTGGCCGGAAAGTCGCATCGTTGTCCCTTTCCCTCTCTCCCTCTCTCTCTCTCTCTCTCTCTCTCTTTCCCTCTCTCGCCTGCTCGCTGCTGGCCTCATCATTTTGTGAATAAAGTCACGTTTTGCTTATTTAACATTTCGTTGATTTCGCGAGCGAAAAACTGCCCGACAGCAAGTGATGCTTTCCCTACTAGCATTCCCCTCTCCCTCTCTCCCTCTCACTCTCCTCTTTCCCTTTCCTCGCGCGCTCTCAGGCTCTCTCCCTCGCCCCAGGACTCACAGAATTTGGTTGGGTGCCCTCACTGGGAAATAGGAGACATATGTCTGTCTGCCTGATAAATCTGTTTTGAATATTGCTCGCGCCTGTTTGCACAGTGAATACACTCGAGTGTGTGAGTGTGTGTGTGAGTGTGAGTGCACCCACTTCACTGTTCAGTATTCAAGAGATACCACAAATCTATTTACGAATATAACTTAAAGTACTCATAAATACTAATGTTGACGCGCTCTGCATATGAATACACTCGCTCTAAATTGAGTGTCGCTTACTCGCTTAACTCATTTATTCATTCACTATTAGGGCAATTAACTCGTTCACTGGCTGAATTTAAAATCGCTAATGTGAACATAATCGTGATAATCGTGAATAGTTGCCCACACTGGTGTGAGTGCTCTTTTTTGCTGACTCATTTGCTCGTTAACTGACTGACATTCACAAATAGTTGTGAATTACGCATGAGTTGACTAGCAAAGTACTAACGAAAGCATTTTGTCATGCTCTATGGAAAGTTTGTAAGGTAAACCTTAATGAGTGCAATCATGAGTATTCATTGGTACATTCCCTATATGTTGTGTTATAATTTCAATGCACTTAACTGTTTTTTTTTTTAGAATAAGAAATGAAGTGGTTCCTATACTCACACACTCATGAATACACTCATATAAATTTGTGAATACAGTCATGAATTCATATCAAGTATATTCTGTTGGTCTTCATTAATTTCATTATCTTATGAATACAACACTGACAAACACTCATGATTACATTCAATAGATATTCATGAGTACACTCATTCATAAAAAATTCACTGCAGTACTAATGATTCCTTTGAATGAACCTGTAAATGTTATTTGATGCTTAAACACTCATATATGTATGTACATATACACTCATATCCACTTATGAGTAGACTCATGTCAAATGAATTCATGTTAAGCATATTCTGTTGTTGGTATTTAAAAGTTCTTTATTAACTTCCTGCATACATAACTTGTGAATGCACTGACAAACACTCATGAGTACATTCAAAAAAAATTCATGAGTACATTCACTCACAAAAATTTCACTGCAGTACTACTGATTCCTTTGAATAAACCTGTAAGTGATATTTGATGCTTATACACTCATAAATAAACTCACATAAAATTGTGAGTACACTCATGTTAAATGATTCATATGAAGCATATTTTTTTTTTTGTATTTAACAGTTCGTTTTGAATTTGCTCCGACACTTATGAATACACTGATAAACACTCATGAGTGCATTCAATAGATATTCGTACACTCATTCACAAAAATTTTACTGCAGTACCAAAAGATTCCTTTCAATGAACCTGTCATTGTTATTTGATGCTCATACACTCATGAATACACTCATATAAATTTTTGAGTATTTTACTCTGCTGTTGCTTTTTAAAAGTTCTTAGGAATTTGCTCGATACAACACTTATGAATACACTGACAAACACCCGTGAGTGCATTCAAAAGGTAATCATGAGTACATTCATTCACAAGCATTTTACTGCAGGACCAAATGATTCCTTTGCACCAACCTGCAAATACTCATCAGTTTACTGAGCACACTCATCAAACATTCATGAATACACTCACTTGTGCTGCTCTAAAATGCAGCAATAATCACATTTACACAATTACGCTCACTCATTTTGTCCATAGTCGCTCTGCTCAAATATTTATGATGAATACACTCACTTGCACTCACTTTACACCCGCCCGGCAGGTCTCCCTCTGCCCCTCTGCTCCCTCTTCTCCCTCACCGCACTCCTTGGGCTGCCCCATTGAAGCCACATGCCGCATTCGAAAACTTTTGCCGGGCGTGCGTTGCCAAAGTTTTGACCAAGTTTTCTTAAGGTGGCCAAAGCAGGCTAAAACGGATTTACCAACCGATACCAGTAGCAGCGAAAAAGAGGCAGAGAGAGAGAGAGAGGAAGAAAGAGAGGGAGAGAGAAAGAGCAAAAAACGAGCCATTCCGTTGGGCTGCGGGACTAAACAATGAACTTTTAAAGCGCCTCCTGTGGCTCGCCACAGCGCTCTGTGTGGGTGCAGGCCCCTTTCCCTTCCCCTTCCCCTTATTCCTCTTTCTGTGTGTGTGTTTGTGTGTGTGAATAGGCAAGTGCTGTGCCAAGTGTTATAAAGAGGCAATCGAGCGGCAGTTTTTGGCCTGATCCTGATGTGAGCCATGCGGACTGTGGCAAGTGGAAGTGGACGTGGAAGTGGAAGGCGGCCAAGCGGCTACTCGTGTTTGCCTTCGCCTGAGTCGGCCCGGCACATTTCACTGTTTTAATTTTCGTTACATTTCCTTTCATTTCTTTGCCCCCTATCGCTCCCCCACTTCCTCTCCTCTTTCCCTCGCTCTCTTTCCCCTCAGCGTTACTTGCTTCTTTTTTTGTTCGCTCTGCGTTGAACGCCTGCAAATTGCGTTCGGACATATATAGACAAATACATAATAACAATGGAGCAGAACGCACAGCAACAACTTCCACTGCAACAACAACAACAACAGTGGGAACAACAACAACAACAAATATTATGGCCAGGACAATCAAAAGTGGCAACCACAAGACCAAAACAAAACAAAGCCGAACAAAACGGCCGTTGGCCAGCGGCAAAACGGCCAACAGAATGAAGCAGGCACGCAAAGGAGAGTGAGAGAGCGAGAGAGAGAGGAAGAAGGGCAACAAAGAGAGAGAGAGGGAGAGAGAGCAAGAGAGAGATAGGGGCACAGGGGGCGTGCCTGAGGCTTGGCTGCTGTGGCTGCAATTGCCGACTGGGCGCTCGTCTGCGTTGGGTAATTTGGCCATTTTTGTGTGGGGCCGCACACACAAAGCACAAACAACGCACACACACACAAACACACAGGCCTATACAAACACACATCATGCACACACACACACACACACGGACACACACACAATAAATAACTCAATTGCAAGCTATTTGCTTGAAAAGTTTCACCCAAACTGGCCGCCCATTTGCGACTGACTTTTTCCAGCCTATTTTCCATTCTTTGCTTCCGCTTTCATCTCGCTCTCCATCTCCCTCCCTCTCTCTTTCTCTCGCTCTCCCTCTGTGGCAAGACGCTGCGCTGGGCTGGGCATGCAAAATAGTTGAAAAATTTAAATAATGTCGACAACGTTGTGGGGCAAATAATTCATTAAAAGAATATCAAGTGTTAAAATTCACACAAAAGCAACGACGCCAATGGCGCTGTGTATGTGTGTATGTGTGTGTGTATGTGTGTGTGTGTATAAGATGGAGAATGAGCCAAGGTGTATGTGTGTGTGTGTTCAAGCTGTTGCCGCCGTCGCCACTGCGAGGCATTTTGTACAGCATTTTTGAGTTTCGATAAACTTTTGCGCATTGCGAAACATTTTTGCCCCACGGTAATTGAGAATTAAGTGCCTGGAGAGTTTGGTGAGTACCTGCTGCTGCCTCTGCTGCTTCTACTTCTACTTCCACTCCTGCTGCTGCCATTATCGATAGGCG
Source organism: Zaprionus africanus (assembly GCA_018151435.1). NCBI lineage: Eukaryota > Metazoa > Arthropoda > Insecta > Diptera > Drosophilidae > Zaprionus > Zaprionus africanus. The sequence goes on from JAECXB010001995.1 coordinate 6,300,585, forward strand.
CCGCGGCATAGTGTGCCATGCCCCCAGGGCCCCTCTGTATTAGACAGGCGAATGAAGTGGGTAACGGGCAGAGAGCGAGGGAGGGGCAGAGGAAACGTGAATGAAAGTCGAAATTGCCAAATCGATTTTCACAACTTGAACTTGAGTTGCCTATTGAGGTTAAGTGAGAGACTTATTAGCCCCGTGTGTGTGTGTGTGTGTGGAGTGGAAAGTGTTTTATCTAACGATCGGACACTTCAGTGTGCTTGCTGAAAAGTGGCCTAATGGGGGCGCATAGAGTAGAAATGGATCGAGAGTATAACATATGAAAAGATAGTGCTTACAGAGATAGAGCCAAAACTGCTAGAAAAAAATGTTAGAGTAGATACTTATTTATGAAAAAGTATATTAAACAAGAGCAACAGTCGAGCGGCACGGCATTTAATTATTGATTTGCGGTGGCGGTGGGCGTGGCACGCAACATTTGAAATAAACTTGATCTGCGCCAGGTAAACAGAAACTTCCTTTTATAATAGCTGAGATCTATGTGTTTCTCTGGTCTTCCGGACATCCGGACAGACAGACATGGCTTAATGGACTCGGCTGGTGATCCTGAGTAAGAGTATATACACTTTGTGGGGTCTCTTACGCCTTTGCCTGTTACATACATTTGCACAAAGTTAGTATACCCTTTTTGGACCATTTCAATGGTCGAAGGGTATAACCCTTTTTGGACCATTTCAATGGTCGAAGGGTATAAAAACTTATGCTCTACAAAAACATTCACTCGTAGAACATTCATCTTACTTTTATGGTAATTTCTTGTTCAATTTGTCATCTTAACACACTCATGACACACATTTAAGTTTGTACAAAATTGATTATTGAGAAGAAACAGACGAGTTCTTAATATTTAAAACTTAATTCTCTGCAAATGAGCAGAGATTCAACACTAATGTTCTTAACAAAGTCAGGTGTATTGAACCTTCATAGCTTCAACAATCACAGACTGTAGGCTGTAAAGAATTAAGATCTCTTCACTCTGAGGGAGACGTTGTTCAATGCGTAAGTTACATATATGTTGCATTGAGTCAAGTTTTAAAATCAATAAAATCAAGTAACTGCATAAAAAGAATGAGAGATTCACATTAATCTAGTTAAGACACTTCTACGATTCAAAATCGAAAGAAATGTTCAGTCAAAACTTGGGTTAGCAGTTCATTTTTGATTCCCTTAAAAACACTTTTGATTACTCAAAATGAACTGCAGAACTTCTTGTGATATTCTTTGCGCTTCACTTATCGCAGGAATTCACTTTAAGTTCGCCGTTAATCTGACCACAGCCGGAATACATCTGCCTGTGTATCCGTCGCTCTCTCTGTCTCTCTATCTGTCTCTCTATCTGTCTGTCTGTCCGTCTATGGTCTGTGAGGTGCCTCGCACAAATCTCTGCACAAATCGCCGTCGTGCAGCGTGCGTTGCATGTGAATCCGCAAAGGGAAAAGGGCAAAGGGCAAATAGATGAATGCACAAAGTACTGAAAATGTGGCAAAAGTACTTGATGGCTCGCTGCCTAATACTCCTCGCTGGGATCGGAAACGGGACTCGGCAAGCGGAAAGGAGACAGGAGAGTGGAGACCGGAGACAGGAGAAAGCGGCAAAGGGCAATCGGCAGCTCTTGGCATCTCGGCAGAGCTCGGCGAATTGTCGTCGTTGTCGGTTTGCGGCGCTTGTCGCCATTTGCATTCGGCATGTGCTGCATATGCTGCGGCGATGCTATCGCAGCGCGCTGTCTGAATGTGACACGTACATGTGCTAATTCAAACTCGCACACACACACACACGCACACGCACACACACATGCACATGCACACTCAACTATAGATAGACATACGTTCGCTAGTTGACTAAGTTACGTAGACACGTAAACACATATGGCAAATAGAAAGGAGGGAAACGAGCAACGAGCTCGCATTGCGCATACGACGCGTTGCACATAGAAAATTACACTGAACTTATTACTATATATAGTGAGTTGCCGACGTGTGTTTGATCATTATTAAGTTATCAACTTGTTTGGCAAATGGAGGCGGGACAGAGAGGGTGGGAAAAGCATCGACATGTTCTTGAATAATTTGGAAAATAATTGAGTAGCCTTTGCACCGGGCAATTCATTTGGTTGGCAAGGGTTAATAGGCCTATTGAATGTTAAATGTTGAATTCATTTTCAATAATTAACTGTGCCAGCAAATGCCAAATTGCCAGAGTTGCCATGGCTTGCAACCATTTGAAAAGTTCGTTTATTTACGCTTTATAAATTGTAACTCAATTGTTATACGCTTGCAGAGGGTATATTCACTATGGCCAGACTTTTGCAATGCACCTGAGGAGACATTGCTGAATGTATATATTCTGCATTAGGTTGAGTAGTCGAACTAGCACTGTCCGTCTGTTCGTGTGTCCGTCTGTTCGTTTAAAACGCAAGTTAGTCTGTCATTTATAGAGCTATCTTGATGAAACTTGCTACACTTGCTTCTAATTGCCCCACGCTGTAAATAAGTTGGAACAAGCCTAATCAGACCGATATATCGCATAGCTGTCATACAAACTATCGGTCGATTTTTGTTATTTGTCAAGATATGGCAACCAAATTTACTAATTCAGATTTTTTTATATATATAATATGCATATAAAATTTCATCAGCATCAAACAACTTTAACATAAAGCTGCCAATGGAACTATCGGCCGATTTTTGTTATCTGTCAAGATATGGCAGCCAAATTTACTACATCAGACTCTTTCTATATATATATAGTGCATATAAAATTTCATCAACATCAAACCACTATAACATATAGCTGCCATAGGAACTATCGGCTGAAATGCACGAAGACCAGTTTTGGTGCTAGAAATAACTTTACCTATCAGTGCCAATCAAAGTAAGATATTAAATGCTAAAGATACACAACACCTTTCACTTTCGCACCATTATATATCACAAGTATAAGAACAATCGGAGTATAGGGCATAGAACTTTCGACATACCGAGAGCAGACTTGCTTTCTAGTTATTCTGGTGAAAATGAATTGGAATTTGTTGCAAATTCAACTTGAATTTAATTGACTACGAAACACTGTTTTGCATGTCAGTGAAATTACGTTGGAAATTGATGGAAAATGCTGCAAATGAAGCTTGAGATTTTTGGGCATACTCGAATGCATTTCAATCATTTGTCTCGGGCCTCAATTGTTGTACGTTTTCACCTGCCAGCAGGTGCTGTCGGGCCAGTTGCCTTCCCCTTCTCTCTCTCCCTGTCTCTCTCTTTTCTCACTGTGGCTGCTTTGTTATCTGCTTTAAATGAATTTTATTCGTGTGTCGGCGTTGAGGCACATGACAAATGTGATGAGCGCATAAAGAGGAAGACGCCTCATTCATTCAGCTGCTACTCTCTCCGTTCCTCTGCCCCCCCCCTTCAGCTCCCTCTCTCTCTCTCTCTCTTTCTCTGCACTTGGCATTCTTCCGCTGTACGTGAGCGCACGTTGTCTGCTGCTCGAAATTGAGTATACGACATGGTGTACGGCATTGTCGCTCCTGCCTGGCAATCAGCCAGCTCCCTCCCTGCCTCACTATCTCTACCTCTACCTCTGCCTGTCTCTCTCCATCTCTCTCTACCTTTTTCTCTCTCTCTCTCTCTCTCCCATCGCAGCTCTCGCATTAATTATTGTAATTAGAAAATTTTCAGGCTCCGCTGAGTTGGCATTCAAAACGTTTCAGCTTTTTCAATTTTCCCACAGCGTCTATCCGCCTGTCTGCCTGTCCGCCTATCAGCCATTCTGTCTGTCTCTCTGTCTGCCTTTAGCATCTACGTTTTAGTTAAGTTCTTTTTTAATTTTATGTTTAATTAACCCTTAAATCACACACAGAACTTGCTGCCTGCTGCCTTCCTCTCTCGCAGGCTGCCAAACAATATGCAGCAGCAACAACAGTGGCAACAACAACAATAACAACAGCAGCAGTAGCAAGTTGAGTCGTGCGGCAAACATGAAGTGAAGTTGTCTTTGTTATTGTTGTTGCTGCCTCCGAAGCTCAAATTTCAAATTGCTTACTTAAAGCAATAAAGACACAGCCAACACTCAGGCAAACACAAACACAAGCACAAACAGACACACACACACACTCACACACACACGCAGAGACACCCATGAAGCACTCAGCCAAAAACTGCGCCCGATAAAGCACCAAAAGAAAAAAAAATAAGAAGAGCGCAGAAAGCAGAAAGCAAGCAATGAAAGCTAAGTAAAAAGCAAATGACAACAAACATGCTAACTGAGTCAGTCAGTTCTCATTGTTGCTGTAGTTGTAGGTGCTTTTGCTGTTGCTGCTGCTGTTGTAGTTGTTGCTGTTGTAGTTGTAGTTGTCGCTGCCTTCGCTGTTGACGAAAATTTGAAAGCGCTTTTGAGGCTCGTTTTCCATCCGCATCTTCGTTTCAAGCCAGAGTCCATTGCCATTTCTCAGTCTTACCCAGCATCACTTTGCCCCCCTCTCTTACTTGCTTTGCCTATTTCCCTGTCTCTCCCCACTTCCCCCCCTCCCCTCTTGTCTTTCCTCTCTTTGTCGCTTTGCCTGTTTCAGTCGCTGGCTTTGCTCGGGTGTCGTTGTTAATGTCGTTGTCTGTTCTCAGTTGTTGTTAACGTTTTCAGTTTTTGTTGCCTGCTTTTTGGGGCTGCTTATGCTGTTTATATAAGAAATGTTTCCACTGTGCCGCCTGCTGCCTGCTTGCTGCTTCTTCTTGCTGCTTCTTCTGCTGCTGCTGCAGCGCGTAAATATTGTTTTAAATTTCGCAGAGGCCGGCAGCAAAATGAAAATGTTACCAACGCACAAAGACAAAAGCCAAAGACAAAAGCCAAAGTTAAAAGACAGCAAGCAGGAGAGTGGAGAAGGGGGAGAGGAGGCTGGGGGGTAGAGTATGAGAGAGAGTCGTAGATAAATGAACTTAGTTGGCAGTGCGTGAGCGGGAATGGGGAATGAGCTGAACGAGGCGTGCCAGCAGTTAATAGTCGACGGCCAAGAGGGAGTGAGGGGACGGGGGGTGGGGTAAGTAAAAGTTTTTGATTTGTGTGTGTTGAATACACATACGTACGCACCCACACACACACACACAGTGAGATAGAGCGACAGAAGCACACGCATTGGGCCCCGAGTGAAAGTAACAACTTTCATTTCAATTTTTTCTGTTCCCCGAGAGGGGGAAAGCGAGAGGCAGCCAGAGAGGGAGGGGAGAGGGAAAGGGAGGAAGCTAGAGGAAAGCCCAATTTAGTGGATGGGCCACTGCTGGGCACTAAAAGCACCACAACTATAAATATGCAAAAAAAAATGGAGAAAAACCTCAGCAGAGTGACAGACTAACAGATGCGCTGCAAGTGCAGAGGGACACGTTTTGTTTGGCCTTTTATCGGCTAAAATGAAAATCATTGTTTACAAATCACTTGCACATGCAGTTGGCCGTATACTGGCTAAATTCCATAGTTATAGCTAAAGTATTTCTTGGCAAAATCAACTCGTGCTGGCGACAAACACAAAGTTTACTTTGCCCCCCACTGCAGTGAAAAGTTCAGTTTGTTTGTTTGTCTGCCTCAGTTGCTCAATTAAATAAAACTGCAAACTGCTCTGTAATGCTGCTAGTGTATGTATTATGCTGCTGTCTGGCAGCCTAAGCCCTGAATCAGGAATTAATACCCTAACTCAAGTGGGCCGAGTTCAACACACGAGCCAAACAACGAGCGTATTAAAAGTAAAACTGGCAATGGGGACTAGGACAAGTCAAAACGTTTTGCACACACACACACTCACACACACACTCCACACACACACACACACACATACGTAGACAACACACATAGACAATAGTTGGACTGCCAGGGGTGGTTAGGGTAGGCGTGGGGTAGCTGGGGGAGGGGAGGCCTTTTGTTTTCCAGGGCTTATCTTCATAATGTGAACGTCGCCGCTGCGTTGGTTGTCTCTGCTGCTGCTGCTGCTGCCTTCTCGTTTGCTCGTTGTAACAGTAACTGATAGCAGCTACAACTTTTGCCAGAGCTCACACACATAGACAGTCACACACACAGACAGTCACACAGTCACATGTGCTTTTCGTTGGATACTTTTGCGAGCAACTTTAATGAAACGCCAAAGCGCAAAAGTTTCGCTTTACGTTTTTGCGGGCTGATAAAATGCCTGCATCAGTGTATTTATCGCACATAAACACACAGACACACACACAGGCACACAGACAGACACACACACATGCACACACACCATGCCAAGCGCAGATGGCACGCATTTCCCTGCTGGCAGCTGCATCGGACAGCAATGCCATATCCCATGTCCCGTGTCCGTTGTCCGCTGTCCGCTGTCCGTTGTCCCATGTTCCTTTACTCCTGCCCCTTAGCCCCTTCTTTACCCATGTCCCTTGTCCCGTGTCCCATGTCCCATGTCCACATCCTTGTCCACATATGTCCCGCCCATGGCTTTCAGCGCAGATTTTTCCTTCTCATCTCCGATTAGCCCCCAAATGGCTTAATCATGGCCAGCGCGGCGCTCTACCCTTCTATTACTGTTTGTCTCTTCCCTGTCCCTCCTGCCTGTCCGCCTCCTCTCGTGTTTATCTGCAGGCCACGTTCAAGCTTCGCCTTTGATTTGTTGCCATTTGATGTGTTGCATGTTGCACACGGGCAGGCAGATGTGGCATGTCTAAGAGAATACTGAAAAATACTTAATGAAAGTGAACTCACGCATTTGAGCCTAACACAAAAATCCTTTGAGACCTCTAGCATAAAGAATAACACAAATAACACAACACAGCATAAAACTACAATAAAAAATACTGAACATTTTAAGATAAAGTGGACTAATGGACTCGAATCTAAAATAAAAATACTGTAAGACTTTAAGTACAAAATGTACCACAAAAATAAAGAAAAGAACTAAATAATATTGATAAGTTTAGGTATAAAAAAATTTATAACAAAATACTAGTAATACTGGAAGCCTTTCAAGAGGAAGTGGATAAATGGTTTTAAATCTTAAATGTAAATACTATTAGACATTAAGTAAGTACAAATGCACCACCAAAATACTGAAAAATACTACTAAATTACACAGATAACCTATCAAAGTGAACTCATGAATTTGTGCCTTAAATTAAAATACGGTAAGAATTTAAGCATAGAAAAACTAAAAAAATACTGAAAAATACTAATAACACTGTTAGCCTTTTAAGAGGAAATGGATCAAATGTTTTGAGCTTAAAATGAAAATACTCTAAGACTTAAGGTAAAAAAAATACTTGAAAAATATTTAAGACATCAAGAAAATACTACAAATACCGCAATTTACACCCATTGTACTAAGAATTTTAGCTTTCAAGATGCCTATTCTCTCAGACTTACCCTATACAAACTGCAAAGAAAATACCAAAATACCAAAAATTGTAGTTAACTTTAAATCAAAGCCAAATCTTTTACTTAATAATATTTCTCTTACGTGCCTCCACACCACAGAAATCCCACAAGACTGCTACAAAAATGCCACAAAAATACGCAAGAAAAATAAAAAGTGATAAAGGAAATGTTTGAATAAATCCAACTGCATAAAATACCAAATCTTATTAAACTTCCGATAAAATATTCGAAAATTACCTGAGCGCAAAGCACTTAGTGAGATAGAGGGACAGCGACAAAGACAGAGACAGAGACAGAGAGAAAAGTGAGTGATAGTGACAAAAAATACCGCAAAATGGCAAACGAAATTCTTGCAAAGTTTGGCAGAACCGCAAAACAATGCAACAGCAGCTGATGCGGCTCAGCAAGTGATGCCATCGAGCTCTAGCTCGTGCTTGCACTTGCAGGCACACACACACACACACATACATATATATATATAGAGAGTGCACCTTTGGTGGCAACTCTCGCTGCCTCGGCAGCTTCTCCCCAGGCAGTGGCGTCTTTTGGCTTCACTTTGTGCTGGAGTTGGCGCCTTAGAATGCTTCCGCTTAAAACTTTGGGCCACAAGTCCCACGAAATGCGAATGCGAATCGAAGGGAGTGAGATGAGGAGAGATGGGCGGGAGGGGGAAGAGGCAGTGAGCAAGAGTGTTGGCAGTCCGTCAGCTTAGTGTGGCAACAAAAGCCGTCACAAGTTGCAACAAGCGACAGCAGCGCATGCAGAGGGGGAGGGAGACGACGCGACAGCAGCAGATCAGCTAAGAGAGTGAGCGGAGGGGATGGGAGGGGAGGAGGGATTGGGTGAACAGGTGAACAACAGACGGCGGCGCTAAGCGGCCCTGAGCCCCGTCCACTGCATTTGCATTAGCCACTGGCCGCCGCCGGCAATTCCAACACTTAGGAAATTGAATTTCCTCCGTCAAGTTGTAAGCTGCCAGCAGCGAAAGAGTGAGAGACAGAGGGAACGATAGAGGAGAGGAAATGGAAGAGGTGGGGAAAGATAGGAGAGGAGGGGGAAGAGAGCTGGCCAAACTGCGTGCAAACAACTTGCAAACCTTAAATGTTTTTTGGCTGTGTTGCAGTTTTCTGATAAGGCGCAGCCAGCCAGAGGCAGCAGCAGCTGACCAGAGGCATAGCATGCACCCTCCTGCCCCCCGCGCTGGGCGTGGCACATCAGAAGTCACTCAGCACACCCCAGCGTCTGTCAACCTTATTACGCCAGGGACGGCACTAAGGTGACATGAGGGGGCCGAGAGGAGAAAATGGCTCTAGGGAGACCATATTTTGCTTTTTTCGTTCCCCCTCGGTTTTTTTTGCGACTGCTACGTGCCGATCCTGGCATGCCACTGGCACTGTCACTGCAGTCGTACGCGTCGCTTAATTCCCTTTTTCGCTTCGTCTTATAATTGTATTTATTTTCATTATTTTAAGCTCACCCATGCACACCCCTCCACATCCCTGTTCTGCCTCTGCACGTTGCGACAAATTGAATTTGAAATTGAAAACCGACAAAAAATCAAGGCACAAGCAAAGGAACAACAAAGGCGACTGACCTATACCCTGTGCCAGCAGAAAAATGTAGAGTTCTAGAGATTTCAACTGCTTCTTAGAAATATCGATAATAATCGATAGTAGCACATACTTCAATAACTATTCTTGCCACTCCTATTGGGTTAAACTACTTCTTAGTAGAATCGATAATTATCGAAAGTAGCGCACATTTCGATAACTGTTATTCTTAGAGAGTTGAACAGCTTCTTAGTACTATCGATAATAATTGTCAGTAACATGCAATGCGATAACGTTCCTCATGGAGAGTTCAACTCAATCTCATTTATATCAATAATAATCGAAAGTAGCAGTCACTTTGATAACTATTCTTGACACTCCTAGAGAGTTGAAATTCTTCTTCTATCTTCTTCTTCTTCTATCGATAAAAATCGACAGTAGCACGCACTTCGATAACTGTTCTTGGTTTTCTTAGAGAGTTGAACAGCTTCTTAGTACTATCGATTGTCAGTAACACGCACTTCGATAAATGTTCTTTGTACTATTGTAGAATTCAACAGTTTCTTACATGCCAAAATCACAATCGATATCTGCACCTATCATTAAGATGTCTACGGAGATAAATTAAGTAGTAAATGTTGCTGAAGATGTTTCTCTTGACAATGTATATCCTAGTTATCGATAGTAAAATGTGATATCATTTATCGTCTCATGAGCTCTAGGTACTTTTCCAACTACCATCCAAAACATGGCCAGCTTTGCATATCAGTATTGATTAATATCGAAAAAACGGTTTATTCATCGATTATATACTAAAGTCTCTATTTTTCCAAGGCATGAAATAAATATGTGAAATTTGAAAACGTAAATCGATTATTGTATTATCAACACAACATTGCAACAGAATCAGCAACAATTTAGTCTATAAATAGCTTGCAACCATTGTGCTTAAGCCGCCCGATAGGGGGCGCAATTGTTACGCAGTGCAAAAAGCGCAAATGATGCGGCAAGCGCGACGTGGGCGTGGCTTAGTGATTGATTTCTGTCGCTGCGATGCCGTGTCACCAATGGCGGGAGGCGTGTGCGCCAACAGCTGCTGCTGCTGTTGCTGTTGCTGTTCGCTGCTGTTGCTGCTGCTGGCTGAAAGGCTGTCAAGGACACAGCACGTCGGGCACGGCAGGCGTTGCCCCCTGGCGAGAGGACAAGCGTCAGCTAATTGGATGCTTAACAACATGGTCGGACGAGGCAACAGAGAAGGGTGGGAGGAGTTGAAAGTGAGAGGAGGGGGTGCAGAAGAGAGAGTGGACATTGCTGGCAGTCAATCGGGCAGTGGCGCGAGAAGCGCCGCATAAGTATGCTAAGCTCTTCGGGCGACGCAAAGTAATTATTTTTGATTTATGACAGGCGCAGCCTGCAAACAGGAGTCACAAGTCAGTACAACACAACAGTCACCTTCCCCAATCCCCTCCCCCGCGCTGCCCACGCTCCCTACCGTTCTCTCCACTCTCCACGCACCGCAGCAGCGACGTCGCGTCATTTGTGAACGATGTCAACGCATGCATAAAACATGCCCCACAGAGAGAAATCCCCACCGTAAACTTATGACAGACAACACACACATACATAAACACACACACACACACATACACTCACACACACATTTATAGCGCAGAGCACAACTTACAACTATGCAAATTGCGCGCTTTTAGCTGGCACAAAGCAAAACCCGACGCCGGCGGGAGGCGCTCGACAAATATTCATAAGTGCCAGGTAGACAGGCAACAACAGCAGCAACAGCAACAACAACAATGAGTTGGAGCAACAACCATGCGGAAGTTGCTGTCGCATTATGAATTACATACTGTGAGTCGAGAGAGGCAGTCGAGGCTGGCAGGCGGAAGGGGGATTTGCTAGGTACAACGCTGCGTATGCGTAATGTGACGATAGGCAGAAACTATTTTAATTATTGTCGCATAAAATGCGAGGCAACAAAGTTGCAAGTTGCTTGTGTTGCAAGTGCAACACGCGGCGCACGCTGCGCCTCGAACTGGATTATGTCGTCATATTTGCGCCGAAAATGTTGCATGTTTAATGCACAAAAGACGCCGAACAATTTTGAGCCGAAAAACTCTTTGGAAAAACTTTGGGAAATTAAAAATTCCCAAAACGAAGTTCGCGCGAAAATTTGCCGAGAGAATTTCATTATTGCAGCAAAGGCTTAGAGAAGGCATTCAAAGTTTTCAAGATGCATCAACGATGACGATAAGGATGACGATGACGATGACAATGATGATTGTGATAATGATTATGATATCCGATAACCGACAACCGGAATAGACGATTGAAAATAATAGGATAATTGATAGCCGATAATGATAAACGAAAAATAAAATTTCCGATTAAATAACGATATTGATGGGAAGAACCGATAGCCAATTAATAACAGATATCCGATAGCAGATAGGCGGTAATTGGTGGCCGATAACGATGAATGATAATCGATAGAAGTGCCGGAAAGCGATTGTGTTTTCGATTCTACTTCGATAATGATAATAATATGCGATAGCCGATAACAGATTAGAGATAATTGATTAATAATAATAATGATTATTATATCCCATAACTGATAAATAACCGATAAATAACCGACAACAGAGAAGAGGTAATTGATTGCCGATAACGATACTTGATAAACGACAAGCAATACAAGACAACGCTGAACGATACAAAATAACGATAAACAATCAAAATAGCGTTAATCGATAACCGATGCCGATATTTATAACGATCAACGATAAAAGATGACGATAAGCAATTAACGATATGTGATTAACGATAACAGTAACGATAAACGTTATAGAATAATGATAAAGAAAATTCGAAAACAATAAATTGGCAATGTGAGATAGCAAAAGATAAACTGATAGATAGCTAAAGATAAATAGTTCAACAGCTTTAATTGTCTTTCACTTATATTGAATGATAAGAGTTAAAAATGGGTCGATTAGTTTATATTGACTGTGGTTTTTGATAAGAGACTGACTGATAAATGTGAAGAACTAAATTGATTTACTGTTTGTTTCTTTTATTTTATTAACGAAGCTACCTTTATTATCCCTAACCGCGACAAGTATTCAAAGGGCAACGGACAACAGGGAAAACTTCAAAGTCCACAGGAGCCAGCTTCTTATGCTTATCCATAATGTATATCATATATAATATATTATTTACAATTCCATCCCACTTGTTATGCCATCAAAAACACAGCGAACGAACTGAGTAGCTCGAACCCTTTTTAAGATTTCCTGTAAACAATTTCAAATATTATTTACAAATCCATTTTGCCCACGCTCCCTAAGAAAACTATCAAATTACCCTCACAAAAACAAGGTAACAAAATCAAAACATTCCCCGCCCCCACTCCCCCACTTTCCAGAAACAAAAAGGGACCAGCAACAACAACAAGAAAAGCTTGGGTAAGCTTGGGAAAATCAAAAGATAATCGATAAGAAAGCGAGACTTAACATACGCATACATAAATTATGAGATACGATATATCAAAAACGGGAAACGGCAAAACGGGAAAAAGAAAACATAGTTTCGCCTTGGTTAAGTCATTGTAAATTTATGCGAATCCCCGACAAAGCAACAAAGAAGGAAGTGAAATCAAAATGTGCCAAAAGAAAAAACCAAAAAATAAGGAAAAACAAAAAAAGGAATCGGAAACGGACTGAAAAATGACATTTGATCGATAAGAAAGATTAAACAGCGCGGAAACATCAACCCCCCATCCCCCTCACCTTTACTCACCCCTTCCCTTGTGGAACACGTGCTATGGTGTGTGGAGGGGGGAGAGAGGGCAACGCAGCTGCGGCATGAGTGATATACGAGCACCTGTGTGCACCTGTTTGTGTCAGTCACCAGCTGAGGGATGGACGCGCGTGTGAGTGCCAGAGACAGGGACAGAGGCAGAACGAGGGGCTGGGCGGAGGTGTGGCGGGGCAGGTGCCCCGTGCCAGTAAGCTGGCAAAGTAAATAAAAATCCAACTAAATTGAATTTCGCAACACATTTCGTACGAGATTTTTGCATATGCCAACACACGCAAACGCACAGGCTGCCACGCCCACGCACACACGCACTTCCTACCAGCAGCAGCAGCTCCCCCTGCCCAGCAGGCACCTTGTCGGTGTTGTGTTTGCACCCCCTTCCGGTTTGTATTCCTACATATTGCTCTATATAGTATATACATATATTCCATTTTAATTTATCGACATATGAAAATCTGCAACTTGAACCACGACCCCCGGCCCCCTACCCCGCCGCTGTGCTTGTTACAGGGTATGCATGCAAATTGCGTTGGTCAGCTGAGTTTTCTAGCAGCACTTGCCCATCTACCCCCTCCCTCCCGTAGCTCTACGCCTCTGCAGACCGCAAACTTACCGAGATTGAAAGCAATTTCGGGCTGCCATATGGCAAAGTTTAATGCAGTGACCAAAAGGGGGAGAGGCGAAAGGGGGAGAAGGTAGGGACTGCAGAGGGGATTGAGGGGTGCTAAAGTGCGTGCCAGGGTATTGAAGAGAACGCCGAAGCTGACGCTGCTCTGGGATCAACTCATATTTCTTTGGGGGGCGCCGACAGCTCCCCAAGCAATTGGCGGGAAGCTGTTTAAAAATTCAAGCGAAATGGCTAAAGAAAAATGCGTGCAAAGCAAATGAGTCGCACCTGCCAGTGCCAATGGGTATTGGCAGGGTAGGGCAGGGGAGTGGGGGAAGGTATGTGGGGGGAGACATTGAATAAATGCATGAAATGAATGAGTAAATAACCGGAATGACTAACTGCGGGTGCTTAGTCGTCTCAGCGCGATTTTCCAAATGAGGCAAAGCAAGGGCAAGGGAATGGGGGAGAAGGTGGAGTGCAGGAAAAGGAGGGTAAAGTAGGAGGCAGAGGGAGAGAGAGAGTGAGAGAGTGAGAGATAGAGATGGCGGGAGCAGCAGCATCAGCTGAGTCGGAATGGGCCAAGCAGCAAGGTGTGAAAATGGCAGCTTGGGGAAGCACTTGAATGCGTGGCTCACAAACACTCACACACACACAAACACACACCGCCACACACACAGACAAAGCCACACAGAGTGGCAAACAGAGTCGAGCGAGGCCTGCCAGGCAAATGGCATTATCAAAATTTACATACAAGCATATCCTGATTATCCTTTAAGCATGAATTATTGAAAGCGTAAATACCGCCACAGACAGAGATAGAGACACAGAGAGAGAGTCAGAGTCAGAGACTGAGACAGTTGCCAATGGGGAAGCAGCTGCAGCAGCTACATCAGCTTTTATAATGGCAACAACAAGAGCGCCGGCAACACAACGAGGGCAATCAGAGTACAACAAAAGTTGCGTAGGATGCTGGCAAGGACGATGGCTTAATTTTCACATGACAAACCGAAAGACAAACTGCGAGACATTCGACTCGAGGTAGCTCTCCCCCGGTGTGTGTCTCTCTGTGTGTGTGGGTGTGTGAGCACGTCTGACCTGGACAAGGGGCGACAGCTGGGGAGACAAGCGAGAGACGTCGCCTGGAGCAAGTGCGTCAGCGACTATACAATGCGGTTGACAGCATGAGATGCGTCTGAGGTGAATACGTGGCATAGCAGCACAATGAATACACTCAACACACACTCACACACACGCACACTATGAAATGCGCTAAGCAGCGCAATTTAAGCTTGAAATTGGCTAAATGTTGCAATGAAAGCGATTGAATTTGGTTACATAATTCAATGATGGGATGAAGTGTAACCAGATTGGTGTAGTTAAGGTCCTCTTAAGCGCCTTGAGACTTATTTGAAGTTCAGATACCCAGCATTTGAAGCTCAGGTTTAAATATAAACTTATAGGGAAATATAACTTACATATAACTAACATAATGTTAGCTTTCGAACATGGTCTGCCTAAAAGCACGTTCTCCAATGTGAATCGCTGTTACCCCCAAGTGCACAATCTTATTTCCTTTACTGGCTTAATAATGCAAATGCTCTCGAATATGGTCACCTTTATATCACTTATTGAGCTGCAAATATCAGCAATGTCTCGATTTAGTACGATTGCTGTATATGATGTTGATATAATTGCCGAATAAGGTCACTCATCAGTTTATTAATGTCAAATATGGTCAGCCTAATAGCACATTCTCAAATTTGAGTCGCTGTTACTCCAAAGTCCACAATCTCGTAATCTCTTCTATACTAATAATGCCCATTCGCTCGAATGTGGTCACCTTAATGGTCACCTTCATATGAATGTCAGCAATATTTTAGTACGATTTGTCTACATCATGTTCATATAAATATCGAATAAGGTCACGCATTATATTATTCATGTTGAATATGGTCTGCCTAATCGCACATTCTAAAATTTGATTCGTTGTTACTTGAAACTGCACAATCTTGTACTCTCTACTGACTTAATAATGTCAATCCTTTCAAAAATGGTCATCTTTATATCACTTCTTGAGCTGAATATGGTCTGCCTAATATCATATTCCCAAATTTGATTTGCTGTTCCTTCAAAGTGCACAAAATCGTACTCTAGTCTGACTAAATAACGCCAACGACCTTGAACAGGGTCACCCTTATTGCGATTGCTTATCATGACGCATAGATGTTGAATATGGTCACCCTATTTTTTAATTCCGCAGACTATGGTCACGCGAATTCAGCAGGAAAGCAATGAAGTGAGTCTTTACTGTCTATTTGGTGACCCTTTATTCAAAAGCCAGTCAAAACAATATATAACATATTCCCAATGCACGTTACGGGATAATCGAAGAAGAAGTTTCGATTTCCATATCGTCTAAGCTTAAACAAAATCTACAAAGCTTTAGGGGAGCATAACTTCAGTGGCAGTTACGTAAGCCCAAAATCGATAAAACTCAAGTCGGAGATTGGATTGAAGACATTAATGGCAAGGCGAATGGAGTCGAAAGCTTCACTTTCAAATCTTGTGCAGCGATGGAGGAGCAGAAGCAGGAGCAGTGGAGCTCGTCACCCAAAACAAGTTGAGATTCACTTCCGCTTGGACTTAAAGGCGCCACGCATACACCCGCACTCACACATACACTCACACACACACTTACTCACACTCATGCATACTCGCATGGCACTACAACTTGAAATCCACTCACTTGGATAAATATGTTTTCAACTGTTTGTATTCCTCAACATCCTGCGTTACGCTCTCCCTCTGCCACCCTCCCACTTTCTCCTCCTCTGCCCCTCACTTTCTCTCTTTCTTCTCTTCTCTAACTCTCCCTCTTTCTCTCTCCTCTCCTCACTCACTGTTCCTTTCGCACTGCGACTCCTGCTGCGTATTGTGTGCTAAAATCCTGTTAAAAGTTTGCCATAAATCCTATCCACAGTTTTGGCTGCCTCAAAGGATTCAAGGCAAGGCGTCGTCACGCTGCCCCCTGCCTCACCTTGCCACGCTTCCCATCTTCCCCTCTCTCTTACACTTGCACTATCCATGCTCATCCCTTCCCTCTCTCCAGCTTCTTCTCGTGGCGGGGCACATCAATTGTTTAGGCAAATAAATCATAAGACTTCCTACAGGACCTGACCCCCACCCAGGCCCCCTCTCCTTGGCCCTTTGCCGCCACGCTCCACCTGATGCCAGCGAAGACAACTCGTTGTCCTTTCCGCTGCTGTTTCTGACCTCGTTTTCAGTTCATTTGGGCTGGCGCTGCCTGCTGCTTGCTGCTCTCTTCGGCTCGTGTTGCCTTTCCCTTTCGCCTTCCGGGCTGCTTCCTTCCTTCCTTCGATTAATGTTGCCCACAGCCCAAAAGCGACTTACGCGAAACGTTAAGTCATCGTCCAAGTCAGCCAAGGACTCAACCACAGTCGCCACACAGCCACAGTGTGCCCGAACCCGAGGCTGGTGTAGGATTCTAATCCTAATCCGCCAGCGGGCAGCAGCAGCTAAGAAATCGCGTTTAGACGGCCTTGGCCATATTTTGAATAATTGTGTGGCAGGCCAGTAAGCTACCCTCTACTACAGGCTACCCTCTCTTTCTATCTGCCTCCCTCTACACTCTACCCTACACCCTTAACCCCACTCCCGTTCCCTATCCCCTGCCTGAAAGTGGCTTGCGTGCGACTGGCAGCTGCCACGTGGCATAGACTCAACACCAGCGCTACCTGTTCAGTTATGCACATACCTATCACATGCATCACATATATACATATATACACCCCATATACAGCACACACCTCGGCCGATATGCCAGTTATACAGCTTCTAAGAGACCAAGAGACTCAGTTCGATGGAAATTGAAAATTCACTCCGACTGCCATTTGCATTCCCGCAGCGCAAGGCGAATTTAAATGTACATTATGTATCAGCAGATATGGCCAGATATATATAACAGACGTATATACACACTATATATGTATGTGTGTGCGTATATAAATTGTCAGATGTCAGTGGCAGGCAGGCAGGGAGGCGGGCAGGGAGGCAGGCAGCAGGCAGGAGGAACGCGTAATTGTAATATGTGCGCAACGTGGCGTATTTCAATTTCAATGTTGCGTATACGCAGTGTACGCCCCCCAAAACGTTGCCAGGCAAGGCAGGGAATGTGGCAAAAACTCTAACGTGCGCTGGTAAATCAAATGCCCCTAGAGGGAGAGGGAGAGAGTGGGGGGAGGGGGAAGGGAAGAGACAGCAAGAGGGGGCTGCCTTTTTTTGTGCGCAACTCAATTAGTTGCGATTTTTTAGCGTGTGGTTTGTGCGTGTGCAAGTGCATTCAAGGGGCAACAAAGTCGAGTGGCCATTGCTTAGCATTCGCTACTATGTTGGCTACTATAAAAACAGGCCCCTCCCCCTGGAGTTCCCCTCTTTCCCCAATCTCTGCTCCCTTAGCCATCACCGACAGTGGGCCACATAATTGAGAGCTGCAATTGAAGTCGCACTTCAAGTCGAAGCTTGCCTTTCAATTTTGCCACATTGTGGCACGCAGGTCACACACACACACACACATGCTCGCACACACACACGCTCGCACATGTGACAGCTCCCGAGTGGCAGGAACAGGAGCAGAGTCTGAGGCAGATGCCGTTGCAAGAACGTTGCCACTTAACAAGCAGCCGACAACGAGGCCAGCAACAACAACAGCAACAAGGGCAACCGCAGTCATAACGACTGCCCACATACCCTGTAAGTAGGTGTTTGTTGCTTGCGTGCCAGGGGGAAGTGTTGAGGGGGAGGGGGGGTGGTTCGCACAACTTGTGGCTTTCAGAGGGTGTTGCCCGCTCATAAAAAAAGCCCTGCGCGCTTTGTCTTTTTCAATCCTTTTTCTGCTTTGTTAAGCAGCGCGAGAGGTTGGAGGTGGGCGGGTAGGGGGCGTGCCTCAGCTTACGCAATTGTAACACACACAACGTTTATTATTTAAAATGTTGCCGTACTCGCACACTCACACACACTCTGCGGCACAAAGGACGCGTCGCAAATCTCAAAATGCTTCGGCGGCCTTTCGCGGCGCATTTTCGAGGCTATTAAAAAGTTTCGCGCAGCGCCAGGAAAACGCCTCCAACAATAACAACAACAAGCACAACGACAAGCGCAAAGAGGGGGAAAAAATTGTATTTTATTATGATGATATTTGTTGTATTTTTTTTCTCTTCTTCTCTCGTTTTCTCTCTTTCTCCCTCTTCTTCCTTATTTTTACGCATTTTGTGCGTCGACGGCGGTCGACAGGGCAAACGCATCGCTAACCGCACAAAAGTGGCAAGTGGCGAGTGGAAAGTTGAGAGCAGCGCGAGGGTTGGCGCTAAAGTTTGCGAGTAGCAACAAGAAAGAATGAGCTTGATGACTTGACTGCTTGGTTGGTAAAGTTGACTGGAAATTTACTGAATATTTTAGATATTTTTAAAGATTCTTCTAAGTTGAGACTTGTTATTTTCTAAAATGATAGTATTGAAAAGACGTTAAATATCGATTTATACAGATATATACAGAAGTTTGATGGCTCACTTGTTTCGATAGTATTACTATAACTATCGAGTGGCTGCTTTTGAAAAAAAACTTTCAAGTTGACAAGAAATTTGTTGAATATTTTAGAAAGTCAAGGTGTATTTTCAAAGACTTCATACGAATACGATAGTATTTTAAACTAATATAATGTCGATATGTGTGCCCAAATACACAAACTGCATACCTGAGTAGTAATGAATAGTATTCTTTTATTACATTGAAAGTTGATTGAAAATTTGTTGAATATATTTTAAAACACAAAAGATTTTTCTTTTGTTAAAGAAAATACTAATACGATAGTATTTGTAACTGATAAAATATAACTGATAAAATATACACGCTTAATGGCTAACTATTTATCGATAGTTTTTTTAATCATCGAATGGCGTTTTTTTCATTAAACCTTGAATAGAAATTTATTGAATATCATAGAAACTACACGAGATTCTTCTGTTAATAGAATTGTTTCCTCTACTATATTTATAATAAACTAATTAAGTTTGTAAATTTAGAGAGAAATGAAAAACTTAATATTTTATCGATTGTATTTTAGACTATTTAATGCCTTTTGTGAAATGAGGTCATGAACTTTACAGCAACTTCTGCTAAGCAGAGCAATTAAGCTGACAACTTTGAGAAATATTTCACATTTACAGCCTAAACAGATTACCAACGAAACTATCGTTTGTCTAATGAAACCTATCGATTACTGCCAAGTCAATTGTCGACCCGAGAAGTCAATCAAGGCAAGTGAAGATAACTTACCTGACCGACCACTTGAGCAGCCTCCCTCATTATATTTTACATTGTCTGTCTCCCTATCTGGCTCTCTCCCTCTCCACCGTCTCTCGTTGTCTTTCCCCCTCGCTTTGCTATCTCTCCTTCTAGCACTTTATCTGCAGGGCCTGCTTCTGATTTTATTTATTTTTATTGGCCTCGCGCTTTTTACACATTTTTCACTTCCCTTCTCAAAGTTTTGTTGCTGTTGCTGTTGTTGCTGTTGTTGTTGCCTTTGTGTTTTTGGCTTTCATTGTTTTGTGTTGCAGCAATTAAAATTTTTATGGCCAAACAAATTTTCGTTTACAACAACAGCAACAAGAGTAGCAACAACAACAACAGCAACAGCAGCACAAGGTCGAACAGGAGCAGGAAGCGAAATAAAATAATAATAAAAAATGTGCCAACAAATTCGTGTGAGAGCGTGGAAAAAAAAACGAGGAAAAGTGAAAAACTGCTAATTGGTTAATTGTGCGCGTGCAGGTAAGTGAAACAAGTTGCCTATCCGTTGGTGTGTTTGTGTGTGTGTGTGCGGGATGAGGAGTGGGGGAGTGTCGATGTGGACTAGATGCTGCTTAATAATTCAGCGGGCGAAACTGATGCAAAGCAAGCTTGAGCTGATTGCCAAAGGGACAGGCTGCTCAACTGAGGAATACCCTGGAAAGTGTTCCAAGTTAAAGTAAACCAATTACAGCTGACACAAGATGTTACAGGGTATACAATGAATGTATACACAATTCTGAAAAAAAAAATCTGGGATAGGAACAATATTCACTTATTTTTACATAAAATAAAACAATTAAACCACGTTTCACTGCATATTACAGCGTATATTTTGAGTACACATTATAGGGCATATTTCGAGTACACATTGTAGGGTATATTTGCTTCGACTCCACCCGATAATTACTCGCTTTGCATGAGCTACACAATGAGATAAAGACGCGACACGCTGCGCCTTTACGAGTCGCTCGTTGCCCATTTAAGGCGTCAGCTGCTGCACTGCGGGCACGCCCAAAAGCAGACTCACATATACTCACAGTCAAAAGCAGTGAATCCCCCGTCCACGCCTTCTTTTGCCCGTCAAGTGCCCCTGAACCGCCCCTGGCCGAGCTGGTTGTTAGTTTAAACTGATTTGCAGTGTTTAACATGACCATAAAAACCAACGAGAACGAAGATGCGACTGGACAGCAAGCGAAGAAGAAGAAGAGAAGAAAGAAGCAGGAGACAAAGCAGGGGAAGAGGTAGGCAAGCAGGGCTGCAGGGGAAGGGGGGTGTAGCAGAGTCGACGACAGCAGAGCGAACAGGTCAGATCAGCGACATTTCGTTTCGTTTAAATGTTTCTTTCTTCATTGCTTTCGCCACTTGCCTTTTACTCTATATGTCTCACTCACACACACACAGACACTCTCCCCTCACAAACATACACATACATATACACACACAAACACGCTTTGGTTGCCGTGTCCTGGCGGTCATTTTACTAATCTCTTCATTTCGCCCGGCGCTGCAAACGCTGCTTTTTTCCCATGTTTACAATTTATTTGGCTTGTTGTAGTAGCTGACCCCCCTGCCCCCCCTGCTGTTTGTGCTGCTTGATTGTTGTTGTTGCGCATACGCCCCATTGTCCGCATTTCGGGCCACCGGGTGCGCCCTTTTGTTTGACCAGCGCAGAGGAACGTGCAGCGTCTCCAATGCTAAGTTCACTCATTCATTGCGAGCACGGGGGCACAATGTAGTCAGCCTCCCCCTGCTCATCCTACACCCTGCTTCACCTACCCCTACCCCTCTCTTTCCCTACTCCCTCTAGCTTTGTACTCTGCTGCCCTGCCCCGACTTGCTGTGACACGCCCCCATTTTTGGGTTTCTCAATGTATTTCAATGTTGTCTGAACACATTATGCCGCTGCACGTCTGCCACAAGGGCGTGGCACGGGGCACGGGGCACGAGGCGGGGCAACACTGGTCTATGCAAGGGAGCGCGCTGCACGGAGGGAGGAGCGGGGGTCAACAATTAAGTAAAGCGATTAATATGCAAAGTAGTCAACGCCAAATGGGCCAGGGAATTTGTTGTTGATGTCCTTGTGTTGTTATCGTTATTGTCCTTGTTGTTGCTGCCCCCTCCCCCTCTGCCCCCTCTCCACCTGCCTGCTGTTGTTGCCTGCTACTGGTTTAGCCATGTAAAACATCGATGAGACCCGAAGCGAATGATAACGGTTCAATGGTGAATTTATGCTCGGCTAGGCGCAAATGTTCAGTTTAATTTGGAGAAATCTTCAATTTGAAAGTTACCCAAATCCACAAGCTGAACCAATGCGATATCATTGTTGGAGGGCTCGAGAAATAATTCATTTTATTCGATACCGTTGTGGATTTGGCAATGTTGCTGACAATTCCATGTTCAGTACACTACAAAGCGCATCACAATAATTAAATCAAAATGACAAACACACACACAATCACAGACACACACACATTCACAAAATTTGTACATGAAACATTGACAATTTGAGGGATATTCCATTTCCAGAATTTACTCTTGCTACACCCATTGACAAGGGGGGCTTTGTAATAATTTCACTTCACTTTTGGAATTGGTCACTGTATCTACACTTCGAAATCCAAATATTCATTCGTTATACACGCTGCCCAAAGTGTACAAGGGTATTATAACTTTGTGCCAACCGAAAATGAATGTTACAGGCAGCAGGAGGCGTGGCAAATAAGGCATCAATAGAAGATGGGATTGAGCTGCCTGTGCGTATGAGCACAGAGACTTTTAAAGCTAGAACTAGCAAAAACATTTGATCAAAAATGTATAAATTCTGCGCGCAGCTAAAATTTATTAGACGTTATGGCCACGCCCCTTTCAGCCTCTATCGGTTGTGACAAACCCAGCAACTTTCAACGACCAAATGACTTCTGCGATGGGATAATAAACAAAGAAGATATACAAAGTACAATTTGGAAGAGGTACTGATTTTCAAGTCGCTGCAAAGTATGCAACACAAAAAACTGCCCGTAGGTCAGTCAGTCTTTTTGTCCATCTGTCTGTGCATATGAGTATCTAGTTCGCAGAGAATTTAAAAGCTAGAAATAGCAAAAAAAAAATGGAAAAAAATGAAGTTTATTTGACGTTATGGCCACGCCCCTTTCAGCCCCTATATACCGATCAAAACCGAATCTCAAGCGTTACTTTAATGCAGAACAGTTCGATTAACACAACAACTGTCGACGATCAAATCATTTATATAAATTTGGTTGAGCTTGGACAATTAACAAAGAAGTTGTTTAGGAAGAATTTGAAAGAGGTGCTGATACTCAAGTCTCAACAAAGTATGCAACATAAATTTGAGAAAACATTTTGGCACACTCGTGCTTGTTTTTAATCCCATTCAATAAATTTAATTTCAATTATCTGCCAAATCTATGCCAAAAATGTTAAATTTCCATAATTCAATTCAAAGTTGAAAGCTTAGAAAACTCTAACACAAATTTACGTGGTAACCACTAGTCGGGCATTGTCCAGTTGAAACTTGTTGACACATTTTCGCTTGTCAAATGAATCAATCAAACAAAACTAACTTGGACTAGGTCAGTTTAACTTGGGATAGGTTTATTGTTTTTGGGGATAAATAAATCCCAAAGACACCCCTTACCCACCCCCTCCCCTTCTCATTCTTATTCGTTAGGGGTTGCTTGTGAGTAGAGCTGACTGAGAAACGTAATGAAATTATTTTACTATTTTCTTAAATATTTGTACAGCAATTTGAGCGATTATAGTGAGTGAGAAGGGAAGAGTAAGAAAGAAAGAGAGAGAGAGTGAAGTTGAGCAGGGGTAGAGCAGGGGGGTTGAGCAGGGGGGTTGAGCAGGGGGTAGAGCAGGGGACAGGGTGCCGCTGTGGTTGCCAAAAGTGGCAGCAGCAGCTTCACATTTATTTATTTTGTTGTTGGCTTTCCAATTTGCCCCACACACGCACACACACACAGAGCTCGCCCTCGCTTGCGCCCCTATCCCTCTCCCTGTCCCCCTCTCTTGCAACTGAGTGAACTCTGGCAACTCTGACTGCAATCGTGCGCCTACATTTTAGGGTTTTAATTAAATGCAACAACAATGCAGCGCAGCAAACAAAACCATTGCACACACTTCCCTCAATGCGACACATGTGTGTGCGGGAGTGCGGGTGTGTGTGTGTGTGTGTGTGTGTGTGTGTGTGTGTGTGTGTGTGAGGGACTGGGAACTGGGGCCAAATGGGGGTCAAGAGCTGTGACCGATTTGAGCAAATGCAACAACAATAACAACAACAACAAGATTTGTGCATGGAAATTAAACGAGCGGATTAAATCATGAATTGCCCCAAAAGATTTGACATGAATTACTTGCAGAGCTAACGGTAAATGCAGCTTAAACTGATGCTCATGGATTAGGCACGCAGCTATATTACAGATAAATACACATACACAACATATTTATATTTATGTTTACAAATATATTAATATTTGTACGACACTCATCGCCTCGCTGGCTGCTCGACTTTTCGTCTGCGCTCGTTCAAGTTTTGTTTTGTTTGCACTTTCCACAAATTTCGCAATAATTTTCAAAACAAGAAGAAAAAGAAAGAACACAAAATCAGGAATAAAATAGTTTGCAAAACAATCCGAATGTAATTGATAAAATTAAATGAATTTGAACAAAATATGCTGACAAAAATTAAGTGAGAAACTTTCACAACTTTTTCACGACTGACAGATTTGTTAGCGTGGAACATTTTTGGAACGTGGTTTAAAGTGTTGAACATTCATTTGCAAGCGAGTTGTATAAAATACTCTCAGTTTCAGTATGAGATAAGAAAAAGTTGAAGAAATTATTACCGTTAATACTTAAATAACTTTTATAATTTAAGGGATTAGTGGATAAAGAACTCATCCATATATTTAATCTAGCAAAAAGTTATTACTTTAATACTTTGCTTGATATTCGTAAAATACTGATTTATGTGGCAGCTGGCCATTCTGTTTAAAACTAAAAAATACCAAACAGTAATTTTTATAACAAGTTTAACTTAATTTAATTTAAGTTAACAGACAGAAAGAAAGACATACATAGCTCAATCAAATTGCCTATTTATCCTGACCAAGAGACTATACTTTGTTTCTCGCCTTCTTTTAACTTTCGCATAAATTTACACAATGTCAGTAAAATTAAAATTTACCGTTTTCATTAGTAGAAGGCCATACTTATAGTAATAAAACTATTACTGCAACAAAGTAACATATAGAGGGGAGGGCACTGTTGTTACCCTCAAGACCTTTTAAACAGGATTTTAGCTTGAATTTATTACAATAAAAATTCAAATCGGATTAAGTCGCCCAAAAAGGTTACAATAAAAACAAATAAATTAATTATTTCAAAATATTTTTTAAAAAATGAGCTTCAAATGTGTATTTTGTATTCTGCGTTGCATACTTTCAGGTCGCGGCATCGAAGTCAGTACATCTAAATTATTTCCATAAAAAATTCAATGCTTATTATTTCAATGCAACCAAATTTTCAAAAATCATAATTGCATTGATAGTTACTGTTTTTATCAATAATGAACTGTTCTGCATTAAAATTATGCTTGTATTACGGTTTTATCAATCAACGAAGGCAGAAAGGGGCGTGGCGAAAAACCAAAAAAGGCTGCGTGCAATGTTAACACACACACAATAGCTACATACTTGATAGATATAGCTATTATAATCTTTCAGAACTAGATTCTTAAGCAGACAAACGGACAGCCGAACAAGGCTATATCGACTCGACTGTTGATGCTGATAAGGAATATGAATAGTTTGTGGCCTGTTACATTCTTTTTAGTTCACATAAAGGTAGACTACTTCAAGGGCATTCTGAGTGTAGCGGGTACAACAAGTCATAAATACCATTAAAAATATCATTAATTTTTTTTAATTTGTAATTTTAATTGAATTAAAAAAAGTAAAACCGAACCTGAAATGAGAGAAAAAAAAATAAATAAACCCAAAATGAGAATGAGACGTATCGCAAAAATGATTAAACATTTTTCAGGCTCATCAGTTCAGATGGAAATAACTGTCCCCCATAATGTGCAATTGCACATCTTAATGGCACTTGGCAACCCTGGCAAATTTGCGAGCAAATTACTTTTCACTTATCTTTGGCCCAGTTGCACACCGCAAAAGTGCCAAAAAGAGGGCGGGGCAGAGCCCCCTGCATCCCCTTCCCTCCCTGCTCGCCTTCTGTCCCCTCTTGGAATATATCAATAGAGTATATGGCATACACACACACACACGTACAGATAGTGTGCATGTACGTGTGGAATATCTTTAATCTTACCTTGGGACGAGGCGCTCTGGCTGCTCTGGCTGCTCAGGCTGCACAGCCAAGTCAGGAACAACAACAATAAGAATCGCTTCCGTTTCCGTTTTCCTTAGCGTTGCGTGATTTCGATTTCGTTTTCGGTTTTCGGTTTTTGGATTCGGGTTTCGTTTCGTTCTCTCGTTCTTCTTTCTTCTTCAATCTTTGCTTTGCTTCTATTTTGTTTTTTGTCTTCTCGCCTTTGTGCGCTTTATTTACTTCTCGATTTGCATTGAGTTTTTCAGGCTTTTTTCATTCGCGAAACGCTTGAGAATTTTATTTTTTATTTACATTTTGTGCACTTCTTCTTTTGTTTTTCTTTTCATTGCAGATGCGAACAAAACAAAAACGGAAAAAAAAACGTCGGGAGCAGCAGGAATTAAGCTAATTTCTCAGTTATCTTGACCTACCCCCGGGGTACGCTCCCCTCCCCCTGTCAGAAACAACACCAGCTGAGCTTAAGAATGTAAATGAATTTTCAAGCAGAAAAACGCGCGCGACTTTTGCAGCGCAGAGCAACAAGTTGATCGCGAGTATTGCAATTAACACGTTTTAATGGCAATTAATGAGCTCAGCTGATGTTGTTGCTGTGCTGCTGTAGTTTCTGTTGCTGCTGCTGTTGCTGTTGCTGTTACTGTTGCTGCTGTGCATAGAATTGCCAGAAAGTTGGCCAATTGTCGCGCTTTTATAGTTGCTGCTGCTGCTTCTTTGCCTTGACTGGCGACCTCCGCAATGACCGTGTAACAATTTTGCTGGCTGCAGCAGCAAATGCCAGAGCTGCAGCAGCAACTGAGCAGCAGAAGCAGCAGCAACACTCAGCAGAGCGCCAACAGCGACAACATGCTCGGCAATCAGGCGGCGCTTAAACGCAGCCAACAACACTAATCGCAATCATAACAACAAGCGTAACAACAACAAGGATCACAATCATAACAACAGCAGCGGCAGCAACACAAACAACTACAACAGCAGCAGCAACAATAAGAACGACAACAACAACAACAGACACAGCAATTGCTGCTGCGCGCCTTTTTTGCGCTTCACTTTTGGGCGCAATTTATGCATTTTTCTATTGAATTTTTGTTGCCTCCTTTAGCAATTTCTTTTTTCGGCATTTTCTGGCTTATTATGCTCGCTGCTTCTCCTGCTGCTGCTGCTGTAGTTATGTGCATTTTTATTGCCGCTAAGCAGCAGCAGCAGCAGTGGCAGTGGCAGTGGCGACGGCAGCAACTCGCACACAAATCTTATGTAAGCGTTTTGTGCGCGGTTTTTGTGCGTTTTTGCTGGCGACGGGCAGCCTAAGCTGCTCTTGTTGCTGTTGTTTTAGTAACAGTTGTTGTTGTTGCTCTTGTAGTTGCTGTTGCTGTGGTGTATTGCTGTTGCAGTCGCTTGTTATTAGCTGATGTTGCTGTTGTGTGTTGTCTGTGTTGCTGGCATTCATTGAGGACTCACGGAACGAACGCAGCTGGCAGTCACATGCGCGACGGACACAAACACACGCACGCACACACTCGCACACACACACACACGCACACACACTGGCAGTCAAGCAGACACACTCACACACACACACACGCACACGCAGACACAGAGACACAGGAGACACGGCCACGAATGCGACGACAACGACAACGTCGACGACGACGACAACGACGACGACACCGACGACGACGACGACAGCAACTGCTGCTGCTGCTGCTGCGAGTGCTGCGACTGCTGCTACTGCTACTACTGCGACTACTGCGACTGCTGCTGCTGCTGTGACTGCTGCTGCTGCTGCTGCTGCTGCTGCTGCGACTCTCGCGTTTAATTCTTCTCTCGAAGCGAAACGCGTGCCGTCTGCGCTGAGTCCTGTTTCATACTGTCCCGCAATGTGCGCCACGCCAGCTGCGGATGCTGTGGCTGCTGCTGCTGCTGTAGCCTCTGCTGCTGCTGCTGCTGCCTCTGCTACTGCTGCTGTTGCTGTTAGCGCTGCTGCGGCACAAGAATTTCCCACTGTTAAAATTTCCCTGGCATGCGCACCGTGTGTCACGTACGTTGCCGGCCAACGCGACGTATGCGCGATATATTCACACTGTGCCCAAGGCCCAAGGCAGCCACGCAGGCGACTACAAGTTGTTAACAGTTGTCGTTGGCGTTGTTAATGCACAGGGCACTTTACCACGCCCCCTCTGCCCCATGCTGCCCCCCTCCCAGGTCTTCCCCTTTCTGCAATTGCGGACAGACGCGAGCAAATCAATTTATTTAAGCAGCGTGTGCAGCGCGAAGCGTGTAGCTCGCCGAGCGTGCGGAGCGTGAAGCGTAGCCAGCTCACCTAACCCCCCCCTCACACTCTCTTGCCACGCCTCACGTGCGCGTAGTTAATGCAAACGAGTTGCAAGTTGCCACTGCAGCACACGACTTGATGCCAAATTGAATTATGTTGAATGCCAAAAAGGTTAATGAAAGTATTGCCAGCCCTTCCCCCTTCCCCCAAAGCTCCTCTCTCTTCCCCCACCTTCCCTTCCCCTTCCCCTATTGGCTTCTCATCTCTCTGCTGTCGCTGCTACCGCGGGTCAGCGCTACAAACCGCACTTGGATGTGCAATCTGCAATGTGGCAAGCGGATGCGGGCATGTGGCATGTGGCGAGTGGATTTGCGCACTGGGCCTGGACAGCGCTACAGTTGCAACTTGCACAATTTACAGGGTATTAACACAGCTATTGCATTGTCATTGTGCATTCATTGTGCCATGTTCCGAAGTAGAAGCGTGAAGCATGATAGCGACTGGTTTTATTCCCTGTATTCCTTTGCTGTATACTTTATACAGTTCTATACCCTAAGCACCCTTGTTATATACCCTGTTTAGTTGTATACCCTTTATACACCTGCTAAGTACCCTATAAACCCTTGCTATATACCCTTTATACACTTGCTTTATACCTTATTTGCCTCTTTATACCAAATAAGTGCAAGGGCAGTGTTAACAACTAGTTGTATACTCTGTACACCCTGTAAATACACAGGGAACTAATCACCTTTTTTATTTTAATTTATTTATTTAAGGTCAAATAAATGCAATCGACTGAATAAGAAATAAGATAGAAATACAAAAATAAGTTATAAAAAACAATTAATAGTAATTCAGCATAAAGTCGAAAACAAAGTATTTTTAAGTAAATTAAATCTTGATTTAATTTTTACATGGCTTAAATTTATTTAATTTCAATTCTTTTTTTAAATTTGAATTTCTCTTATTTTTTACTTGTTTAGATTAACTGACTAACTCTCTTGGTGATCAGTCGTGTTTGCCTTTTCCTTAAGATACTTTAGCTTATATTTTACCTGAATTTATTATAATTTCTATTGAGTTGATTTAGAATTGGTGCAAAATGTGTGCATATAAATCTAAAAGCATTTATGGCTGTGATGTGATTAAAAATTTCATTTTTAAATTGCATTCTGTAAATTAATTTTATATTTAAAATGAATAGATTCGAATGTGGAATAAATTGATGGAGTGAAGCATTTTTTTATATCTAAAGTGAATGAATTGTAAAATAAATTAAATTGAATGAGTGCTAAGCACACTGTGATATGAGTGCATGTTGTAGACAAATCATACAGCATACTACGAAATACATACGAATAAGTACGAGGAAAAGGTTTTTATAAATTGGCGTAACACTGAAATTCATTCGATTTCTTTCTAATCTCTTAAGCCAATGAAAACTCACACAACTCACATGTTCGCTAAATTGTGAAAATTGCATGATCGGTTTTTTAAGTATACCGAAGCTTTAGTAAATGTTTCTGAAAATTTGTCTTCAAGCTAAGAAATGAAGAAGGAGAATTGGTCGATAGTTGATAATTATAACATGTGTTTTATTATGCCTAACATTGAATTAACGCTACTTAATATTACTAAAAATAATAAATTATTAGTTTAACTTGTAACTCATTTTGGCACTTTGGCAGTCAATCGAAAATTTATATTCAAATTCATAACTTATATTCATTCAATGCAATTTTTACTTCCTCAATATTGTGCGTCTTAATCTTTTATATGAAAAAATACTGAATGTAACTTGACATTACTGAACTTAATTCATTCATTCGAATATAAATTGTAAATAAGCATACAGCTATCTTTTGCTTAGCCACCTTTTGCACAGTCACACATGCCCTGCCTGTCTATCTGTGTACAGGGTATCTTGCGTCTGCTGCAAGTGAAACTGAAACTGCAACTCATATTTCCGACTTGCAGCTATTGCCAACTGCTGAGCAAGTAGCTCACGCCGGCGTTCCCATTAGCGATCATTACAGCCTGACAGCGCAGGCGGCTGCCCCCTCCCGTTCCCTTTGCCCCCTGCCCCACTGCTTTTTCTGCTTACCCCCCATAAATGATTATTTATGTGTGCGCCTGCCTTGTGTCTGCGGTTTGTCTAACGAGCCAGCGCGAGGCACACCATCAAGGCGTGGCAAGGCAAGGCAAGGCGAGGGCGCATTGTTTTTAAAGCCAACAATGCCCACAGCCGCACAGCGATGCCTCGAGAGGGAGAGGGAGGAGGGGCAAGGGGAGAGCAACAACAATCAAATGAAATAAACTCGCTTAAAAATGTTATGTAAATGCAGCGCGGCGCGACTAATTGACTCGTCCTGCTGTCAACGCAGCTGCTCCTCCTCACCCTTTCCCCCAGCCCCTTCCCCACCTCAATCCCTTTTCCATTTGGCATAAATGATGGATGAACTAAATTTTTATTGTGCGACCTTGAGGCGAAGCCAAAGTCCCAACAACAACAACAACGAGAGGAGAAGCAGGAGAGCATTGAGTCAGATATAAACCGGAAGGGAAATATCAATCAGCATTTTACACTAGACTGCCCTGAGAAGGGATGAAGAGGGGGGTGCAGGGAAAGGGGTGCAGGGAAAGGGGTGCAGGATAGGCAAAGCAGTAGGCAGGCAACCTGAAGAGGGGCAGGAGGGAGGGGGGAACGAACACAGGCGGAAAGTGAAAGTGAAAGTGGATTTTCGTCTCATCATGCAGGCAGCTCCTACACCCTTCCCCTCCCTCCTCTCTTCACCCCCTCTCCCTAACTTGTCTGAGGCATTAAAACAAAACATTTTAATTAATTGAGGCGGAAAATTTGCTGCTTGTTGTTGTTGTTGGGCTCGGCTTGCCACATTCCACTTGCCTCATGCCGCACGCTGCTGTCAACTGCTCAACTTGGGGCGCAGCTGTGGGCTGTGGGCTGTGGGCGTGGTTGGGGTGGCTCAAGTTAAAATTGGCTTCTTGATGGCCAAACAAAACGGAACGGAACGGAATGGAATGGAACAGCGGCAGCGATTTGCAACGTTTTGTGTGTCTAATGGAGCCGAAGATGAATTGCGTGAGGGAGAAAGAAAGAGAGGACGAATGCGTGTGAATGGGTGTGAATGAGTGTGAGTAGGAGTGAGTGCGCAAGTGGGTGCGCAAGTGAGTGCGTAAGTGAGTGCGGTAAGCGATTATGGGCATGCTTAGCTACCTGTGTAGAGACAAGCTAATCGCTCATTTAAAGCGATTGTCAGCGATTAAACGATTCACTTACTTCACATGCCGCCACGCCTCATTGACAGCTGCGCCTACAAGTGATGGAAGTGAATGAAAGTGAATGGAAATAGAATGCAAGTGGGATGAGAAGTGGAAGAACTGTGGAAATGGTAAAGACTGCGGCGTAAAGTTGATGGATTGAATGAAATTAGGCAGGCAGACTAAGAAATAAACGTGGGAATGAGTGTGGAATGGGAGAGAGACAGAGAGAACAGTAAAGGAAGAGAGAGAGGAACGCTGCAGGAAAGGGAATGTTGTGATAGGAAAGAAAAAGAATTCGCATCAAATAAATTAGAATTGAATTCTGCGAAACAAAGTGAAATGGAAATGTAGAAAATTTGAATGTTTTCCAATTTAGCGGGAGAAAACAGGCAGATAAACAGAAGAGAGTGAAATGAAACGAAATAGAATGGGAACGTAACTAATATAAAGTATTGAATTTGAATGCATTGAAAACAAAACGAAATGGAATTGAAATATGAAATCAATGCAATATAAAAAAGGAACATATCAAGCTCAGAATATAGGAATGATATGAAAAGAAAAGGCTTAAGCAAAATGAAATGGAATAGGAATGAACTTTAAAATTACAACAAACGAAATTAATGGAATGGAAACACAATAGCTGAGAAGATTAAATAAGATAAAAATTAAGAAAACAAAAGAAGAAACATAACGAAATGAAACAGGAATCAAAATAATTACAGGGTTAATGCAAGTAAAACGAATGTAACGGTGAATGTATTATAAAAGCGTTTTTTGTATTAGTCGCACTTTTGACTGCCTATGAAACGAATGGAATAACAACATTGGCAGCCAAGATAAGAATTGAAAATGGAATGGAACAAGACAAGCATAGAAAGCTGCGATGAAAAAGAATGATGTGAAATGAAAAGAAATAGGTTAAAGCAAATTGGATTGGAGTAAGAATAAAAGTAACTAATTGATATGTCATACAATCGTTTTTAAGAAACAAATGGAATGAAACATGACTGGTATAGACAGCTTTGAAAATAAAAACTGATACGAAATGATATTGAATGCATTAAAATGAAAAATTAAATTAAAGGGAAAACAGAGGAAAATAAATGCGAAAGGCGACAGCAAAAGCAACAGCGTTCAATGAGTGAGTGAATGAAACAGAGTAGAAACCGAATGGAATGTAATGGCAATGGAATACATTAAAATCAAATGAAATGAAACGGAAAGGGAAACGGAAAAGCGATGCAATCAAATGGAAACGGAGTGTGCTGTGATAAGCGAATTGAAATTGAATAAAATTACATGGAATGGAACACAGATGCTGAGAGAGAGAGAGAGAGAGAGAGAGAGAGAGAGTGAGAGAGAGATTGAGAGAGGAAGAGATTCTTCATAAGTTTCAAGCCTGACATTAATGTGCTCTGGAGGAGAGAGAGAGATGGAGAGAGATGGAGAGAGACAGTGGCCTATGTGTGTGTGTGTGTATGTGTGTGTGTGTGTGCGTGGATGAGTGTGCGTGTGTGTTTTTTTCTACTTTTTCATAGTCACTGTTGTTGTTGGTGTTCTTGTTGCTGCAGCAAATTGCGTGCAACTTCCAAGGATGCCACTTACAGCCACTGACAGCTAACGATGTTGCCCCAACGCGTTGGCCCAGGCACGCCCTGCCGCTCGCAAACAACCAGCCACGCCCCCTGGCCCCCATACGCCTCCTCAGCCGTCGTAGACCTAACTAAAGATCAACACTCGGGCGCAAAACTTTTGTCATTTACGCGCCGAATTTACTGGCAACGCCCCGAATGGACAAGAGCGAGCAAGACAGGGACAGAGAGAGAGCGAGAGAGAAAAACCAGCAAAAGAGTAGGAAAGAGAGCAGGGAGAGAGAGAGAGAGAGAGATGGAAATGGAAACTAGCCTTGGTAGGTTCCCATAATTGAATTTTCAGTACGTTGCGCCACGTTGCGAATTGTAAAACAAAAGCGAAGCCAAGTTCGGCAGCTTGGCAGCTTGGCAGATGGAATGAAATGGAATGGACTGAAGATGGCTGCAGCTGAAGCTGAAGCTATTCTCTAGATTACGCTCGACTTGTCAAGGTTTAGCGCCATAGGCCGCCTACTTATGTAAGCCACTGTGAGGTGACTTTGACACACTGTGAGAGCATAAAACGAATCAACCCCGCGGGCAGGGCAGGGTATGCATAGACCAGAAGGGGGAGTGCGGGCCGTATGTGGGAGACTGTGGGGTAGACTTCGGGAAGTGTGGGAAGTGCGGGGGAGTGTGGGGCAGACAGCTCGAAGATGAAAAAGTGTAAAATTAAATGAAAAATAAACAATGAACATGGCGCAGCGAATTGAATTGAAACTCGAGCTCGAGTCGAGTAGAGGAGCAGGATGTGAAGGATGTGAAGTAGAATCGGTTGCGAAGCTGCCATTGTGGCACAGCCAAACAGTCCATTTGTCCGCCAGTACCCCCTCTCCTCCCCTAGCCCTCTTCTGCCTGGTTCCCCTTGTCCTGCTGTCCGATTGTCCAGTCCGGTTTTCATTTTTAACACACGCCAAGCTAAAAATGCTGACATGGTCAGGACACGAGGCAGAACGAGTCGGTGGGGGGCAGTGCGGGGTAGGGAGAGCTCACCAGCTTCGCTATTTGTATGAATTACAAGCGACATACATTCCCAGCTCGAGTTGCTGCTCCTGTTCCTCCTCCTCCTTCTCCTTCTATTCCCGCTCCACCTGCTTCTTCTGCTTCTCTCGCTGCTCTCTTGCTGTGGCTCTGTTCTGCTCTGCTGTATGCGCCATTTCCGTTTCCGCTTTCCACTTGCTGGGTATTTAGTGTGTGCCCAGCCCAGTTGTCGCACCCCGCCCCCCTGTGCACTCCTTTCTCGCTTGTAATTGTTGTACTTCTGTTCTCCGCTTGTACTGCTGCTGTTGTCGCTGTGATTTGGATTGTCGGATTGCGCTACAGTCGCCAACATCAGCAGCGGCAACAGCAGCCGCACACCTTCCCATTGCCTCCATACCCCTCCCGCCCTGTGCCCGGCCACGTGTTTGACAAGACAACGGCTTGGCATGCAACCTAATTGAGTTTGCGCGCAGCAAGTGGCAACAGCCAAGGGGAAATGGGAATCAGGGGAAGATTCTCTATATCTGCAGCTAGTTGAGAGATGCCGAGAGATTGGTAATGGGCTTTAAAACCCGCCGCAAAGGCATAATTAAAAAATCTTTCATCTCACAGCGCACGGAAAGACGCGCACGTTAATATGAAAATATGTTTTCAGCTAATCGCGACGCATTAAAAGCACGTTAAAAATCCACAAAAACAATGGGCAGAATACACACAAAACTGGCACAAATATATGAGCAATTAATACTAAATGTTGTATGTAATTAAATATTTCTTTATTCATAATCGCCTTCAAAATGCAAGGATTAGAACGACTGACAAAGCTGACATCAAATATTTAATAGGATTTGAACAAACAGTATTGCCTACTTTAGAGCGCACCTCAAGCCGAAATTGAAGCGAATTTTCACAGGCCTTAAATTAGTTGAATGAATTGCGCGTAACAGGCAAAAAGAGGCATCTCCTACTTCACAGAGTGCATATATTATGAATCAGCATTAACAAGCGTGTCGATTAAGCCACGTCTGTCTGTCCGTGTGTCTGTATGAGCGAATATATCTCAGGAAATATAAAAAATGCAGTCGCCAGTCGCACTACTGCCTACTTTTCAGCGCATTTTAAATTTGATACTGGCGAAATTATTAGAGAAAAAAAGGTCAAACCTGATGAAACTACCACTATAGGTAGAAGAACGAAGGTTTAACATGAATCAAACACAAAAATAAATAAATAAAAATAGTATTTAAGAAAAAAGGGTATCAGATGCTGAACTGAGTATATCAACTTAAATTAAATTAAATTTATTAAAATAATACCTTAAATATACCTTATGCATAATTTATTATTTAATTTATTTTAAATCTACTAATGTGCAATTTAAATTCAGTGGAATAAATAAAACTCTCTCCTAATTCGCGTGCTTCGACCGCCATGTGCCCCACTGTAGCTTGGCATTCAGCGTGTCGTTAACGCAGGCGTAAAAATCGTATCGTAAAACGATTTTAAAATCCAAATTCACATGCTCATAAACATATTCGAAGCATATTAAACGAAGCTGCCTCCGCCCTACCCCTGACCGAGGCAATTCCCACAACCTAAACCGAGTCCCAGGCCACATCCCCCGAAACCAGCAACGAAGCTCATTGCGAACCGCTTAAAACAGACAATCCTTGTGCTTATCGACGGCCATAAAAACCTCAATTTGTTCGCCATTTTCGTACTAATTAAAAGCAGTAAGGGGCAAGCCTTACTCTACACCTTCCTTCCTTCTCTCTTGCCCCTTCTCCCTCACTCAGTCAGATTCAAAGTGAATAAGTTGCCGTTTGACTGAGTATTATTAACCTTTTTGCACTTGTCAAACGATGTAAGTTAGTAACGACTTAGAAAGGCATGAGCAGGAGGTGGGGGAGGAGGGGGAATGCCAGACAGGGGGTCTTGCCTGCTCCATGACTCAGCGATGTGATCAATGACAAGTTGCGAAATCGTTAACTGACAACGTTAAAAACTTTGCACAAATAATTTGCACAAGTCGCTGATGCTAAGGCAATAAAATTCCGCACACAAAGTCGAATAAATAAGGCGGAAATGGGCGGTGCAGGGGCAAGCGACGGAAGACAGAGGACAGAGATAGCAGCAGAAAAGGGAGAGGAAGGGGGGAGGGAGTGGGAGACAGGCAACTGGAGACAGGCAACTGGAGACAGGCGACTGGAGACATTCGATGCAGGAGTGAAAAGTCAGCCTGGCGGCAAATCGAAGTGAAAGTTTCGCTTACGACAGACAAGACAGAAGGCGAAGTAGGAGATGAAGGTGTAGGTTGAGGACAGGGGAGACGAAATGTTGCTGGAGTGGGTGTGTCAAATTACAGCGCAACAACAACAATAACAACAACAGCAACAGCACTGTCAAGTGAAGAGCGATGAGGAAGCTACACAAAGTTTTATTCGGGCGTGTTAATCAAGCATTGTAAGAAACCGCATACACACGCACACACACATAGATGTGCACACATACACGTACATACATACACGCACATACATACATGCAGATACACACACATATACACACCTACATGCACACAGACACTTACGCACACAATTAGTAGGTATAGAGGGAGTTAAGCTCTGCCTGGTCATAAAGACGCTGCACCTGTTGACGAGCCACCAGCCGCGCTGCTCGTACCACTCCCCCCACCCTTTAACTCCCTTGCCTCCCCTCGCGCCTCTATGTGCCCCATTTCTTCTTCCGAAACTAACGTCGCGACAGGAAATTGCCCAAGGAAACCAGTAAAACTTTCTCCGGCTGCGCTCGGAATTGTGTCGCTCGCAACAGTTTTCCAGCTTTCCAGAATTCCACTATGCCCACACACACCGCCCTGCCCCACCCCACTGTGATTAGAGCATGCCATTGTACGCTAATCGAATCAAACTCCAAGTCAACATGTGACGCTTAATGCTTAATGGGATTAATTCCGTTTTGCAAAGCACTAAAGCCGATCACATTTCAAATGCCTTTGCAGTGACTGACTGCGAACTATCCTATAAAGCTGTTAACAGAGCTACATCTGTGTATAAAGGGTATATCTTAATGAATATATCTGCATAACAAAGTGAAATGCAATTTCATACATAATATATAGTCTTTATATTCGTGATCAGTTGCAATTCATATTGAAGTAGCTGAATTCATTTTTGGTTTATCGTAAAACGCTTAAGAAAGGTGTTGGTGAAGGGAATTGTCCGTGAGGAGAGATGTCCGCTTAAGAGAGGTGTTATCCATGAAGAGCGGTGTCCGCTTAAGAGAGATGTAAGTGAAGGGAGCTGTCCTTAAAAGGAGGTTTCCGCTTAAGTGAGGTGTTATTGCAGGCAGCATTCTGTGAAGGGAGGTGCCCATTTAAGAGGGGTATTCGGGAAGGGAGCTGTGCGTAAAGAAATGTGTACGTTAAAGAGAGAGGTTCGTGATGGGAGATGTCCGTAAAGGGAGTGCCTAAGAGTGTTGTTAGAGAAGTGCCCGCTTAAGTGAAGTGCTCGTGACAGGAATTATGCATAAACGGAGGTACCTGCTTAAGAGAGGTGTCCGCTTAAGAGAGGTATTATCCATGGAGGGAGGTGTCCGCTTAAGAGGGGTGTAAGTGAAGGGAGGTGTCCGTAAATGATTTTTCCTTAAATAAAGGTGACCGCTTAAGAAAGTTGTACGTGAAGAAAGGTGTTTGTAAAGAGAGGTGCTCGCTTAAGAGAGGTGTTCGTAAAAGGAATGATCCGAAAAGGGAGGTACCTGCTGAAGAGAGTGTTCCGCTTAAAACCTCTTTTATCCATGAAGGGAAGTATCCGCTTAAGAGAGGTGTTAGTGAAGGCACCTGTCCTTGGAGGGAGGTGTCCATTTAAGAGAGGTTTTTGTGAAGGGATCTCTCCGCGAAGGGTGTTCACTTAAGATAACTGTTCATTAAGGGAGTTCTGAATGTTTTAATATAATGACAACTTTAACTTCAAACTTCCCCTTTGGCAAATCGATTAGCGATGCAGCGTAACTGCGCCATTAACTTGTTCTCCTTAACCCCACTTATCGGTGGCTAATCAACCTCCCCTCCCCTCTCCGTCTCCTTCCCCACTCTACTCTATTAAAGTTGTCATAATCATCATCAGCATCATCACAGCTGGCCGCCTGGCCGCACCTGCGGGCATGCCATAAGTTTGTCAAGTACCACTCAGCAACACACACACAAACATACAAACACACACATACACACACACACACACATGCACACGAACAGGGCCAAGTGCAAAGTGAAATCAAAGCGGCGACGACACACTCGCGCCCAGCTGCAGCTGGAGAACAAAGGGAAAAGCAAAAGGAAAACATAAAACAAAAAGGGGAGCAAAAGAGCAACGAGCTGTGCCATGTGTCATGTGAGGCAGCAACAACAACAGCAAAGACTCCTTGGCAGACAGGCAAGAGACAGAGAGAAAGAGCGGGAAAGAGGGGGAGTCAGAGGGTAGACGAGGACAACAGCGAAAAGTTTTTAGCGTGGCTGTTGCTGATTTTTCGCTTTTTTCTTGCACCCCTAACCAAGCAACAATCCTGCACTCCCCTCCCACAACAACCGCTATATCCCCCCCCCACGTTCCCCTGCCCTTCATTTAGGAATATGCCAACCAAGTGCCACGCCCCTGTGCTCACACAACAACGAACAATAAAAATAAATAAATAAATCAAAGGCATTTAATTTCATTTTGTAGGCGCAAACAAAGCGTGCCAGTGCGAAAGGGAATGGAAGAGAGGGAGAGGGACTGTTGAGGGGCGGTGGGGTAAAGTGAATAGAACAATGTAGGAAGCAGTGCGAGGCTAGGGCAGCCAACTGGCAACGGCACTGTTAGCGGGGGCCATGCGCTGCCTCGTTGCGTGCGTGACACACGCGGCGTATGCGTAATCGCAAATGGGAGACCTTCCCCCCCCGCACCATACTGCAGCTAAACTATTGGCAGGCGAGTGCGCGATAAGCTCGACGCGACTCCTCTGAGGAGCTCTGCTCTGCTGTGTGTGTCTGCCCATCAAAAGGGGGCGTGGCCACTTCAGCTTTGAGCGCCTTTGTCAATTTGTTTGCGCTGGCCACGCTGGCGGCATCTCTGACATGTGTGTGTGTGTCCCTAAGTGGGTGTGTCTGTGTATGCGGTGTGTGTGTGTGTGTGTGTGTGTCTGTGCAAGCCACGTGCCACGTCCGCCTTGTTGATTTTCGCTATCAGGTGGCAATTTATTTAAACTGCGTTTGCATTTGAAATTTACTAGCTGAAAAAAGCTAAAAATAAAAGCTAACTAGCAGGAAAGCTAGCAACAGTTCAGTGTGCTCGACTGTGATATGCCCGGTAGCCGCCACGATTTCCTAAATATATTATTTCTGGTATAACGTATTTTGTGTTGCATACTTTGCAGGGAGTGACTACAGTATCGCTTTAAATTTATTTCTTGTATAACTTCTATATTAATTCTCCGATCTCTACCAAATTTTCAAGAGACAAAAAGACAGACCTGGATATCTTTGCTCGGCTGTTGATGCTGATTAAAAATATATACACTTTGTGGGCTCTGCCACGCTTCCTTCTGCCTTTTACACACATTTTCGTCTGGGACTGTAATATCCTTCTACCCCAAGGGTATCGGGTATAAAAACCCGTCTCAAGTTTGTTTTCTATTTTCCCGTTTCTCGCTTTTTTTCAGCTGCCCTAGGTGAGCAGAAGATGAAGGTAGATGGACAGCAAAGTGAGACGAACGTGGTGGAATGCGACGACGTTGAAATGCCAAAGCGATGTACGAAGGAAAATTGTCACAAAGAGACTGACAAATGGAGCGACTGCAGTCAGAGAAGTCGCCAAGGGAAAGAAAGCCCCAGACTGGGCGCCAGAAGGTACTCAAATTGTGGGACGAGTGTGGTTGACGAATGAATGAATGTTGAATTAGAATTGAGAATTATTCAGAAAAGATAAGCCGCTTTGACAACCAGTTCATGTTTTAAATGCTATAAACCATTTAAATGGCTCCCATAATTAGCAGCCTAACGGTACCTGCCCAGAGACCCAAGGCACCCCAAGAAGGCACCCCAAGGAGGCACGGCCATTCCTGGCAAAATATTGACAGAAACAGCTGCTTCATTTCGCCCATGCGATGTGCTTGAGGCAACGGCAGCAGTTCGTCGTTACTGCCAATAGCCAACTTTTGTGTCACACAGACTCACACACACTCACACACACACACACACACTTACACACAGAAACACTTGCGTGGCAGATGATGTGTAATAGCTTGGGCCAAAGTGAATCGCAGCCACCTTTTGTGCTGCAGCATTGCTTGGGCAATCTGAGAAGCTCATCGACAGGCCTTTTTTGCTAGCTGTTTATTTGACTGACTGACAGACGAGGGGACGGACACGGGAGGGGTGGAAAAACGGGGGGAGACCCTCTGACTGGGTGACTGGCGGACTGACAGCGCTGCTGAACTGTGGATTGAGGCGTCATTGCATGTATCAATGTGTGGAGACTTCCCTGTTGGCTTTTGACAGCAGACCCCGAGACAGTCAGCCCCTTTCCCCCCCCCCGACCCAGTGTAGGCTTGACAAATGCTTGGGAAAACTGTGTCGCCAAAAATGTCGACAGTCTTCGTATTTGCCGTTTCCTCCTCTCGATACAATTTGGGGGGGAGTGTGAAAAGCGTGTGGAAAACACGTTTTCCTTCCTCGCTTCTTTCTTCATTTTTCTTTTGCTTTTTGGGCAACTTTGCTTGCGATTTGTGGGTGAAGAAAAGCCAGAGGAGGGAGGGGGTCAAATACTCAACGGTTTTTTTACATTCCGTTTGATTGCACCAGCAACGCAGCCGAACAGAGATTCGTCGGGTCAGTTGTCCACAGTTATTCGGGTTGCTTTCTTTCGTCTGTTTAAATATTAAAATTTTATTTGCTACTAATTTTCATTGGGCTGTTTGCTTTAGCACCCCAGTGACCCTGAGCGACCATGCCACGCCCACTAAATAATGCAACTGCCCATAAATGGGCCATCAAAAGGTATTCAAAGTTTTTATAATAATGGGACACCGAGGGACCAAGCTCGAGTTCGCTTTATACGCTCCTTTGCGACGCTCCACTTGGCTGAGTGAGACATTAGTTCTCGATTAACCGGGATGGGCGATTATTGTGCTGCCTGCGCGTAAACGTGACACGAGTCGCACGAGAGGAATTTCAGTATTCTCGGTGAATCAAAAGGAGCATATCAAGTCACAGTCTGAAAATGTACCCAACATATGATACAAAAAATCTATAATTGAGACGTCGATAGTCAAATAGAGATGTGACTTTACACTTTGTATAAAGTTATCGAAGGACTGATAACAAGGAAACCAACGGAAAATGTATGAAACAAGCAGACGAATGCGTGGCAGACCCCACAATCTACACGTATATTCCGTATCAGCATCAGCAGCCAAAATTTGGTTATGATCGGATAATTTATATAGAAGTTACCTATTTGAGAAATAATTTT
The DNA here is from genome assembly GCA_018151435.1 of Zaprionus africanus. Lineage (NCBI taxonomy): Eukaryota > Metazoa > Arthropoda > Insecta > Diptera > Drosophilidae > Zaprionus > Zaprionus africanus. Next base: position 6,342,437 of record JAECXB010001995.1, read on the forward strand.
AATGAGGTACTACCAAAGCGGCCCCTGCAAAGTACGCTACACAAAAACGCTCCCTTTGTTTTTTTTATATTTTTTTCTTTGTTTATTTCATTACAAATTTTTCAATAACCTAATGAGCATCTGTAGTTGTTTTCTTTTCCAAGACTACTTATAATATAATTAATAAGTAGTTTCTGTGATTTTTGTCTTCAATATTTTTTTTTAATTAGTCATTTATTCTTTTATTGGACTTGCGCACTATTACCCTTTTTAGGAAACTTAATGTAATCTGAATTTTTATTTTAATTAATTTATCATATGTCAAATTCCTGTTTTTAAAAGGTCTTGAAGATGGAAACCCAGGCCCGGTAATCGAACCCACAAACCATGCATACTCAAACGCCTCAGACGACTCATCTGCAGGGGTCGGCTATATAATATTAAAATATTGTTTTGGTCAGGTTGGTATATAACTTTCTTACTACTCTACGTTTTTTTAGTGCATATAGTCAAGTGCAAATAATCAATACATTTGTTATAGAGACTACAACAGAAGAAATTAAAATATGTGACTACAACCGATATGAAGTATTCGAAAAGATATTCAACGCGATGCATTTATATCATTTACAGGTGCTGTTCCTCTCTAGACGATGTCTTCGAATTTAACTAGATTTCTAACAAATTTCTGAGTTGACACTGCTGTCTCACCTCATCCATCTCCCTGCCCGAGCCCATCTCTATCCTGAGTAAACATTTTACAAGCTGCCATTTTGCGTATCAATCACGCTTCCCTTCTGCTCTCTCTCTCCGTGGGGATGTGGGGGTGTGGGGGTTTTGTCATTGAACTGTGATATAAAGTAGTAAATGGAGCCGCCTCAGGAGTGGCGTAGAGGCGTTTTGCAACGATTAGTTCGCGCTGCCTGGCCCATAATTTGGGTCATCTGCTCAGCTCATTATCCCTTTGCCGAGTGCAATGGGCGTAGGCGCGGGGGAGTTGAAGGTGGATGCGGAGGAGGAGAAGGTATTTATAGAGAGCCGCATGATGCTGCTGCAGCGCATATTGATGAAGCCATTGGCCGGTCATATATCAAAAATTGCATCACGAAGCGCTAATTATTCAACGTCATTGGCATTAATAATGCAGCACGGGCAGGCACGAACGGTGGCGCGGAGCGGGGAGAGAGGGGCTGACGGGGGATGCAGGCAGGAATGGATCTGATGGCGACTTGAGAGCTTTGCAGCGCGTGTCCTTGGGAACCCTCGTCTATTTATAAGTAGACAGGTGAATGGGCCGGATCATTAATACACCCCCCCTCCCCCAAACACACAGCATACTTGAGCAGGCAGTTAGATGGGTAAGGGGGCGTGGTAGCAGGGGCCCGGTTGAGCTGCATAGTTTAAGGTCGCCTCGCGGCCCTTTTGCATATCTGAGTGAAAGGCCGAGCAAACTTTGGCGAAAACTAAACCGACGACGTCCTCAAGTTGATGGACGCCGCACGTCGCTCGTCGCCTGCCGCTCGTCGTTGCCCACTGTCCGCCGCCGGCGACCGCTGGGGAGTTTAAACGTCAACGCACTTAGCGGCCGCCTCGGCAAGTTGTTAAAAATTTTATTCCTAAAGTGCTGGAAAATTGCCGGGTGGCCACTTCAAGAGCAACAGCCAGGCAGCAGCTGAAGGGGGATGCGGCCGCTACTGGGTTTGTTAAGGGCGGTGGGAGTGGGGTAAGCGGACCCAAATCATTGCGCCGGCCCGTTGAGAATACGTTCGTCCCACATCGCCATTGGCCGAGCGCGCCAGCGCCTAACCACAAAGAACTTTTCGGGCTAAAAGTCGTTGTAGCAATCAAGTGGCGCCGGAGGAGAGAGAGGAGAACAGGAGAAAGAGGATGCAGAGCGCAGCAGGCGGTGCAGCAAGCAAAGCGATGTGGTAGGTTTCGTTGGCAAGGGGAGAGGGGGTTTCAGAGAGCATGAAGTGGAGCCAGGCGGTTGCAAACGTCAGAAACAGTTTCGCCTGCACTTCAGTTGGCTGCGCTTGACTTTTCTCCTCGTTTCATCTCGCGGCTGATGTTTTCGCTTCACTTGATGCGAGCTCCATGGGCATATTGATTCCAGCATGAGCTTTGCTGCAGTAGAGAGAGAGAGAAAGTGAGAATGGAAGGAAGGAGGAGGGAGCGAGTGAAGTGAGAGTAGGAGTGTGGAGGAGTAGAACAATAGAGAAATAGCAGAGTAAGAGAGTAAAGCAAAAGACAAAATAAAAGGAAAATGAGCGGCAATGATGAAGAGATCGTTATAGAGAGCGAAAGAAAGCGAGAGGATGAGAGAGTAGGAGAGAGAGAAAAAGAGAGAGGGAGAGTGAGAGAGATAGAGGGAGAGAGAGGGAGAGAGAGATAAAGAGAGAGATAGAGAGAGAGAAAGAGAGAGAGAGAGAGAGAGAGAGAGAGAGAGAGAGAGAGAGAGAGGGGAAGCGACCCTCAGTGTAGTACATTTAGTAAAACAAAGAGAGTGAGAGACAGAACGGCACAAATATCGATACAGGGGTAGACAGAAAGATAATGTCGGACAGATTTAAGTATATTGAGAAAAAAAAGAGCTGCATACAAGAAGAAAAGGAGATAAAGAAAGAGAGATAAATGCTTTAAACAAAAGTAAGCCTGGAAGGCTTCAAAGCTACTTTAACAAAAGCATTAAAATTAAATTCAACTGTCCAGTGCTGCCAGCTATTGAGATAAAAAATCTGAAAAAATAAATAGACAACACGAAAAAAAGACACAAAAAAAGGACAATAGGTTTCTGATCAAAAGAAGGCTATAATTTCAAATATCTTTAAGTTAGTAAATATATGTCATTTTTTAATAATATTCTAATGATTTTCTTATCGATATAAATTAAAATTTTGAAATATTGGTGTCCCAGACATGTTTCTTTTTATGATTGAAAATCGAAAAACTTGGATAATAATTATTTTTTAACATGTGATTGTAGCACGATTTTAAGATCAAAATTATTAAAAATATCTATTAAAAATATGTTTGATTTAAGAAAAACAAAAACAGTATAGATATCGCGACGATAACTCTTAGAGATTCGTGCAAGCTAGACGACTAAAAGAGGACAGATCTATCCGCAAAAAGGCTGACCTGACAGCCCTGCTTCTAACTAAAAACTATTTAATTCTAAAGCGCTCTCAATTAATTTCAACTGAGATAACAGAACCTTAAAAGGGTTTTAAGTATTTGAAATGGCAATTAAGTTTGGCAGCTCAAATTTAAAATGATCAACTTGAATCACTTTAGAATGCAGACACTGCAAATTGACCTGTTAGGCTTCTCTGTAAAGTTAAACAAAGATCTTAAATCTTCCACTTAACAATCTAAGCTTCAATTCGATAGCAAGAAGAGGAACAGTTTCATATGACGATAAAAATGACCCTTAATCTGGGAGTAAAACTCACCTTGAGCTTTAAGCAGCAAAGCAGAAAGTGTGCTGCTAAAGTGAAACTTAAACGAAAGGAAACTTAACTCTCGGAGCTAACAAGCTGCTCCTGCTGCAGCTTGTTAGGCAATGCTATTGATTTCTCATCGCTATCGATGACGCCCTGCGGGTGAGACGTGAACTGGGGCCAGGCATGGGGACACAGGGACATAGGGACATGGGACATAGGGACTCGGGTTAGGGGCCATTGCATAGTCTGCATGGCCGAGACGCTTTGCCACTTACTTACTTGCCATCGCTTGCCTTGCCTTGCCCCGCCCTGCCCTGCCTTGCCTGGCCCGGGTATTACTTTCACTTTGCCAGCAGTTTAGAGCAGCAGCAGTTTTGAGTGCTGGTACTACATATTCATTTATCATTGATAAGAAACATAATCAAGGAAATGAATGAATGGCTGACTGAGCAAATGAATGAATGAGCAGACGCCCCCTCACCCCTTTGCCTGCACTGAGAACTGAGAAATTGCTGCGCGAGTCGAGCTGAGCTTCTGGCGCTCACTCCCTTCCCCCTCTCTTACTGTTTCTTTGCTTGCTTGGCGCAATGCGAGTTTGAGTAACGCCATTTGGCAACTGTTTCTAAAGCGCCACACATCATTCATCCCACATTGCAGTGCTCGCTTGGCTACTCACATCCCTTTTCCTCTCCACCCGCCCCCTCTGCCTGTCTTTGCTGCACTTGCAGCCTGCAGGTCTCAGCCTTGGGTTAGCTCGTGTTGTGTGCCCTGTCTAGGTAGAAGGGGCAGGTGATTCCGCGTTGGGATTTCTTTGATCTCATGCTTGATTTATTCACTTCATACAACCAGAAGGTTTATTGCTTTACTCGTTTTCGTTTGATAGCGAGTAATTTATTAACAATTGCAATGTGATCTCTTGTAACGAGGATCTTTCAGTTCTTTACTGCTTATATCAATAATATTGTTAAGTAATGTGTTATTATGTCATTAGTGTGAGTTAAGTCGATGCACTTGATTTAGTTAACGTTAACACTTCCGATAGAACAGTGCTGAACAACGCTGAAGCAGCGGCACAGCGTCACTATCGCTTGAGGAAGCCAAGTGAACCGATTGAAATTGTGCAAAGACATTTTCTAATTTAATAAAATAAAGTATTACATTATCTTCTCATTACATTTCCTATTTAAGCTTAGCTTCCATGATTAGCAGCGCGTTTCACATTTTACTCTTCATCTCCCTTGCCACGCCCATTCTCACTTAACCTACTTCCCCTAATTTGACAACACTGATCGATAAGGCGTCGAGATAGCTTTATTAACGCATTCTGCGAGTTCCCCAAACAGTTCACCCCGCCCCACTAATACGGCAACTGTGACCCTCCAAATTGTGCATACAAAATTGATGGGCTCGCCGATAGCTTACTCTGCCTGCTGGACAGGGAGGAGAGGGAATAAGGTGCGGGGAAGGGGCTGTCACATGTGCTGGTTAAAAGTCAATTAGTCTAATTACCCGAAATGCAATGAATGTCAATTTGAATGGGGACAACGCACATGTGCAGCAGCAGCAGCAGCGGGCATTGGCGGCATTAGCCACGCCCCCAATTAGCTAGTGCGCTCTTAGTTGAATACGAAAAGGCGTAAAGCAAAAAGCTAAAAGCTTTTTTATTTCGAGACAACTTTTCATCATTGAGTCGAATCGCAGCGACAACAGCAGCTTGGGTCGGATGCCTGAGCGAAAAGGACACTCGTAAAATTTGCACCTCACTTTGCTAATGTGGCAGCTTAGCAGCAAGTAGCTTAAAGGGTAGAAGGACATGGAAGAGAGCAGAGAGGCGAATATGACCCAGTCGAACTTTCGAAAGTTGCTGCCAAGTAGAGAAAGGGTTTTAAAGCAGTCTGTAGTCAGCTAACCTCATAGCCGTTCCTTAGCTAACCTCTTTAACAATCTCTTAGCTACCTTCTCTGATACCCTCTTTGCTAGCCTCACAGCTTACGCCTCAGTTGACCTCTTAGTCGTTCCTTAGGTATCCTCTGAACTAACTTCTTCTCTCCCTTCTCTGATACCAACTTTGCTAGCCTCACAGCCAACCTCTCAGCTGATTTCTTAGCTAACCTGTCAGCTTCCCTCTAAGCTACCCTTTCAGCTACCACTGTACCCGCTTAGCTACCCTTCTACTCTCCCATCTGTCTCGTCTACCCTACACTCATCTACTAGACCAGCTTCAGGTAGTACACCCATAATTTCTACTTCAAAAACTAGTGAAATTAGCAGCCACAGCGTGCTGAAACTATGCACAAAACATGCAAGTCCCACTGGGTCTTTGAGGTTGACTATAGATCACAAAGGGGTAAGTGACTTTGGGGCATGCTTAATGGAAAGCTGCGACGGTGGGAAGAGTGGGTGCTTGCGAGACGAAATGAGAGACGTCAAGCGAGCAACATTTTGTTGGGTTTAAAACAAAAATCCATTCAGCTTACACAAAGAAAGCGCCATTAAAAAGGTGAAAGGGCGACGCTGACAGAGAGATAAGCGCCAAAGTATAGTGAAGCAAGCTGCGGAAGAGGGACAGTGGGTAGTCAGTAGTTGGTAGTAGAATCGTAATGGGCAGCGAGGTCAGTCCGGGGTGACTAGCCGAAATGATGTGCCAATTAATTAAGTTAATTTTTAGGGTTTTATGCAACGAATTCTAAAACTTTAGCAAATCCCAAAAATATACTAAAAAAAGAAACCAAAGTTGCCTCTTAATTTGCAGCACTCGCACTGGGCATGTGCGTTGGCCAGGGAGAAAGAGGAGAAGGAAAAGGGGAAGGGCAGGCAGCTGTGGTTGTGGGCCTGTGGCTGTTGCGGCTCTGTTCATAAATAGGCCACATTTATGCAGGCAACGCTGCAACGGATTCGGGAATCGAGTTGCTGCGCAGGCAGCTATAATCGATTTGTTTGCTCTGGCTCGCATTGCGGTCGAAAGGGCTTGAGGGGAAGGGGAGCGGCGCAACGGGGCCAGAGGTAGCATGCCGGGGCTAAGCAATGCATAAATTACGCACTGTAATTCAATTAAAACCAATTTGTGCACACACGCATTCCCAGCAACCCCAGCAGGATCAACTCATCTGTGTGGTATCCTCTGCTCACTCCTTCTGTTTGCCGTGCACTCCTCGCACTTTTCGATAGAAGGCAAACAATAACATCATCCTCAACATTGAGCCGGACGGTCCAGCTCCATCATCAACTTGTTCATACTGAAGCACCTCCATCGTCGTCTGACCAGTCAGGGAGGCAGGCCTGCTACGATAGGCGTGGAGGGTCAACTTTTGACAAATTGCCAGAGTTGTCCGCTCACCTGACTGACCATTTTTGCGCCATCCCCGGCTAATTATTACGTCTCGCCCGACAGCAGCCAATAAATCAATGTCAACCTTGCTGCCAGCCGATTTCAGTCGGAATCAAAGTTCTAAATGAATGCAACGCGGAACTGGCAGAGTGTTTTGTAAGGGTTGACTAGACCTATTCAGAGTTTGAGTATTGGAAAATGTAGAGATTAAATAGAAAACACAAAGCTAAATCCCATCATTTAATTAAGTCGAGTTTATATGTCCGTATATAGTTTAAATTGATGTACAACCCATACATAGATACAAAGAGCGGTAAACAAGGTGTTGGACTTGGTTACTAACCTTAGTAATTACTTAAGAAATAATCTTAATGGTCAGCAGTATATAGTATAATAGTTTATCATATGGAACTGAAGGTTCTCTTAATGCATCATCATGTTTCATTGATTTGAGTTGATTGAGTGAAGTAAATTTGTACTGAGTCCAGTAGGCTTTTTGTGCCATAATTTAGTGACGATTAAATATTGATTTCTAGTTCAGTTTTCACTACACATCGGCCCTTTTATAGTTATATTTAGTTCTTTATACTTATGTCACGATTTAAAAATTGCATAAGTGGAAAAGAAAGAGACCGTCGAGTAGTGTGTGAAATAATCAAGTCAAAATTCTACGATTAATTGAGTCAAAATTCTTCTAGTGCGCCCCCAACAGAGTGTAAAAGCGCTATTATATAAGGATTACGAGGGACAGGCTTACTACCCGTATTACTAGCTTGATCTTCTCCTAATCCACTGAGTGTAAATTGCTGATTAGCCATCGATATAGACGCGATGAAGGCCGATCGGCTTATGCGAACCAATGGACGACATAATCTCTGGTTGTTAAGGAACACCAATCAAATATACGAGAGCGCAATTAAGTGCTATTATGAGCACAATAACAGCATACTACCCCATAATGCAGGTAAGTTAACATATCGCGTTATACCCTGTACATATACAGAGTCTCACAAAGGCCTAGCGTGTTAGAAGGGCCATAGCTCGATGTGAATTTTCGCTTGCTTAGAGTTACGCCCTAAGGTACTCTGCCAATAAAGGTGCTTGACTAGCAGATATCCCTGACTGGGTATCTCCAACATTTCTCTACAATGTGTCCCCTAGATATCTATATAGGGTATTTCCTACATATCTATACAGGTTATCCCCTAGATGATATCTCTATAGGTTGTCTCTTATATATCTAAACAGGTCTTCCTCTACATATCTAAACAGGTTATCCCCTAAAGGATATCTCTACAGGTTATCCCCTAGATGATTCATGTAGAGGTTATCCCTTACATATCTCTACAGGTTATTCCCTAGAGGATATCCCTACAGGTTATCCCCTGTATATCTCTATAGGGTACCTTATACTTATCTCTACAGTTATCCCCTATGTAACTCTTATCCTCCACGTATCTAAACAGGTTATCCCCTATATGATATCTCTACAGGTAATCCCCAACATACCTCTACAGCTTATCCGCTACATATCTAAACAACTTATCCCCTAGATAATATCTCTACAGGTTATCCCCTAGATGATATATATATAAGTTATCCCCTAGATAATATCACTATAGGTTATCTCCTACATATCAAAACAGCTTATCCCCTACATATCTCTACAGGTTATCCCTAAGATGATATCTCTATAGGTTTTCCCCTACACATCTAAACAGGTTATCCCTTAGATGATATCTCTACAGGTTATCCCCTACATATCTAAACAAGTTATCCCCTAGATGATATCTCTACAGGGTATTCCGTACATATCAAAACAGGTTATCCCCTAGAGGATATCTCTACAGGTTATCCCCTAGATGATTCATCTAGAGGTTATCCCTTACATATCTAAACAACTTATCCCCTAGATAATATCTCTACAGGTTATCCCCTAGATGATATATATATAAGTTATCCCCTAGATAATATCACTATAGGTTATCTCCTACATATCTAAACAGCTTATCCCCAACATATCTCTACAGGTTATCCCCTAAAGAGCTTATCCCCTAAATATGTCTACAAGGTGTACTAATCTCGTTCTCGCACTCTCCCCAGCTTCGAAGACAAGCAAGCAACGCAAGGAGAACTTCGCTCCCTTGCGCACTGTGACCTCGCAGTGCAAGTTGACGAACAAATCGAACTATCCGCGTAACCACCACCAGATGGTAGAGCGCGCGACGAGCGCCAATGCGGATAAACTGCTGAACACGGTTATGCTAGCAAATAAACGACGCTCGACGTCCTTCGCAGGCAACGGACTGACCAGTTACGTCTACGGCAACAGCAAGAGCAGCAACGATAACAATGACCAGCAGGGGCCTCGACCCTCGAGAGTCCTTCAGCCAGTGACTATGGACGAACTCGATCAGAGAATCTTTGCCGGACGCTCACTGAGCTTGCCGCCGACATCGTCAACACAGCTGCGCATTGACCGGGGCTACAAGAACATACAAGACGCGTTCGAAAAGTCCAATAGCTGCCAGAAGCAGCATTTGCTGGCAATGGAGAAGTCATCGGCAGCTGCCTATAAGGAGATGATGCGTCACCAGGCCAAGCGGCGTCTGCAACAGGTCCCCGAAGAGGAGAAGCTGATGAAAGTGGACAAAGTGTTGAAGCAAACACTGGCGGGTCACTACAAGAAGGAGGCTCCCTCCCCAGGTGCGCCATGCGTACAGCCACAGCAGATCAAAGCGTCGCGCGTCTCCAGGGAGCAGATGCGCTTTCAATCGCTTGGCGACCGAATCAGGCAATTTGAGGCAATACAATTGGCGGACGGGCCAGATGCATTCAATGCCTTCAATGCCTATAAACGCCGCCAGAGCCACGGCAGTGGACGAATGCTGCAGGAGAGCAGAGACGACGGTAGCAGCGCCAAATCACATGTGCCCCCGCAGGTGCCCTGCCTGAGCTGTAACAATGTGCTGCATGCGAATCATCGGCAGCGATGCTCCAATTCACAGATATCGCTGACGGAGAGGCCTGACAGGCCCCAGATGCTTCTGCCAGTGTCGCTGGGGCCGCTGCCGCCGGTCAGCCAGCGACCCGAGCAACAGCAGCAGCGACAGCACCGGCCGTCAGAGATGAGTAACTATAACGATGACGATGACATCGACAACGACACCAGCGAGATGTCGCCGCTGGTGAGAAAGATGCAAGTGACTAGATCAAAGCGCTCTCTCAAGCTGGTCAACGGCAGCAAGGAGAGAATGCAGCAGCAGAAGTTGCCACAGATGCAACAGAGATGGGGGACCATGAGGGCTTCGATACACAATCCCTTCATCCGCTACTACCCTCATAAGAAGCACAACAACAACATGATGAGCAGCATCGCCACCGACAGCAACACCCCAAGCAACATACCCAACAGTGATGACATTACAACCTCCAGCAACGATCAGCAATCGAGGCAACCGCTGTACCTGATTGAGTCGCCGTGGAAGGAGCATGAAGTCAGGCCTTTCCGCAAGACGAGGGAGCAGGAGCTGCCCGAGCAGCCGGCTACCTCGAAGCGCAGCGATCATATGCTCACGGCCAGTTTGGCGCAGGTCGCGGCCCATCGACAGGCCTATCTCTGTCGCCAGCAGATAAAGTTGGCCGAGCTGATGAACAGCCACACGGAGGCCAAAGAACAGGAACCGATCACGCCGCAACATTTGCATCGGACACGCAGAGAGTTGCAGCACCAGCAGCAGATGAAGGAACTGCAGCAGCAGCAGCTGGAGCAGCAGCAACAGCTGCGCCAACTGCGACAGCAGCAGCAGCAGCAACAGCTGCTCGAACAACAGCAGCGACTGTTGCATCAACCGCAGCAGCTGCAGGTGCCGTTGCAGGCGATAAGCGGCGTACGTGGAAAGCTTAAGCAATCGCTGCCACAGCCACAGCAAGAACAGCAGCAGCAGCAGCAACAACAACAGCAACAGCATCAGCACCAGCACCAGCCACAGCAACAACAGCAGTCGCTACAAAAGCAACAGCAACACCAGCACCACCATCACCAGCAGCAGCAGCAGCAGCAGCAGCAATCGTCGCATGAGGTGAAAGGAAAGTCCCCGGACTCATCGCTCCCGAACCCTGAGAACCGGCAATGGGAGCAGAAGCCAAAGGTTCAGAACGAGCTCCAGGATCTGCCGTCGGATCAGTTTTTCTCGCGAGTCTTGCGCAAAATGCAGCAGCGGCATCTGAATCAGCAACTCTACCAGCACCGGCAACAGCATCAAAACAACGATCGACATTGGCGCATCAGCTGAGTCGGCTGCCAATCGCAGCCCCCTCCCCGTTACGTTGCACATACAGCCACTTGCACAGCGTTGCATACACTCATCCATACCCACCCCCTCCCTGACCCCATCCCTAGCCATATCTGTGACACCCAAACTCGTTCCTATTTATTATGAAATGAATCGTCAAACACTAACGCCGACTGCCAACTTTGCTAATTTCAATAGCCCACAGCCACGCCCATGCTCCTACCCCCTCCCTTCCTCCCTCCCTACTCCTGGTACTCCTACCCCCTCACACACACACGCACACAAACACACACACAACGGCAGCATTAATTTTTCATGCAGATTTAACCGTTACATGACAGCACCAACTAACGATAAGCCTCTGCTGCCTCTGCCGCCGCCGCTGTCGCCGCCGCTGCCGACGTCGCCAAAAAAGCAGCGAAAGAAAATGGCGACGGCTTTGGTTCAGCTTCAGAGGCTACAGGATTACGGATTATGGAAATGGAAATAAAGATGGTGCGGGCCGGCGCAGACAGGCGTTTGCTCCAATACACATAAAAAACAAAACAAAAAAAAAAAATTATATCAGAAAAGGCTAGCTTCGGCATGTTAAAGATTGTTATCTACTTTGATTGTTCCTATTATAGGATATAGGATAAAGTTGTCCAACTTTAATTAAATGCAGAAAGTAAACGTCGATAATTGTCTCACATTGATTGACACTTTAATAATATTTTGAAGATCTATAATGGTCTTGATACAGAAACCTTCATTTCTGCTGACTTTTTCTATGGGAGCTATTTGTTGTAGTGCTCCGATTTTGATGAAGCTTAACATAGATTTCTATTTATACATTACATACATTTATATATATATAGAGTTGAAAGGTTTTATGAAAGCTATGCGATACATCAGACCGATCCGACTTATTTATGGCATGCAGCAATAACAAGAGCAAAAGTCGAGTGGCACTGTCGACAGTGGGATACCCTTCGACCTTTTTAAAACGTAAAGAATCCAAAATTGTACGATACTACTATTTATTGATTGCACGGGCGGTGGGCGTGGCACCCAACATTTGAAATTAACTTTATCTGCGCCTGGTAAACAGAAACCTTCATGCCAAATTTGGTGTCTCTAGCTTTTATAATAGCTGAGATCTGTGTGTTCATCTGGTCATCCGGACAAACAGTCAGTCATGGCTTAATCGACTCGGCTAGTGATCTGGGTCTCCCACGCCACCTTCTGCCTCCTACATACATTTTTTTTTAATCATTTGTAATGGTGTAAAAACATGTCTGCCAAGTTCCATCAAGATATCTCTAAAACTGAGAGACTAGTTTACTTTGTAACAGACGGACACATAGACATGTGCTAGTTGGACATCTCTTTCATCTAGATTCAGACAACATGAACTTTATAGGATCGGAGGTGCCTTGGCCTCTTCTTCTAGCATCTGCAAGCCATCAAACGTCTGCATTCTTTATCAGGTTTATATTGAATTTTTGACTTCGTAAATCTATAAAATACGAAATCCAAGTGTCATTTTGCAGCAAGGCACTTCATTTTTGTTTAAAAACAATAACTATCAACGCCCAAATGATATCTGAAAATTAGGTTGTGATTGGAAAGTTAACATACAAGTTAAGTATTTTAAAATGAATTTTAAAGAGCCCGCACCCTGCAAAGTATGCAATACAAGCTAAATTAGGAAAACAAGTTATAGATTTAAGAAATCCTTAAGAGTCGATCTCGTAAGATTTTATGTATGACTGCAGGGTATTCTGCAGTCGAGTAACTCATTCACATTCTCACTACAGTGTCTGCCTTATGCCTTGCGCATTTGCACTTGATGCTTTCGCTCAGTGTGGCCGCTCACTGTGCGGGTGAGTGGGGCCTGGACCTGTCCGGTTGCCGCCCTCACCCCTTGCCCCCTAGTTTCGGCAGTGCTGGCTCTGCCACTGCCACTGCCTCTGCCTCTGTCGGGTTGTCAGGCTGCGAATTGTTGCCGCGCTTTGATAAATGATGATGCGTTGTACATGACTCGCCATATACGAATAGGCGCACTCGACTCTGCCGGGCAGACCGAGTGACTGACGAGTCCGGGCTGGGCTGGGGCCGTGGCCGGGACCGGTCCTTGATTATCAGATTGACAAACGAACCTATTGACGCCGGAATGGGCAAAAACAAAATTAGAGCAGCGGCGGCAGCCCAAAGACAGTAATGTAGGCCATGTATGTCTATACATACTATACACAAATATATATGCTAGATATATATATGTATACAGATATCTGTGTATATAGCCGGATAGGTACGTGCCGAAATGGGCCGCATTAGGCAACTCGCAACTGATGGGCAACTGATGCTGATTTTCAGGTGTTTTGGCCGAGCAAATTGCACTTTAATCGTTTCCATATCCAGTACACATCGGTACATCGGGTATTATGGGCTATTAGAGGCATGCGTGGCCGGACTCTTGCTAGAGGTGTGGCAGAGATAGATGGGCAACTGACTAACTGGGTTAGCGGCAGTTACTGTATTTGGTCTGCTGATTGGTTTCATTAAAGGGAAACTTTGCCTCTTTAGTACTTAAGATTGCAAGAAATAGGCAAGACGGCGAGTATATTTATTAAGCTAAAAGTAAAGGAGCAAGTTAATAAATATCTTTATATATATATATTAATTTTAGCAAGAGAAAAGGTTGCTTCAACTCAAATAAGAAAAGGACAAATTTGAAAAAGAGTTTAAATAAGCTAAAGATTGTTAACAACCTTAGCTAACCTAACTTGTTAGACAAAGAAGCTATAACTAACTATTCTCTCTGTTGATCCATGATTTCAAAGATATAGATATTTATATCTATGTATGTATATAATACAAAACATATGTTATATAAATAGATAGAATAGATAGAATATATTTGATGTGTTTTCTATTTTCAAGTGAATTTTTTAAACTCCAAAACATGAAATGTTTTTCTATCTCTCTCTTCTCCCTTTTCACTCTCCCCCTCTGCCTCTTTCCCCCTCTCTCTCTCCCCTCTCTCTTTCTCCCTCCCTCTCTCTTTCTCTCTTCCTATCCCCCTCCCCTTTTCATATTTTCATTTATGATTTTAGCAAAAACAAAACCGAAATGCGCAAAAATTTGCATATTTGGAGTAGCCAAAAATTACAGAAAACAAGAGCTGTGTGAAATGCGCTCGGGATGCGCAAAAACAAACAGATACTGGTCAAGGTTCAGGTCTTTAGCAGTTTGCACACACAACTCCTCTGCCCCAACTCCCTCTCTCACCCCTCCCCTAGTTGCACTCCATTTCCCTGCTCCCCTTGTGGAAGAGTCAGCGAAGAAAGGCGAACAATTTTCATTGGCATAAATAAATAAAAATCAAATGAAATTAATTCCAAGCAAACACAGTGCAGTGCGCAGGGTTCACCCCCTCCCCCCTCTCTCTCAACCTTGCCGCTTCTCCTTGTTCCCTGTTGTAGGGAAGGGCATCCCTTCGCGGCACCCTTCCGCATCAGCAACTGCCCGACAGAGCGCAGCCAAGCACGAAGCACGAGCGCGGCGCACATAAAAGGCTATAAAATTAAATTAAATCAAATGAAATGCGCATATGTATGGCGCTTTATGAGCAGCAGAAAGAGAGTGAGTGGGAGAGAGAGGAGAAGAAAGAGAAGACTGTAGAGGAAAAAAGAGGGAGACAGAGGTAGGAGCAGACAACTCAACTGAGCAAAGCAGCAACAACCGAAAGGATTAAAGTAAACCACACAAAAGGCGACTCGACAGACAGACACTGCGTGTGCCGCTCAGCACTCCCCCCCTCCTCCTGCCTTTTCACCCCTCTCTCCATCTTCATTCTAGCTCTCTCCCTCTCTACCCCTCTTCCACTTGCCTCTTGCTGCCATTTTTCGGGGGGTAATAAAATAAATCCACCGCAAAGCAGCTGCGGGTAGATTGCTCGGTTGACCCGAAACTCGCTCGACGCTTCAAGACGCAACCGACACCCCCAAGCACCGCAAGCCGGTGTGCCACTCTTCCCCTCCCCTTCCCCTTGCTCTACCCCTGCCTCCCCCATGCTCTACATCTAATCGCAGCGCTGACAGTTGTCGGAGTCGCAGTTGGAGTCAGGCCTGGAGTCGCTGCAGTTGGTCACTTGTTCAGCCTTTTTTTTGGCGGCTAATTTCGCGTTTTCTGTGCTGCACTTGCAACTGGGTAGGGGTGAGAGGAGCGTTAGAGGAGGGAGTGGCTGGAGCTGCCTGCAGGCACTTCACATTGTCGCACGATGTCCGAGTTGCCATTTCCGGTGCAGATTTCCACAGTGCCACTTGCCACACTTCTTGCCCCTTCGGCAACGTTGTCCACTTGCCCCTTTGCTACACCCCCTACCCTCTCCTCTCCCCATTTTCTCTGTGTGTGTGTTTGTCACTCGTTTTTGTGGTCATTTCAAATTTTCATTTCATTTGCCATAAAAAGGAAATTGGTTTTGTATGCTAGTTGACTGCACCCTGCCCGCCAACCCTGCTCCACACCCCATCCTCTAGGCTTCCTTGTACCCCTTATCTGTGCTCCTCTCACTGTCTCGTTCACTTTTCTACTTGCTCTCTCTCTCTCTCTGCCTCACTTTGTCTCTCTGCCTTTCACCATGTGCTTTAAGTTGATTGTCATTGCCTAACTAACTGCATGGCCGAGACACACACGCACCTCCCTTCCGCTACCCCCCCTCCACTATCCCCCTCTCTACCCCCTCTCTACTCCCCTCTGTCTCCCCTTCCCTCCCCTATTACGGGAACCTACAGCCACAGCTTAAATTTGTATTGTTTCTGGTTTAAAGGCTTTGCTGCGTCTGCGACTTAATCGACAGGCCAAGGCAGCAAAGAGAGGGAGAACGACAGAGAGAGAGACAGACAGAGCAGAGAGAAGGAGAGATAGAGTCAGGAAAAGGGGAAAGAACAGTGCACGGCAAAGTCATCCAAATGGAAGTCAGGTGAAATAAGCTGCTCACGGGCTACTCAGAGGCAGCAGCACCAACAGCTTTTTAAATTTGAGCTTATGATTGCCAAAACACACCTCTCTACCCCTCTCCCTTTCTCTCTCTCATCTCTCTCATCCCATCACTTCCCTGCTTTAGCAGTCTTCCCTCCGCTGCTTCATATGCAAAGCTTATTAGATAGAGGAATCCCAAAGCCAATTTAATTCCGTTTCATTCCGTTTTCATTGTTCCAAAAATTGTGTTGAAGTACGAGTTGCGGAATTCGTTTTGTTTGTAAATATGTGAATGCAGTACAAGCAGCATACCCTGTAAACATGCAGCACAGGGTATGATGATCACCTTGAGAGAGAGAGAGAGATGTACTCAACTGAGATCATTTCCTCTTATGTTTTAAACAACAATATGAATGACACTGAATATATAAAGCATAAAAAAGATGAATAACAAGAAACACTTTGAAAATATCGATAACTTCTTTCTTCTTTGTCCCTCCCTCGAAGTCTGAGCCTAGCCTCTAAGTCCCCTACCAGTAAGTCATCAAATAATGTGTGTTGCCTGTTACGATATTCGCAATACGATAATCGCGAACGATATTCACATACAATATTCCTTTACGATGTTTGCTTTTGAATTTTACATAAAATATTCGCTTACGATATTATATTACAAACATACAACAACATACGATATGCGCGTAGAACAAATTTATATGAATACAGTGTTCTTTAACGTTTTACTTATACGATATTCGCTTATGATATTCATGTAGGATACTCGATACTCGAATTAAGCATACAATACTCGTTTATAATATGTGCTTAGGAATATCACAGACAATATTTTCATACGATATTTGCAATACGGCAGTCGTGAAAGATATTCACAAACCATGTTCCCTTATGATATTTGCTTACGAATTTCACATGCAATACTCTCTTACGATAATTGCTGACGAGTTTCGCATGGAATATTCGCAGTATGATATTCGCAATACGATATTCGCAATACGATATTCGCAATACGATATTCGCAATAGGATATTCTCAATTCAATATTCGCAAACGATACGACATTCACATACAATACACATAAGAGCGTACAATAGACCCAATTTTTTCGTATCCTCCCTTTCTGTCTCTCACTCTTTCTCTCTTTATATCTCTATAGCTATCTTCCTCTCTCTTTCTCCCTTTCGCATTCTCTATCCTTCTTTCTCCCTTTCTCTCACGCCCTTTCTCGCTCATAACATCACCTTATCTCAGCCAGTTAACATTTTAAGCTCATTACCTTCCTTCACTCTCTCCCCTCTCCACCCCCTCCCCCCGCCCTTTCTCATGATCAACCACAACTAAGTTGAGAAATTGCAAATTTACAACATTTTATTAAATTAACACTCGCAGTGTGTGTGTTTGTGTGTGTGTGTGCGAGTGCGTTTCGCTTTCTGATTCGCTCACACACACACACACACACACACTGAGAACGAACAACAAAAACTGTGCAAAAATTTTTAGAGTTAAATTCAGGTCAGGGTTGCCAAGTAGCGCGATGATGATGACGATGCCAATGCCAGAGCAGAACAACAACAACAGCAGTGGCAGCAGCAGCAGCAACTGCATACAACAATGTGGGCAGACACACACAGAGAAAGAGCTAGAGCGAAAGAGAGAGAGAGAGAGAGAAAGCGTACTAGAGACGCGTTTGGCGGGCGAAACGCACAGCGAAAATTTAGTTCAAAGGCTTTGGGCACAAACAAAGGCAAAATAAAAGGGAAAACGGCGAACGAGAAAGCCAAAAAAAAACAACAACAACAACGACAACAAACACGAAAAGGCCAACAACATGCAAAGTCCCATTATGCAATAAACATTTAGCTGCAGCAGCCCTCAGAAACGGCACGCAGTGAGACGTGCCAGCTAAGCAGATACCCTGTAATGTTAAAGAGAGACAGAGAGGGGACTGCTTGACATAGGATATTCGCTATTATACATACATATGTACATATGTATGCACATCCTTTCGTGACACTCGCGACTACCCCCACCCTCCTGCTTGGCTGTACAGGGTATACGGGCAAACTGGGCAAGCGTTGGCGCAATTAAAACTTGCGATGCCTTGAATAAATCAACGCAGCCAAAGTAATTCGCGGCGACCACCTGCAACAACAACAACAACAACAGCTAGCAAAATAAACAGACAATATATGGTAAACTCAACTCTTCCAGTCTCTCTCTCTCTGTCTATCTCTCCTTCTCATCATCTCTGTCTCGCGTAATTAAATTATTTATTATTTTAACTGAAAATAACAAAAACCTGGTAAATCTCCATTTGGTTGCAGCGGATTACAGCTAAAACCAACAATAACAGCAGCAACAACTCATTCACTCTTCCTCTTCACATCAACAATAATACCCTTCCCCCCCCCTCCCTTCTCTTTCTACCACTGGCTAGCTAGTGATGGTGCTTGCCACGCGTAACGTGAAATGAAATGTCGCCTTACCAACTTTCCTGTAATCAGTTGCTATAATCGCAATACGATATTAATACGATAATAATTCGATTACGATAACTTCTTACGATATTCACTTACGTTATTCACTTACGTCATTAACTCACGATATTCACTGACGATATTTACTTACGATATTCACTTACGATATTCACTTACGATATTCACTTACGATATTTATTTACGACTTACGCTATACGATAATCACAAATCTTAACACACATACTTATACATACATATAAGCATACAAAAATCGATTTGCTTACAATATTCGTTTACGGTTTTCATCTACGATATTCGCTAATGATAGTGCCGTACGATACTTGCTTAAGAATTCAGCATAAAATACTCGTTTACCATATGTTGTTACGAGTATCACAAGAAGAAATATTTACTTACGATATTCGTTATACGATATTCACATATTAGAATCAGTAATCAGTGCTTACAATGTTTTCTTGCCACATTCGCAGCCGATAAACACTTTGTCAAGACATTCACATAAGATGTCTATATACGATATTAAGACCATAGAATATAGTGTATGATGTTCATTCTATATTTTTCTACGATATTCATCTGTATATTATTAACTAAAGATGTTCATATAGGATGTTTATTTTTATTCAATTATTTGATAAATGAACATACATATACAATACGAGTATTCATATACGATATTATTCTACTTTAGCATACTCATATATCATTATTATTATTAGTTAATGTTTTATTAGTTAGTAAAGTAGTTAAAACTTATGCGATATTCATCTCTGTGTATTATTAATTCAAGATATTCACATACGATTTTTGTTATTATTCAATTATTTTATATAAACATAAACAATATTCAACTACGATATTTATCTATGTATATTATCCATTCAGGATATGTACATATCATATTTATTATTACTCAGATATTCCAATACAATATTGATCTCTATACATCATTTATAAAAAGAGATCCAACGTAGAAGAAATATATACGATATTCGCTGTCCTGACGCCTTAAATTTTGCTGAATTAAAATGTTCCTTGCAGGCACAAACTTTCCACTTAATACACAGAAAAGCCACAACAACATCGTATAACATCTCTGGGCATCTCTCTCTTCCTCTCATCCTCCCTTTCTTTTTCTTTCTTTCTCTCTCGCTTTCTACTCTTACTTATCTCGCACTACTTCTGGCACTCTCCCATTCAGCTCGCAAATAGAATTGAAATCCCCACTGTAAAATCCCCGTGCTAATGCGTTGCAAATCGTCGCATTACAGGGTATACACATGCTGCACATATACTATGCAAGTGTGCATGTGTGTGTGTTTGTGCCACATCAATGTATGCATGTATGCACTGAGAATAATCTTGGGGCAGCTTGCCTTGTGCATTCTTGTTGTGCTTTTAGTGTCGCCTTCTTCATCTGTCTTGTCTTGCTTTGGTATCCCCTCGACTGTGCTACCTTTCCCCCCCCCCCCTCTCCCACTCTCTCTCTCTCGCTCTCTCCCTCTCGCTCTCCCTCCCTCTGTTGTTCTCTGTGCATGTTACAAGCATTTGGAATTTTACGTTCAATTGCATTAGGAACAAAGGCTTTTTGGCCGAGTTGTTTGCTTCGGCTTCGCCCTGAGGCTTCAGGCTCAGCCTGTGCCACGTGCCACGTGCCACATGCCACAACAGCAGCAGCAGCAGCAGTAGTCGTCGTTTCTCTTGCTATTGTTGTTGTTGTTGTTGTTGCTACCGCAGCTTAACTCCTTTGCATAGTTATTTGTGCTGCGCGTAGCTCATTGAAATTTTCGGTGCCGTGAACATTGTTTGGTTTTGTATGGGTCGTGGCAGGGGCAGGCGGTGGGGTAAGGGGTGTCGCGCTGCATTTGCATGTGGACGCCTGGGCTGTACTTATGCTTATGCACACACTCACACACATGTATGTTTGCCAACTCGAAGCTCGTGTTCGGCCCCAACAACAACAACGAGGGCAGTTCAAAAAAGTTGCCATTGCATTGTTTCCACATTGTCGATTTGCAGCGAGACTCGTGTTGCATTACATGTAATCAGACGTAGGACAGCGCACACACACACACGCTTACACACACACACACACACAGAGACGCAGTTGACAGCAGCACTGAAAGGAAATGGTGAAAAGCCAAGAAATTGCGCACATAAGCAAAAAGTGTCAACGACAAAATTAAAATGGACAAGTGCGCAAACACAAACACACGCACACACACAGACACACAAACACACCTTCACATACACGCCTAACGACATGTGCCTGAAGAGTTCGGGGAGAGAGAGAGAGAGAAAGAGAGGGAGACACGTTGCAGCATCAATGAATGGAAACGAAGACGGCGCCAAGCGTTCTTCAACTGTTTCGAGCGCACAGATACAAACGTATCTCTAAGATACAATTATGTATTAAAATACTAACGTATCTCACAGATGCAAACGGAAATCAAAGATACAAAAGTATCTCAAAATACAAACGTGACTTAACGATACAGTAAACTACTGTAGCCTTCTCAGTGTTTCTCTTGCTCTGTCTTTCCCTCTTTTCTTCGCGTTATCTCTTACTCTCTCTCCCAAGTGGCAATAGGACTCCCTTGAATTATCATCGTCTGTGTTTTAGCTTACCCTTTCTCTCTCACATATTTCCCTGGCTATCTCTCTCAGCCATTGGGATTATTTGTTTTATATTTGCAATAAAAAAATAAATCTAACAAAGAATTGTTAAACTATCGTGGCAATAATCGGTAAAACTATCGTTGAGACTATTTCATGCGTAAGAATCAAAATATATAGGTTTCAAATATTCCGGGTAAGACTATCGCTGAAACTATCGCAAAAATTAACGCTTAAGTATAGAAAGTAAATCAAGTAAATCTATCACAAGACCATCGCTGAAACTATCGCATACTTTAAGTAAGAAAAAACCTCATTTGAAACTATCACGACATTACCGCTGAAACTATGGAAGAGATTATCCATTGAAAATATTATAAGACAATCGCTCAGACCATCGCAAAGATTAACGCTTAAGTAAAGAAAGTAAGTCAAATGAAACTATCGCAAGACTTTTGCTGAACCTATCGCATACTTAAAAAAGCAAAATAAGTCAATTGAAACTATCGCCAAAATATTGTTAAATATATGGAAGACTATCCATTGAAACTATCGATAGACTATCGCTGAAACTATCACAAAGATTAACGCTTAAGAAAAGAAAGTTAGTCAATTGAAACTATCGCTGAAAGAAAGCAAAATACGTCAATTAAAACTATCGCAAGAGTACCGCTGAAAAAATGGGAAGGACTGTACATTGAAACTATCGCAAGTCAATCGTTGAAACTATCGCAAAGATAAACGCTTAAGTAAAGAAGTAAGTCAAGTTAAACTATCGCATACTTAAAGAAAGCAAAATACGTCAATTGAAACTATCGCAGGAGTACCGCTGAAACAATAGAAAAGACTATCCATTAAAACTATCGCAAGTAAAACCATCGCTTGAGTTAAAGTATACAAAATAATCGGAAAATTTATTATAAAAGCTTAACGATAGGAGTCACACTAATAATTTCATGCCTGGATCAGCTCGCTGAGCTCGTCCAGCAGCCCCTGCCAGCTGAATCCCATTCGCCCGTCCTGCAGTTGGAGGCGACAGCGCTCGGGAATGTGCTGAAAGAGACGCCTGAAGGGACCATAGCGCTGCAAGCACTCGGCATCGCCGAGAAGGAGCAGTTTGTGCTTGGCACGCGTGATGGCCACCGTGAGACGACGCTGATCCTCAAGAATTTCCGCATCCCTGGCACGTTCCATGTCCTGTTGGCTGCTGGCGCCCGTCTTGGTGCAGCTGTAGATGATGAGGTTCTTGTCGCGTCCCTGATACTGATCCACTGTATTGAACTCGACGCCCGCCAGGCTGGTCTCGCCCAGCTTGCGCAGCAGCTCCACCTGGGCACGATAGGGTGCAATGACGCCAATGCGCGATGCATCGTAGCCAGTGGCAAGCACACGACGCAGCAGGTGCAGCACAATCGCAGCCTCGCAGTAGTTTGTGTATTTGGGACGACGTCGTTGCCGCTGCTCCGTCTTCTCCTCCAGCTGGTCCTCTGGCTGCTTCTCCCCGTAGTGCTGCTCAATGGAGGCGCCAGTGCACTGCAGTTGCTTGGAGCGCATGGCATAATCCTGGCAACGCTGCGCACAGTCTGCTGTGTCCAGCAACAGCACCGATTGCTCCAGGTGCGCCTGCAGAGCACGCTGAACCCATAAGGCACTGACATCGCCCCCGACGGACTCGAGCTGCAGCTTGGCCAGTTCCACCTGCTCGTTGGCGCACTTGAGCGCCTCCCCGTAGGTCAACTGATTGGCCAGCCTGGTGATGGTGCGGTTCATGCGGTACTGCAGACTGAGCACTGCCGTCGCTTCGGGGCAATCAAGACGCTGGAACAGTGTCTCGTCGGCGCCGCGGGACTTCGCCTCGCGGCTGCGGATCAAGGGAGGCAACTGTTCGGGATCACCAACCAGTATGAACTTGCTGCAGTGGCTCAGGGCACGCAGCACTGTGGGCTGCATCACCTGCGTCGCCTCGTCCACAATGCAATAGTCGAACTGGCGATGCTGGAAGAGCGCATGATTAGCGCCCAGGCAGGTGCAGCCGACAATGCTCGGACGCTGCAGTGCCTCCGTTAGCTGCTCCACAGTGCTGCAGTTGGCAGTCAAATGGGACTCGCTTATCTCCTGCAGCTGCGGATGAATCCTTGCACTGCTGCCCAGACGCAGCAGCGGCAGCTTGTGCGGCAACAGGCGCAACAGCAAATTATCCACTGCCGAGTGGGTTTGCGCTGTGATCAGCACACTCTTCTCCAGCAGATGCAGCAGACGCACAATGGCCACCAGCGTCTGCGTCTTTCCCGTGCCGGGCAATCCCTTGATCAGCAGATGCGTGCTCGTGGTCAGCGCACGCAGAGCCGCCGCCTGCTGCACCTTGTTCAGTGGACGCAGCATGGGACCACCTTGGCTGCCAATGATGCGGGGCAATAGCTTGTGCTGCTTGGGCTGCGCTCTGCCCACCACAATAGAGCGCAGCTCTGTGGCGCGTTCCGTTGGCGCTAGCAGCTGCGCCAAGTTGGTGTAATTGAAGCTGGCGAAGCTCTGCGACTCATGCTTGTCCACAATGAATGTCTCCTTGGCGTAACGCTTGCCAAGATCCCGCTCCAGCTGCAGCGACAGACTGCGCGGCTCCAGCGATTTGATGTAGCCTGCTGCAATGGCCAATCTGGAGCTGCAGCTGACGATGACGTATTCGCCCAGTTCGAACTGAAAAAGAAAGAAGAGAGAATGAGCTCAAGATGCATCAACTGGGAGAAGGGAGGGAAGAGATGGGACTAGGATAGGACTAGGATAGGACTAGGATAGGACTAGGATAGGACTAGGATAAGACTAACATAGGACTTGAATAGAACTAGGATAGGACTTGAATAGGACTAGGATAGGACTAGGATAGGACTAGGATAGGACTAGGATAGGACTAGGATAGGACTAGGATAGGACTTGAATAGGACTAGGATAGGACTAGGATAGGACTAGGATAGGACTAGGATAGGACTAGGATAGGACTAGGATAGGACTAGGATAGGACTAGGATAGGACTAGGATAGGACTAGGGTAGGACTAGGATAGGACTAGGATAGGACTAGGATAGGACTAGGATAGGACTAGGATAGGACTAGGATAGGACTAGGATAGGACTAGGATAGGACTAGGATAGGACTAGGATAGGACTAGGATAGGACTAGGATAGGACTAGGATAGGACTAGGATAGGACTAGGATAGGACTAGGATAGGACTAGGATAGGACTAGGATAGGACTAGCATAGGACTTGAATAGGACTAGGATAGGACTAGGATAGGACTAGGATAGGACTAGGATAGGACTTGAATAGGACTAGGATAGGACTAGGATAGGACTAGGATAGGACTAGGATAGGACTAGGATAGGACTAGGATAGGACTAGGATAGGACTAGGATAGGACTAGGATAGGACTAGCATAGGACTTGAATAGGACTAGGATAGGACTAGGATAGGACTAGGATAGGACTACGATAGGACTAGGATAGGACTAGGATAGGACTAGGATAGGACTAGGATAGGACTAGGATAGGACTTGAATAGGACTAGGATAGGACTAGGATAGGACTAGGATAGGACTAGGATAGGACTAGGATAGGACTAGGATAGGACTAGGATAGGACTAGGATAGGACTAGGATAGGACTAGGATAGGACTAGGATAGGACTAGGATAGGACTAGGATAGGACTAGGATAGGACTAGGATAGGACTAGGATAGGACTAGGATAGGACTAGGATAGGACTAGGATAGGACTAGGATAGGACTAGGATAGGACTTGAATAGGACTAGGATAGGACTAGGATAGGACTAGGATAGGACTAGCATAGGACTAGCATAGGACTAGGATAGGACTAGGATAGGACTAGGATAGGACTAGGATAGGACTAGGATATGACTAGGATAGGACTAGGATAGGACTAGGATAGGACTAGGATAGGACTAGGATAGGACTAGGATAGGACTAGGATATGACTAGGATAGGACTAGGATAGGACTAGGATAGGACTAGGATAGGACTAGGATATGACCAGGATAGGACTAGCATAGGACTTGAATAGGACTAGGATAGGACTAGGATAGGAATAGGATAGGACTAGGATAGCACTAGGATAGGACTAGGATAGGACTAGGATAGGACTAGCATAGGACTTGAATAGGACTAGGATAGGACTAGGAGAGGACAAGGACAGGACTAGGATAGGATAAAGATAGGACTACGTTATGACTAGGATAGGACTTGAATAGGACTAGCATAGGACTAGGATAGGACTAGGATAGGACTAGGATAGGACTAGGATAGGACTAGGATAGGACTAGGATAGGACTAGGATAGGACTAGGATAGGACTAGGATAGGACTAGCATAGGACTTGAATAGGACTAGGATAGGACTAGGATAGGACTAGGATAGGACTAGGATAGGACTAGGATAGGACTAGGATAGGACTAGGATAGGACTAGGATAGGACTTGAATAGGACTAGGATAGGACTAGGATAGGACTAGGATAGGACTAGGATAGGACTAGGATAGGACTAGGATAGGACTAGGATAGGACTAGGATAGGACTAGGATAGGACTAGGATAGGACTAGGATAGGACTAGGATAGGACTAGGATAGGACTAGGATAGGACTAGGATAGGACTAGGATAGGACTAGGATAGGACTAGGATAGGACTAGGATAGGACTAGGATAGGACTAGGATAGGACTAGGATAGGACTAGGATAGGACTAGGATAGGACTTGAATAGGACTAGGATAGGACTAGGATAGGACTAGGATAGGACTAGGATAGGACTAGGATAGGACTAGCATAGGACTAGCATAGGACTAGGATAGGACTAGGATAGGACTTGAATAGGACTAGGATAGGACCAAGGAAGGACTAGAATAATACTAAGATGGGACAGCACCCAGACTTAGGAACAAGTCTGTGTCGAGGGTAGATTTAAGATAAGGATAAAAGGATGAAGTAACTTACGCCGCTCAGCGTCAGGTTGAGCTCCTCACTGGCCTGGGCTGACAAGTGCAGCTGCTGCTCGTAGCGTCCGTCCACGTGGCGAGCCTTGTGTCCTGCTGGCAGCTGCAGTTGGCCAATGGCACGTCCCAGCTGCTGCCTGCGCTGCGGCGTCTCTGTCCACAGCGTGCGCAGCTGTTGCGACTGGCGCGCCTGCTGTTCCTCCAGTGCCAGGAGACCGCACCAGTGAAGAACATACTCGTAGTCGGGCTGGCCGAGATGCGCCAGTGTCTGCGACATGAGGCGTCGCAGCGGATGGGAATCACTCAGTTGGAGTTGGGGATCAGTGCTAGCGAAGCTGCAGCAGAGTGTCGCATAGGCGCAGTTGCCACACGCACTGTGGTGCGAGATGGGATCGGGCAGCTGGAAGGGCTGCAGCAGTTTGCCCGCCTGTTCGGCAATGCGTAGCTGCGTGGGATCCTCTGCCGGTGGGAGCTGTGCGTTCCGGGTAAGGAAGTGCGCCAGATCATTGCGCAGCAGGACAAGATCCCGCTGCTCGTTACGTCCGTCACGCACCTCACGCAATATGCCCTCGCGCAGGTAGAGCAAAAGCCCGCTGCGCGTCTCCTGGCCCAGCGCGGAGTGCATTAGCTCGTAGAGTAACAGTTGGCCTTTGTGCTCCATGGAGAAGCTGGCACGTCCTGTCTTCAGCTCCAACGGAATGGGCTGCTTGTTGTTGCGCACGCGCACCGACACATCCACCTTGCCCTTCAGGCCTAGCTGCGGCACCCACAGGTTCTCCTCGATGTCATTGATTTCCTCTATGCGACCGCGATACATTTCCGGGGGCAGCACCGCAGGCGTCTCTCCCTCCAAATACTGCGCCACAAACGCCACAATGGGCTCGACGAACTTGTGCATCTGCAGCTCGATCTCTGCACGGCTCAGCTGGCCGGCGTAGAGCATGTGGGCGAGTGAGGAGGTTTGCAGCATCTGCTGCAGTGCCTCGAGCACTTGTGCGCGTGTGCGCAGGCGCTGGGCGAGCACCGTCTGCAGCAGCTCGTGCACCAGGGTGCCAATAATCATCTGAAATAGAGAGGAACTTCAGTTGGACAGAGACAACAGGCTGATGCTGCACTGGACTTACCACAGCATTGGTGGAGTCGACGCCACGAAAACGATCCTGCAGCACTGCCTTGCGACGACAGAAGAGTGAACCTGTCACTGTGGTGCTCGAAATGAGCAGATCGGGGTGGATTACACAGAATCCTTGCTCCTTGTTGACCACATAGCTGGCCAAAGATGGTTGCCACTGTGCTTGCAGCGAGAGGAGATCACCCGCCTCTATGGGTGTCTGGTTCCACGGTGTCTGCAGGTGGCAAACGGCTTTTGCTGCCGGCTCATCTGCTGCATCCTGTGCGGAACTAGACTCACCTTGCAGCTGCAACACCAAGTCGTGTGTCTTGGGCAGACGCTCCACCTGGAGTACCACACAACGCTGCCAGTTGCTCAAATCGAGCTTATTCGCTACGGCAGTTACAGCTGCATCCAGCGCACTTACATCGAAATCATCGTCGTCATCCAGCAGAAATCCCAAATTCTCCTGCTCGCTCAGCTCGAGCTGCTTGGACTGTGCCGCCTCGAGATCGATTTGCTTCTTGAACTTCTTGGGCGAAGCGGCAACATTGTCCGATTTGCTTGGCGAGAGCACACGCTTAGCTGACTGCATAATGTCAGATATATAATCTTAGATTATGCTTATTTACAATCAGATCGCCTAACGAACATTCTCATATATTCGCGCCAAAAACTACAGACAGTGTGTGCACACATTTGGCGGCAAAAATATCCATCGATCAGATGTTGCCATGAGAAGTTATCGAAAATACCAAATGCAAATGCGATAGATCGTTTGCATCAGCTGATCGCACAGAGTGGCAGCATTTGTATGTACAATCGATAGATCTCCACGAGAACATGCAGTATTTTTTATGTTTTCTGTATACCGATTAAGCATTGGCGAATTGCAATCGGTTGCTTGCTTCAATTCAAAAAATTATATTAATTGGCTGTAAACATTTTCATCAAACGAGTAAATTTCCCCAACATTCAATCCATTCCTCGTCTTAAGTTTATTCTTGCTAGTGTTTTTTTAGCTTGCTGCCTGCCTGCATTTCTTTTTGCTGCTATTCTATTCAGATCGTTTGCATCAGCTGATCGTACAGAGTGACAGCACTTTCTACATGTCGAGTTTGTATGTACAATCGATAGATCTCCACGAGAACATAAACTATTTTCAGTGTGTATCGATTTAGCAAATTGCAATCGATTGCTTGCTTCAATTCAAACAAATCATTTAAATTGGCAGTAAACATTTTCATCAAACGAGTAAATTTCCCCAACATTCAATCCATTCCTCGTCTTTAGTTTGTTCTTGCGAGTGTCTTTTTTTAGCTTGCTGCCTGCCTGCATTTCTTTTTGCTGCTATTTCTCTTCTTTTGCTTATTTGTATACTTTGCATTGCCTTTTGCTGCTGACTTTAGCTACGGCGTCGCTTTGCTTTTCGGCCAAACAGTTTTTTGTTGTTGTTGTTGTTCGTCTGTTATTGATGCCTGCCTCCTGTGTTGTGCTTGTGTGAGTGTGTTTGCGAGTGTGTGGGTGTGTGCATTTCTTGGCTTTTTATGCCACATACGCAGTCACTTTTATATTTTGTCAATTCCACAGCATGTACGTTTGTGTGTGTCTGTGTGTATGTGTGTTTGTTCGCCTGACAAATGGTTTGTTTTTTCCTGCTGCTATATTCACATTGTGCTCAGCGCTGACTAGTGGCCACTTGTATATGGATATGTATGCACACACACCCACACACACAGACACTGACATGTGCAGAGAGCGACGCCCACTTCGGGCTTTCCTTCCTTCCTTCCTGCCAGCACACACATTCCTACTGCTCGATCAATTCGTTCTGTCTCAGTGTCAGTCTCTCTGTCTCTGTCTGCCAATTAAACGAAATCCATTGCCTACTTTTCAGCTGAGCGCAAATAGCGCGTCGTCGTCGTCATCGTCAGGTGCGGCAGAGGCGGCAAGAGGACCAGGTAGGGGGCGTGTGGCCATGTGGGCGTGTAGGCGTGACACTCTGCTCATTTAGCCTTTCATATTCATGCACACAAAATGTGAAACGTCAACGCAGCCAACCGAAAAGAAAGCGAGACGACGATAGGTTGTGTGGAAGAGGAAAGCGAGAAGGGAGAGGGGGAGAGGATGTGGGGGTAAGAGGCACAGCCTGAAAAGCAACTACCAAAAGCCAAAATCCCAAAACCAAAGCGAAACGCATAGAAACCGAAGCCAAGTGGCAACGCCGCCACCCCCCACACCCTTCCTCAGCACACCCTATCACTAGGTAACCTTCTGTTTGCGCACTTTAACTGTTTTCACTGTCTGTCTGCATCCCCGTTCCCCGCCCCCATGCTGCCTGCCGCCTTGTTTGTTTGAAGTTTTTTTTTTTTGCCGGGCCTCTTAAGTGGCAACTACTTTGCACCTCAGCCGCACCTCGCACACGCACAGCCCCAACTAATTCTTCCCCTCTCCTCCCCTCCTTCCGCTTTCCCCTCCCACACTCAGTGGCTTTTCAAGTGCTGCTGCTGCTGCTGCTTCTGCTGCTGTTTGCGGCCTTGAGCCTTTTTTTGCACCTTGGCATAGATGTTGCAGCCACAGCTCAATACATGTGTCTGCACGCGTGTGTGTGTGTGTATGTGTGACACACTCCTTGCACTTGTAAGTGGCAGGCGGCACACAAATTATCAAATGCAACGCTACGTGTACGCAGTTTATATAAGGCAACCTCACTGTCAATGTTGCAACTAATAAGCAAATATTATTCAATAATATATTGTTATAATAATTTAATATATTACTTATTATTCTAAGACATTAAAATAAGCTGGTAGCCTTGGTAGCCCTTACAATGTGGCAGCACTAATTGTAATCGATATTGATCATCGAAGTGTAAGACAATCGCAATTATAACGCACAACAGTATACTATACATTTATGAATACAAATTATGATGACCTGAAGGTAAAATTGGTAAAAGAGAGAGAGAGGGAGAAAGATGATCAGGGAAGTTCTGAATCGATATTTAATTCTAGACTGTTTTACTGTTATACATTGATATGTATGCACCTGATGCATACAATCTGCTAAATTGTTGCCATGCTTAACGCTAAACTGTAATACAGTTATACACAGGCTTTAAGACATATCTGTTATAAATATCTGTTATACTATGTGATAAACTGCTTATCGTGCATACTATTATGACTTTATACTATGCTATTTGTTATACTGAAGTATAACAGCACTCTACTCGTTTCCCCGTTCCTGTTATATTGGCTTGACTGTCAATTGTAGGATTTGTACTACACTGGCTGTTATACTATTTGGTTTTATGCAATGTTATACGCTGAAATGTAACCCTCTTTAGTTATATCACTAAGCACTGTGGTGGTTATATGGTTGTATGTGTTTTACCTTCTGTTATACTATCTGGAATACTTTTTGTTATACTATCTGATATACTATCTGTTATGATATCTGTAGTACTATCTGTTATACTATCTGTTTCACTAAATGTTATACTATCTGTTATACTATCTTTTATACAATCTGTTAAACTATCTGTTTCACTTATACTATACTATCTGTTATAATATCTGTTATACTATCTATTATACTAGGTGTTTTACTTTCTTTTATACTATCTGGAATACTTTTTGTTACACTATCTGATATACTATCTGTTATGATATCTGTAGTAGTATCTGTTATACTATCTGTTGCACTTAATGATATACTGTCTGTTATACTATCTGTTATGATATCTAATGTTCTATCTGTTATACTGTCTGTTATACTATCTGTTATACTATCCGTTATACTATCTGTTATACTATCTTTTATACAATCTCTTTCACTAAATGTTATACTATCTGTTATACTATCTGTTATACTTTCTGTTGTACTTCTGTTATACCATCGACACCTGGTACCATACTTTAAGATAAATGCATACATATTTATAACTTTTGTGATGTCCCTGCCATTTATAACACTTAGTATTTTACCTAGCTGTTATACCATCTGCTATACTCATTTGCGCACTACGCATTGTCGCGATGCCAAACGTGACGAACTGACCAAAATGGCCTCAACCTAACTCGCAACTCCACTCCTCCTCCCTCATCCCTCATCCCTTTTCCCGTCCTTAACGGCACTGCTGTCTCCCCCATCCCCCATTCCCCTTTTCCCCTCTCTGTTCCCACTGCTGTGGTGCTGCCTGTTTAGCGTTTGGCCAGCAATTGTTGGTTGCAATTATTTGCGCAGAAAACAACATTTTATATGAATTGTGGCTGGCTACAACTGCCAACTGCGAACAACAGCAACAACAACAACAACAACAACAACGATAACGGCAAATAGGGCTCATAATTTATAATTTCTATGTGCGAGTGTGTGTGAGTGTGTGTGGGTGTGTGTGTGTGCGTGAGTGTGCATTAAAATGTTGCGGCTGTTTTAATCAAGCGAAATTGTTTAATTTATGATGCGTAAGTGCGACAGAGAGAGAAAGCGAGAGAGGGGGAAGGAGAGGAGGCAGGGGCAGCTGACCACGCCCATTGCCCGCATTAGATTAACGAACTTATGCAGCAGCTTCTTAAATTACACACACACACACACACACACACACGGGCTCAGGGGCAACAGTTTTAAAGGCCAAAAAGGAGCGCAACGAGGTCGCTAGGGAAGGTGGTTAGAGAGGGAGGGGGGAAGCGGAGGCTGCATAAGGGGTTTAGTTGGGTTTTTGGGGCTTGCGGCTGCCACGGCAAATTGATGCATGTGCAGCGGCACGTTCCGGCGGCTTCAGGCGTTGGCATCGGCGTCGGCGGCGGCGGCGCAAATCCCCAACGCACAAGCGAGCGACGCCGAAGCCACAAGGGAAACCAAGGCAGCCCCTGCTGGCGATCGAGGCGGAAATGGGTGCCAAGGGGGACGGGAAGGGAGGAGAGGGGCACTGTACCTGCCCCCATTGGTATTTGAAAAAGCAGCATCGATATGTTATTTGCATGTGTCGTGGGCGACGACGACGACGACGATGGTGATGGCGGAGGCAAATCCCAATCCCAATTGCAATACCACACGGCAACTTTGCTGCCCCAACCCGATGCCGAACCCATTTTCAGTTTACAGCAAGCGCGAAACTTTCTCGGCAAGTTTATGCATGAATAAAGTGAAAAGCTACAGGCGCACAACACACACACACACACTCACACACACACGCACACACACACACCCACATGCAGGGTATGCAAACAAGCCACACACACACACATATAGAAACTGCCGTTTCATGTCCATGCTGGGATAATCCAGTCACATATGTTGCTCGAGTTTCGCAAAAGTTGCATTTTATTTAGTGCTTGTGCACAGCGCAAACACATGTCGTCGAGTCGGGCAACTAATGCCGAACTGCAAATTTGCATTAGTTGTTTGACGGCCTGTCAAATCGGGTCGCAGCGTGCCCTGAAATCCCATAAAGTAGCTAAACCCCTCTGCTTGTTCTTCCTCCTTTTCAAATTTGCCGCCAAATTTGCAAAATTATGCTGTGCTGCCAACTTGCTTACAACTGTATCAATAACTATCGATATTCATGGTATTTATCAGAAGAGGCGTATCGGACTGTGTGACCACAGCCATATCGATAGCTATTCATATGCGCAATATATATCTGCAGAATGCTATCGGGCTGCTGTAACGATAACAATCGATGTGCACATTATTCAGAATAACAGAAAAACAATCAAAACAGCTGAGTATGGCGCAAAAAGATCGATTACTTTATGAAGTTAATTATTATTATTATATCTGCGGCTGGAGTTGATGACAAGTTAGACGCTACAGAGCCGCAACATCTGCAGCAATTGCAGTCAACAACGGAATAAACAGCAATGGCAACAGTAACAGCACTAGCAACAACAACGGCGTGGCAGAGGTTTCCACATCCTGCGTAAGTAGTCCGCAAAATTGATGCTGCTGTTGATGACGATGACGGCGATAATTATTTTTTTATGTATTTTTACCTCTCCTCCTACCCCCCTGTGTAGTTACGCTCGGACCCAGTCGAATTGGCTTGCTGCAACGCCTGAAGAATATAAAAACGGTGCCGGGCTCACCCTCAAAAGTGATCACCGTCGATTACCAATTGTCAGGATCATGAAGGCGTTGCTGACACTGCTGAGGGAGTGGGAGTAAGAAAGGGGGCTGCCGCAGCTGACATTATACTGTCTACGTAATTTCGTTCGGAGCATCGTACGCCATCAGACATAATGAAACCACCGCACCAATTCGTGGCCTACTCGAACAACGAGGATGATGTCTCGCGCTTCTGGTGCTCATGTCGCACAGCTTACTTATTTCTCCCATTTGGATGGCAGCATCTGCTGCGTGTGACTAACAGCATCTTCAGCAGGGCTGCCAGGTCAGCCTTTTTCCGGACAGATCTGTCATTTTATTTTTGGTCTAGCCGAAAATTAACTCGTATTCTTACTGTCTGGATATCTGTCCTGCTTTTATTGTGAATTGGAATCTTTATTTCGGCTTTTCTATTCGATTTTCAAACATAAAAGGGAACATTTCCAAGGATAATTGATTAGTACCAATTTGAACATATGCATGTATTGTATTGTAATGTATAAAGACACAATACAACATTAAAACATCTATAAAGCATGACAATTACACCAATTTATGAAATTTTAGCCTTTTTTAATTATCCAGTTTTTTTTTGCATTGTGTATCCGTTTTTACCATTTTTATCTATGATACCCCAAGAGAAAAAGGGTATTATAACTTTGTGCCACCCGAAAACATATATAACTGGAAAACTATAAACACAAACTGTATATATTTTTTATCAGTATCAACAACCGAGTCGAAATAGCCATGCCCGTCTGTCTGTCCGTTTCTCTATTCGTTTGAAAGTCTAGATCTAAGAGACTAGCTAGGACTACCGAAAAAATGTCTTTCCAGCATAGTTTTAAATCTGAACATTTCATCTTTGATAGACACAATAACCCAAACGGTTTCTAAAAATTTGGTTGCAATCGCATAATTAACATGGAAGTTATTAAGAAATCATTTTAAAGGGGTACTGATAACAATGCCGCCTGCAAAGTATGCAACACTAATTACGCTAAACAAAAAGGTTAAATTTTAAGAAATCTTTTTCGTACATATGTATGTATATCCCAGTCGAGCAAACTCGAATGTAGCTTTCGTGCTTGTTTTCTTCTTGGTCTGTCCTTTTTTGTGCGGTGTAGCTGGCAGCCCTGGCACGCACAAAACTAATAGAGAACAAATACTGAAACGTGTGAGAGCGAGAGAGCGTTAGGCAAACACACACTAAATCATGTGAAAGGGAGAACTGCATATGAAAATCTTAGAACTGCAACAACTAGCAATTGTAGAGAGAGAGGGAAGCAAATGCGGTCACCAAAGAAAAAGCAAAAAAACAACTAACCATATATATAATTATATACGTATATATAATTGTATACTTATATACATAAATCAGGTTAATAAATCAAGGCAGAGTTAGAGACAGCAGACACACAATATCACCAACAAATCTTTTATGAATTTTTAAATATCTGTCTGACTGATGCCATTAAAGCTTTATTATACTTGTATAGTATTCCGATTTTAATTAAATTACAACGGTGTGCTTAGATTACTGCATATCTTTAATTTGTAATGCCAAGTTGTCTTGTTTTCAAAGAGAATACTGAGAAACTAAAACTTTCAATTCGGCAGATTTTCTTATGTTATGGCAGATTCGAAAAAGGGAGAGATTTGTTAGCGGTACAAAAGATAGACAGAGTTCATTTGAATCTCCTGTTGCCGCTGATTCAGATTTTTTATATTACTCAAAATTAATTCACCTACAATTTGGTTTCGTTATAAAGAGTGAGTAAAGGCGTGCTCGAACTAAATTTATTTGACAAACATATATTAAAATTTGAAAACTCTGTGTACATTTTGAATCTGGACCTGTCTGTTGCAAACCAACGAGTCTTGAACATTTAGGATTGTAACAAATTAAAATTTCCTCAGTTTGAACATGGCACATTTTACAAAACAAACTGTATAAGGCTTATTCTCATTTTAAAATCACTATTTCCGCCACTGTCAGATTCTTTATCTTACATATTAAGAAAATTAAGTACTTGAAAATGTATCCACATTAAGTAAAGCACATTGTACAAACAAACCTATTTATATATTGAGTCCTCTTTTAGATAAATACAACTAGGCACAATCTTACAAAGTTTGATGGTTATAGAAACATTTCAAATTTGTTCGTGTTTGCAAATCTATTGTAAGAATCTAAAAGCCTTCAAACTGTTTCTCGATATGTGTGCGATGCCACTCGTTGTCGGGATCCAAACCCTCCATGGTCTCCTCGATTAAATGCAGCCTGTTGTTGGCATCGACAAGGATGAGAGTATGTGTGCGACTGCCATAGCCATGTTCGGGAATATGCACGTTCAGGGCACTCAAGCCCTCGCCCCAATTAGGGGCTCGTCGCTCGAGCTCTGTATCCGGCCAGAATTTGTGTTTGTTCTTCAGGAGCTGTAGTAGCTCCGGGGCTAATGTATCGACATCGGAGTGACCATATTTAGATACTATCTCCTCGAAGTGCTGCTGACCATATCGCACCTTCTCAAAGGGATTATCGGGCAAACTGTTGCCGAAACCATAGCACTGACCATCCTTGTAGGTTTCCAGTGACGGGGGCACATTGCTTAGAAGATTTATTTGCGCCGGTTGGCAGACATCTCTGGAAAGAAAGCGTAGTTTTGAATGGGTTTAACGAAGCCAACGTGTATTCCAACTTACCCGATTTCGATGGACACAAAGTTGAATGCACTGTATTTGGTGCAATCGGCCAGAAGGCGCTTATTGTAGTTGACAATGTTGTGCTGTTCATCCGATTCAGATACAAACTCAGTCACAATCTTGCCCCGTCCTAGTAAGAAATGTTCGTTATTTGATTGGCAATCTTGAATGTGGTTGTTGTTGTTGTTGTTGCAGCTATTTTTGCTAATGGGTTGCAAAATGTGTTTGTGCGCTTCGAAACAAAGAAATTGATGGTTTTTATCAGTTATGAATTCAGGCAAAACGGGCAAGCAAATGAATGGAAGGGTCAATAGGTGGCCTCGTCGAGGTGTGTTTATGCATTTGAGTGGTCGTATAAAGTGCGTTTACCAACTGCATTCCGTGGTTTCGGCTCTCCGGTGAGGTTGAGCAGTGCTCCAACTTTAAATTTGCCATTCTTGCCGCCAATCGCTAACCAAGTGCCGCCTTCCCGTCCTGGCTCCAGATCAATTCCTTTTTATGATAATATATAGATAATATATATGGTATATAGCTAATGTAGGCCTTGTACTCGCACCTCCATAAACGTGATCCGCATTGGACCACTTGGCCGCCGTCTGTGTATTGCGGGCGAAGAACTCATCCCGGTTTGAGGCCAATATTAGCTTGTAGCCATTGGTTCCGGGCTGGGAATTAGCATAGAAGAATATCACGCACATGCTCAACTCTCGGAATTTGGTTGCTTTCTAATTGAAAATGAATCTTGATCTCTGTTTATTATGAACAAAGTTAGGTGGCAACAACTTTATCAGTCTCTTTGTTGCTTTGCTTAAGGTTTACATTTTATGACGAAAGGCAGTCTTATCCGTTGTTAGGCTTGCTTATGCCACGCCTCCTAGGTAAGATTGTGACTTTGAGTGCAAATTTATGGATGTGATAGTATGGACTATATGTATGTGAGTTGTTTAAAAAAGATAACAAAAACAAAAGCACTCGCCTTTATTTGAAATTTTCTTCGTCAGCTGTTATTGTTGTCAGCAGCAGTCATATGTGCTGTCATCGGCGAGAATCATCGATAACATACGATATCGCCCAGCCCTGGTATGCAGTCGTGCGCTATCGTTGATGGTCTGGCAACGCCATTCAACTAGTTGAATGTGAAAGAGACAGCGTCGTATTAAAACTTAATTTTTACTTTGTGGAAAAAGATTTTTTTTTTTTGATAAAAACTATTTTACAATAAAGTTCATATTAGATAGCATGGTAAATGCATGTAAATAAATATTCAAACAAAAGCAAAAATATCCCCCCCACACACACACATACACGCAGACAACGCGTGAATAAACATACAAATGAGCAAAGCAAAAGAAAACTAACACAACAACAAATATCGTCATCACAGAGACGAAGTGGTGTAAATTAAACTGATGTAGGACGGGCATGTGGAAAAAAAGACAATAATAAAATTGATAAAACATAACGAAACAAATAAAAAAATAAAAATAACAAGTGTCGCACTGATTCTGCGCCTAACAATATACATAAGAAGAGGTTAGAAAAGGAAACAAAAACGGGAAAAACATATACGTAGTCGGCGCGTTTTCTATATGTATTTCGTCGTTATTCCTCCTTCAATCGCCGCAATAAAGACAAATTTTTGTTGTTACTATAAATAGTGACAAATAGACGAAACCCGCTGACGTTGGGCGGACTTTGCGCCTCGCCTCCGTTTGTTGAGTGTCGGTTAGTTTCAGTTATTTGGTGAACAAGACGAAAAAACGAAGACGAAGATAATAAGAAAACAAATTCATTAGTTAAAAGTGTAAATAAATAACAAAGCACATTTTTGTTTTGCTTTTTTTTTTTTCTATTTTGTTTCGTACGCGAATACACGACAAGCAGATTACTATCAAATCGAAACAGCCACAACAACGACATACCATAAAAAACTCAAGAAAACAATAATAACAACGGATCACCAGAATGCTTTTGAAATTTACAAAAACCTGTGGAGCCGGCGCCGCGGGTTTAGGTACCAGTTCATCATCCATGCAAGCTACCACGACTTACGCGGCACGCGGAGGAGGAACAGGTTTGTTATTTTACTTTTACATTTAGGTACTTATATGTACATATGTATAAATCCAGGGCCGTACAAACGCTCTCGGGGGGTCCTTGTGCAAAACTTCTTAGGAGTCCTATCGTGGCGTCCTTGATTCAAAACATGTTTTGAGGTCATAAAAAATTGGGGAAATTTAATATGAAATACATCAACGCATTTCTCGATACATCAATGGTTTTTGAGAAATCTACATATATGTATTTTTTGAACCTCTTATTATTTATTCATTAAATTATTCTTGCCGCATTCTGCTACGCAATTATTAAATACTATTCCCAATACTCATTGTGTATCAGAGTATCATAACTTTAATCAGACAAAAAAAAAATATATATATTTTTATTTTGATTCAGCGGGCCCCTGGCGGCAGGCCCCTGCCCATGCTTAGCTACGGGCCTGTACATACATAACTTTACATTGATACATAAGTTTATATGTGTGAATATATGTATATACACATACTGTGTGTTCATGATACTTATTTAATGTTGTGAGCAATGACACTTTTTATTTCTGGAGTGATAATAGTTTGATATTCTTATGTTGATAACGGCAACTCAAAAAAAAAGTAAAAAAAAATGTTTATGATATTAAAAGATAAGCGATGAGGGCATCAATATTTTCTAAAGATGCATCGTTAAAACATAAATCTGTTTTTTGCAAATAGTTTTCTAACTAACTTTTAATCACTAAGAAAGTTATCAATGAAAGTTAAATTTTTGTGTTAGAACAATAACACCAACTTCAACATCGATTATTGTGGAAAAACAATATCCGATGTCAATTAATTACTAATCGATTTCAAAACTGTTTTCACGGAATCAACAATCTTTGTTAATTTGAATTAATCACCGCTAGATATTGCCTAAGTTTCTGAAATCAAGGCTTTTCTGAAATTCTACCGTTTTGAATTAGTTCACATCAAATGTGTTTTGAATTCAGGATTCCTAATGGCAATGGCTTTAAAAATTAAGTATTTAGCGAGCAAATAACAATTAATTAATTAGACAAACTCTATAGTCCGGCATGCCCGCCAGTAATTCCGAACAGCAAATTGTGAGCAAATTATTTCTGCGACCTGTTGCTATCTTGCTCTCACAAATGGAAGCAGGCAGGCGCGCAACGTTGACGTCAACGATTGATAGCAGCGTGCAAGCAGTGCTGTTTGGAACTATAGAAAATGTTCATTTGAATAACCTTAGTGTTTATTGTCAGAGCGTATTGAAATTTATATGTGAAGTTGATATACTACATATAGTATACATCTTAATTATGTCAAACCAGAAAGTTTAGACTTGAATACTTTGCTTAATAATCGCAAAATACACATTTACGTGGGCGGTGGGAGTGGCATTCAAAATTGTAAACTTTGTATGGTAAACGGAAACCTTCATACCAAATTTGGTGTATCTAGCTTTTATAATAGCCGAGATTTCGACGTTCATACAGACAGAGGGATATAACTACTCGTATCTTAATAGACTTCCCTAGTATAAAATCCTTAATCCTAGTATAAAATAGATTAAATTTTTCCCATGAGCTTATGGTATAATATAATAGCTGAAACCATTTGGCTGATGATCCTGATTTATTGTAAAATATACATATCAACTTTAATGGGTCACAGATGTATCCTAAAGTGCGGTACAAACTCAAATCTTTTATACAATACCACCTGCAAGAGTATGATATACAAATTTGAAACATGCGAGTGTGCAAAAAAACCTATAAGACGTTTATCCAAATTTCTTAACAATGGGCTCATTATGTCCTTGTTATTACGCATCGGGACTAAGGAATAGTAAGTGTTTCTGCTCAAAGTAATAAGAGTTATATTCTTGTCTGGTATTTCATTGTTACCTAGCCGCCTAGTCTACAAATTAACCACTCTTTAGTGTCAGGCAGACACTGTTTGCTTATTTGATAACATT
Organism: Zaprionus africanus; assembly: GCA_018151435.1. Lineage (NCBI taxonomy): Eukaryota > Metazoa > Arthropoda > Insecta > Diptera > Drosophilidae > Zaprionus > Zaprionus africanus. The sequence continues at coordinate 6,382,533 of JAECXB010001995.1, forward strand.
TAATATTGACCCCATGGTCACGGAAGGAAGTAGACACCTTGTGCGACCATTGCTAATCCATTTCATTGTGGGTGGCGCGTCATAGTTACTTCGACGAGTGTCGGCGTCAATACTTAAACACTGAGAAATAACGAGAGACCTTGAGCCTATGCACTGTCCATAGGCTTGTGCCTACCCCTAAAGTATATAAACCATTTAATCAAGAAATGAAGCGTTCCTTGCAGTTAATATTTTTATCTAAGCTGAAAGTTACCACAATATATATATTTTTTTTTGGATTTAAACTATGTAGAGTCGTCCAACAAATAATCAGTTAATAATTATTTTTTATTTGATTGTCCATCCCAGATTATAACCCGGCTGAATGAAGCCATCGATATTTTTGATTCACATCGACTTATCGATATGCCATGGTTATAACTGCTTCTGTAAGTGTTCGACAAAAAGAATCGCTGCAAAACTTTTTTAAGTACACCGCAAAAAATGCTTAGCAAGTTATAGAAAGCTAAATATTTTGTCGTTTGTTATTGCGTTATAAAACATTTATTCATTGCGCTGTGCAATATGTTTTATTGTGAGACTTTTTTAGATGTAATCACATTTTTCTTGTTCTAAACTTTAATTATTTAAATATTCAAAATAACAAGAAATAATTTCACAAGCAAAAAAACGTTTTGACCTTTTGCGTTTGTTGCAAACGTAACTTTAATGTGTTTAAGTACTGGTGCTGACCCCTACACTGAGTTAAAGACGTCTCTCTCACAAAGTAAAAATACCCTTCTGACATATCGGTATTTATTTATCAAAAGGGGAGCAACGGGTATCTCTGAATACTATTTTCCGGCAATAATACAAGATTCGCACCGAATCTACTCATCCGATTAACTTCAAACACTCAGGAAGGAAATACTAATATTTTAAGTCCCGAACTGAAATCAATGTAACCTATTTATAATTTTAAAGTGGGATTAAAGTGAAAAAATAGGTTTAAATCTCTTTCTGGTTTTGATATGTATATCCACACACTTTTTGCCGAAATTTAATTAATAAAGAGTTGGGACCAGACTGAAAAGAAAGACAGAACTATAGTTCAGCGCGCCCTAAAGTAAAATACCCTTAAACCTGTTTTTGAAAAACCGTTGCGGATACAACAACAATTCCCAAAAGCAAAAATTTTTATTTAAAAAAAATACGGATCTACGCAGAAAAAAATCTCTAAATCGTACTATCCTCAAAACTGTCCTAGTTATGTTGCTGTAATAAAATCTATCTTTGATATGAGTTTAATAAAATTGGTCTTGAAAACGTAATATCAGCCAGAGCTCTGTTTTATATGGCAGCACAATGGAGTGGCAATGCATTATTAAATATTCACAGCGTAGTATTCGTTTTGTTGTTGCTTTTGCGTTTGCTGTATGTTTTGATTCTGAGTATAACTCAACGAGACAACGTCAGCCCTGAATCTGCGTCAAAACAAAATAATTAGAGCTGCTTGTGCTGTTTTTTCTGGTTAGGTTTCCTTGTGATCATTTCGAATGAATTGAGTGCTTTATTGTAATACACGGATGACATTCTTTTTAGTTATCAGTAGATGTTTAGTTAAGGTGATGCTCTAACTAGCAATACCTACGCAGTATAAATCTACACGGCTAGTGGCAAGCAACCAAAATATGTATTTTGGAGGAATAAAACTTTAAACTTTTATTTTCTCCGGACCTTGACCTGCCGCAAGCGGAAGAAAATAAAATAAGTAAATTAAGGCAAATGAAATTAACTTCATGAAAAAGTGCAGGGTACTAAAAAGGTTGGGTCAGCGTATTAACTGAGCTTAAAATTATTTATAGTTGCCTAACACAACAGTAAACAAGTAACGAAAGCTACAATCAAGCGCTTCAGACAGTACGACAACCTTTGCCCGATTTTAGAAAACTCTATAATTCCAAAAACGAAATCTCATTATCTATGTACGATGGTAACATGCAATAGCAGGTTGCCTTAATACAAACTCAATATCCTGAACAGCACGTACATAGGTCGATCTACAATTTGACAGGGTTAGTGGTATTCTACAAGATAGAAGTTTCACTACCTAACCTTAAATTAATACTATATACTATAAATACCAGAGCTGGAGAAACATCGATAATTTCTAAGGTTTTTTATATGAGACATCGATGTTTATCGTTGTAACATTGATGTTTCTCCAGCTCTAATAAATACTATACCAAGCATCGGATAAAGATGTTAAATTTGGTACAGAAGTCTATACTAAACTACATTGACAAGGTCAGCTATCCCATACAGTACCAAATTATTTGTATACTATGTATTTATTTTTGTAAATACTTAACATAATTATGTTCAGTTAATAACGTAAATTAGCTAATGGCTTAGCCTTATCAGTAAATGAACGCATGCAGATAACTAAATGCATTTTATGAAATTTTGCAACATCATATTACATGAGAATGCCTGATTAAGCCTTTAGTCACTAACAACAAAATGCAATTGTCTGTTTTGTATTGGGTTTCGGTGCCCCGGAAATGCTTTGAATCTAAAGCTTCAGGTTTGTCTGGTAAAGTTGTAAGTCCCCTAACAGCCGGTTTTTTACCCTGCACAGTGATCGTTTCCATTAGACAAAACAACAATTGATACCGACATTTTTATACCCGCTACCTGTGGGAAAGAAGGGTATTAGTGAGGAAGGTGTGCATATAAATTACATCAACATGAATAGTCAAGATATAATAATTCAATTTTGATAAAAGAAATTTTCTGCTGGACCGAACGATATTTTATACTATATAACTATTCATTTTGAAATAACACTACACTGCAAAAAAAAACAAAGTGTAAATTAGCAAAAAAAAATTCTGAACTAATTAAATTTAGCTTTATTTAAACTGACTACTATTATTTGTAGAAAACAAATATTTTTTTATAGGCTCAATCGTCCGGTTATTTAATATTCAAATAAATTCGTTTCGGTAATTTTTATGCGTTTATATGATGAGTATTAATATGTTTCCAGTTGTTATATAACAAATAAACTATAACAAATTAACAATAATTTGTATTTACTGGGAACTGTATTATTATTAGTATTTCCATATTAAAGAGTTACGCCCGGTTCCATGTGAATTTAATAAGTAATTCTTCACGAACTGAAATGCAAATTGTCAAAACCGTATTCATGCATTTTATTTTTAAATTTTTGTTAATTTTTATTTGCAGTGTATATGTTATATAATAACAATCATACTATAGAACATTTGAATATTTTATGTTTGTGCCAAAAAACTTTTAAAAAGTTTTTGATCTGATCGATGTTTAAGGAATCGTTTTGGAAATTATAATGGGGGGCAACATCGATATTTTACAGTGCTACTGGAAGGGTATAAAAACTTCGGCGTGCCAAATGTAACCTTTTTTATACCCTTGCAGAGGGTATATCAATTTTTGCAAGCATCAACAGGGACTCAATCTAGCCATGTCTGACTGCCGTCCGCCGATTTTCCTCATTTTGGAAGATATTAAAACTTAATTTACCACATCGGACAATTTCTATATAATTAGTATGCATAAAAAATGTGAATCGGATCACTATAAAATATAACTGCTATAAGAACAATCTGCCGAAATGAAGATTTTTGTATGAAAAAATTATTCTTTTTCGCAACAACTTAACATACAATAATTTCATTTAATTAATGTCGGTCATCTATATCCTATATCTTTTGTGGGAAAAATCAGAAAAAAGTTGGTGTTTTCTTAAACAAGTCGATTGAGCTTTCTACAGCTGTCAATGAATACATACATCATTATTCAACTCTGCATAGGAACGATCAGAGGAGATAAGAACCCGAACTGGTTTTCTTTAGGGTTCATTGTATGCAGGGTAACCAACTGTCGAGTTCAAATGCTAGGAACTTTAATAGCTAGCTCTCAACTTGTTCTCTGCCAATTTTATTTACGTTTTTCATTTCGCCTCGTCATATTGCGTTTTATACGATTTATATTATTTGTTTACAAATCACACGCCCACAGACACAGCAATACGCATACACAATTTTATGTCGATACATGCTGCGTGCAAACACATATACACACATGAACAGCACACATACTCGTATGTATGTATGTATGTAAATGTGGATGATCGAACGTAGATGTTTTTGTGCGCAAGCGCCACAAAATAACAATAACAAAAGAAAATGGCAATATTAATGGAGGCGGCACCGCCAGCAATCGCGCGGCAAACAAACTCGCAGCACGCTCAAGGTTGCGAAACTTAGCTGTTCATTTTCTTTCAGGTGCAAAGCAGCGAAGGCAAAGTGTTCTTATCTCTTTTATACATACATTAATACATACATGTGATTATGCATATGTGTTGATTAGAATAACCATTTAAAATTACACACATAAGTAAATAATAAATAGTGTGTACGTATGTAAATGTTATATGTACATTTGTAATATGATGATAATACCCTGTTGCCATCAAAAATAGCTATACAAAATCTATTCATTTGCCAAAAATGTGCCGAATATGTTTTAGAACGAGTGGCAAACTCAAGATATTCGGGATCACGACCAACAACTAAGTTGGGTTTGAATAACTTAAAAAATAAGCTAACGAAAAGTAAACCGCGAAACAGACCCAAAGATGACGGCGCGAATAACATCAAGAAACAAAGAGAGCGGAGATACAAGCGCTCGCACGCTCCCGTCACGTGATAAGCGAAAGACAAAAACATGAAAGAAAGGTTCTTCGGCCCTACCGACAGTCTTATACCCTTGCACCCATTAAACTTAAACGATTGGGCTTTGTTAAATGCCTTTAAAATGCTGTATAAATGTTGTATATATTTTTAGAAATTATTAGAAATATTTTGTTATAAATTATATATGGTTGATGTATAAGAAAGTTGGTTAAAGTTCAGTAGCATTTCTTGGAGAATAACATACAATACGAATCTCAATCCTGCCCGATGGTTTATGTGGCTCGATGTATCGGTCCGATCCGACTCTAGAATTGAGGAACAAGAAGTGCAATCAGCTGCTTCGACTCCTCTGTTGACTCAATCCAGAATATATACACTATATTACTTAATGGAATCAATTCTCATATCCGGGTTGCAAACATATGATCAAAATGAATATACCCTGTCATAGAATTAAGGAACACAATCAATGACGGCAACAAAAATATGCTCAGGGCAGTCTGCCAGTATTACGAGTATTTGTGCGAAGCGCGCGCAGCTATAGACAGCTAGAATCCGATTTGCAATGTACATATGTATGTACATGCGTCATGGTTATAGTTATCACATACAAACAGGCATACGTACATACTGGCGTACGCATACAGACGCTAAGACACACAGACACTAAGACACACGGACACAGACAGAGACAGAGATCTGAATCCCAAGCCGCAGACACATCCCAACACTTCGCATCACACTTTTGTTTCGTGATGAAATCACGATGTCGTTCAGAGGCCGCAAAGCGTATTAAACACTTTGCTTCTCTCTGCAAAAAAGTAAACAAAATCTTATCAGCAGCAGAAAGCGACGAATTCATTGTAGTCGTCGTACGGCAACTGGCACAGCTCACGCCCAGCTCGTAAAGATACGAACACACACTAAATACATTTACATATATAAATCAACACAGACAAATACACAAGTGTACAAATGAATGTGTCTACATGGGTTTTTAATAAACATATGTTTATATACACATGTACATACATATATACATTCATATGTATGTATGCAGACGTTACATTTAGGGTTTGTCTCGCCTGCTGCTATTTGCCATTTACTGTCTGTCTAGTGGATTTCACAACACATCGCGAAATCAGAACGAATATATATACATACACAATCATGCGTACCACTACTTATGTATGTACAATAGTGTTCAAAACAATAAGTACAAGCTTAAGCATATTTTAAAAGCTTCGCCAATATTGCTAATAATCATTTCGAATTGACTTTTAGTGAGCTAACATTCATATAAAGATAATGATCAATTACGATTTAAGAGTAGGTTTTCTTTCTTCAGATTTAAGAAGTATATTTAGACACCCGATCTGCTAATTTTTAAAGACTTGGAGAAAAATACAATACTTAAGACGCTTTTAGCTAACCGATTTAAAAAGGTTTGGTCATTCCTAAAAGGTTACAAAATTACTGTACTGACTCTTATCACTGGCAATATAAAGTTAAGTGTACAAAAATCTTCATATCTGAGTGATTGTTACTATGTTCAAGCTGCCGATAAGTTTTATATTTGCAGCGTGAGACAGACGGAGAGAAAGTCGGACGGACAGACGAACATAATTAGTTCGATTCTCCAGTTGATGCTTATTCTGAATATATAATATATTAGGATGTACACATATATTTTATTAAATTGTCAATGTCTCCTAACGTGTATTACAAACTTCTGGCCAAAACCAATTTACTCTTTTCAAGGCTAGAAACAACGATACAATATTTGAATTTTATGCAGTGGTTTTCACAAAGAAAGGGGTAATGAGAATTTAGAAATGGAAGCTCATAAAAAGAACTTGAAAAAATAAATTCATGATCTTTTGATTTTTGTCGGAATGTGCGTAAGAGTCAGAAGAAGGCATCTTCGACCCCATAAACTACATATATACATATATATATTCTGAATAAGCAAGTCAATATAGTCATGTCTTTCCAACAATACAAATCATGTTCTCAGTTTTTAGAGCTATCTTGATGGAACTTGGTACACATGGTTCGCATGCTGCAAATAAGTCAGACCGATCTGGTTCGAACCGATAAACCGTTTTATTTGAAAAGATATTGCAACCAAATTTGCTCTAATTGCTTTATTTAATGATAATATGCTTACAAATGTCCATAAGAACCTAACCACTTTAGCATAGGGTATAGGAAAAATCTATCGAATTGAGGATTTTCAAATAAATCAGTTAGATATAGAGGTTTAAAAAAAAGTAATTTTCTATTATCGGCACGTCAACAACATTGTCTGAGGCAGACTTAAAATCAAAATATAATGATTAAAATAAAGGTCTGCCATTTAAAAAAAATTAAAACTAAAATTAAATTCAAAACTAAACTATCAAATTGATACTAAGATATTACACCGGACAGTTTGTTTTACACCAAAAATAGGTACAAAAGACTATAGTAAAGCCTCTAGGCACCTCAAATTGTTCTGTGAAAAATGTAAAGGACGATGCGAAATAGTGAAGCGCAATTTTCATCTTGTTTTGTGGTCTCAAAAACTGAATAATATATTATAAAGCGACAAAATAAAAGTTACTTTTTTAAGAATGCCTCTAAAAATGTGAGATCTCAAAAACAATATTAGAAGTATAAAACTCTTAAAGGCAAGTTTGGAATGGATGATGCCAGTTTAGCTTGGCCTAGTTTTGGATACGTTTAATATTAATACTTTGAAACTATTTAAATATTATATCTAATAAAATATTTATTAATATAATAAATAGTAAAACCGTATGCTAAAGAAATCATGCACTGAAATTTTCTGCCGGTAAATAACCCAAAGGACACTTTAAAGCTGTTCAAGGCTTGGTGTTTGAAAACCATAGTAAAGTAAAGTGAGTCGAACCTGGTGGATAAAATATAGGGGGCCAAAACTTCGAAATAAGTTAAAAAAAAAGCGATGGAACTTGGAACTACAAAAAAGAACAACTAAGAAAGCTACACTCAACTGTGCTCGACTAATATTCACCCACTTTCTTTCATAATTAACTTCTTGAATGACTTATATTTTTGCGCTAAATTTGGTAGTCGTAGCTCTTATTGTTCCTGAGATCTACATAGCATTTTAAATTAAAGAACGACGTACATGGCTATATCAAATCGCCTATTGATGATGATTAAAAATAGCTAGTTGTGTACATTAATTATCACCATCTGAATGTTTTTAAATTTGTTTGCAACTGGATCATAATTCTAGTTGTTATTGAAGAAATGAATTTAATGGGCTGGGCGGACAAGTGAAATTTTGCGTAGCGAGTATATCAGAGTCGAAAACACTCAAGTGTAGCTTTCTGACTTGTTTTTCATTTTCGTATTGTTGGAATAAAGCGCAACATAACCAAAATTCTTTTGCCCACCATCTCAGACTGCGTTGTCGTTTACATTTGTTCGCTTTTTGTTTGTACATGTTGTTAGCAAGTTGCCATTTCGTTTTGGAACCTGAAGATATGTATGTTTATATCATATGTAGATGAGTTGTCGCTCAAGATGTGCGTTAATCGAAGTTTGAAATGACTCGTACGAAATCGTGATTGTACATTTAACATTATTAAGATTTCAAACATTAATACCGTGTCCACCAGACAATGCTTACAAATATTTCGACATTAAAACGAAATAAAAACAGGAACGCAAGTTGAGCTTTAAACATGCCGAAGGGTTTATACACTTTCAGCTTCTGATAGAATTGATGTGTATATATTTCTCCAATTGACAATCAAGATTATATTTAAAATAGTTAAAATAAGAATTCGTCCTAGCGTACTTTAAGAGTGCGGAACAGGATTTTAAAGAAATTCGTTTGTGTATGGAGGGTATTTTAAATTTGTTCAGAAGCTTAGAACGAATACAAGGAGACATCCTGAACCTTGTATGAATCCTGGATAAGGTCATAAAAAGTCAGTCTGTCGAAATCCTAACTTCTCTCTTATTCTGAAGCAAGCAGGACTGTCTTACTTTGAGTTTACTTCAACCCGTGATACACACTCATACAGTATCATTTTAAACTTGAATTTATGTGGTGTAAGCACTGGTATATTAATAAGGTTCAACTGCTAGCTAAAGGGTATAGAAATAAAATTGGGTAGCAGTAAACAAATCACCCTGTATAGTATAATACCCTACTTTGTAAATACGCGGCAATCGGTACTAGCAATTGTAATTCCACAATAACACATTCAAACAGGAGTTATAACAGCGAAAATCACACATGAGTTCAAGGTAAAACCTGTACTTATTAACACAGTTTATTGTACTTTTGTAAATTGCAACCTACAGCTTCCATTATAACAACAACGAAAATGAGCAAAGTTGACCTAAAAGAATGTTCGTCGCGTATATAATTATTTATACGATGTTTCATTCGTTTCCAAATTTATACCCTTGTAAAGGGTTTATTCATTTTGTACGGACTTAAGAGACATCGATGATCATAAAAAGTACCTCAGTAAAATGGATATATGTATGTGCATGTTTTGCATCCGATATTTCTCGACGGTGAAATATTTTTTTGTACAAGAAGTATTTTTTGTCATTTATAAATAAAAAATATATATAATAAACAAAAAATATATATATAATAAAAATATAAATATATATGTATTAAGAATTAACACAGCCTAGTTAATGCGCTCTTGGGTTCCTGTATGTGTGTGAGCAACAGGTGTCAGACGAATTCAAAATTCAGCGAAGGGTATCTTGCGGTCGGACGTGCCCGACTGTAGCGTTTGGTCTGGTTTTAAATACATATGAAAATAAAGTGCCCAACGTCACAAAAATGAGTGGATTACGTCTAATTAAACCTTTTATTTCTGAAGGGGATGATCGCCGATTAACTTCGCTGATGAAAACAAAATTAACTTGAATGTCCGTACTCACCAAAAATGCTACAAAAAATCCTTGATATGCTTTATAAGCTTACAGAGGAGTCACATTCCATGCTCTATCAACTACATAATCTATGGCGTACCCTTTTTACAATAATTTTTAGATTCACAAAATAATATACCAATATAACATACACCCCTTTTCATTATAAATGCTTTTGCACATTAGTTAGATCACACTGAGCACGCTTCATGCCTTCGAGACGAGGCAGTTTACGGCTGTTTAGTGAAAAGTAAAATAACAACAGTTAGACATAGAGTCGCTTAAAAAGTGTTCAAAATGTTGTCAACCATTTATAAAAACATTCGATGTTTTGTGGTCCACTGTGCGTTAAGCAAAAATGCTAAAAACGCACACACTTACAACCAAACAAGAAAAAAATGGTGCGCAACTAAATAAGTACACAATGTATGTGTATATATGTATGTATTATATATATATGTTATTATTCGGAGTCTCTATTGTTGTTGGTTATCCAGTTAGTCTGCCTCCCAGTCAGCCACAGCAGATTCAAACCCCTAAAAGCGCAATTCAATCATTATCACAATCAACATTCATAATACACATACAAACATACATGTGTACGTCGCGATAAAGTCGACGTAGAGCAGTTGAGTTGGTGTGCCGGCTTCGTCGCTATTATCGTAATAATAGTTTCGGGGGCTAGCATTGAAAAAGAGCCATCAGACAACCAGGGCCGTAGCGACGCTCTTGGTAGCCCTTGTGCAAAACTTCTCGAAGGCGCCTACTGTGATAAAACTCTAGTGCTTTAAATCTTATACATTAAAACAGTTGAAATAATCTAATTATCTAATTAAATCTTACTTTTTTACCGTTTTTATATTGGTAAGACTATCGAATGTTTTTGAGAAATCTATATTTCTATATTTATTATATTATTGTCAATCCATTCAACCATTCTTGCCCCATTGTGGTTCGCATTACCCACAGAATAAAAGGATATCTTGACTTTCTTACTATAAATTTATATCACAGTATATACATAGTATAATGAACATATATCTTCGATTATTCAGTATCAATCGCCTTTGATTTGAACTTTAAGACCTCAACTATTATAATATAGAAGCTAGACGTACCAAATTTGTCAATTATCTTTATGTATACCAAAATTTCGGCTAGTTGTTCCCTTTTTTTGGTACCAAGGGGCCCCTGTGCACCGCACACGCCTAGCTACGGGCTGCTAACAACTACGCGAGCCACAACAACATCGATAGCAACTATTACTAAAAGCGTTTGTGATTACGAAGAGCTTTCTTGCGCGTGTGCGTGTGCGTGTGTCTCCCTCTCCTGCACATTTAACGACGAAGGTGAAATTTAAATGTAAATTATACACGGCGTTGACGGACAATGACAACGCCTATTTTATCTTTTAACTAATAGTACTTAGTAGTACTACAATAAATTAGTTAAGGCAGACCCAATTCCAAAAGTATAAAGCGCGATATATCTTTAAAATAACAACTTGAATCACTGAATGTTAAACGCTTAATCACAATACAATACAAGATTCGGGTATCCAGAAATAAACAAGTAACGTATGAATGCAACAGTCGAGCGTACACGACAGAACGATACCCATCCCGTTAAAAACACACTGAAAATACCCAACATACCATTCTGGACAGAGCCTACCTGTTGCTAACTTACGCACACGCATGCGCATGCCAAAGTGATGTAGAGGATTTCAGGTAGCGCTGATTGAAACGTTCAAAAACGTTGACTTAAATGAACTTCTTTATTTGTTGTCTGATCGAGTTGCAATTCTGAGGGTAGGGTCATTGTTATTTTTATTTGTTTATTTATTTAATGTCGACCAAGGACTGTTGACGCAAATGTATTTTAATTTTAAAAATAATTTCATGCAATTAAATAAAGCAGCTTATAAATAATAACTAATTTGTAAATGAATAGAATAAATAGATTACAGGTTTAAGACGTTTAATAACTGTATTTTGTATTATGTATTATTGCAATTGAATAAAAAATATTGTAAAAAAATTGAGGACTAAATTTGCTTGGAAAAATTATTTTTTTCTGAATTTCAAGATGTTGACTTGAAGACAACGACTTATGCATTTTCTTATAATTTTAATAAGAACATTCCCTTAAAATTAATTTATTTAGGGAGAAGATGTTATACCCTTACAGCTTTTAGCTTCAGTCTAATCGATCATTCCTATGCATATTATATAACATATACAAAGTTTCTCAAAATACTAACTTTTTCGATATCATATTTAGGAACTTTCATTTCCGTGAACATTTGTTATGAAAATCATTTTCAACTGATTGTTTATATAAAACCTATTGGATATATGTATGTACACACATAGTTGTCTGATTTTGATGAAATGCAAAAGGTATATACGGCTTATTGAAAAATTTTTATTGGTACAGATTGATTGATTATTTTGAACAACAATAAAGAATTTTCTCTATGACAGCTATATGTTATAACAAAAAACAGGAAGAAAGGCTTTTTTTTGGCACGCCGACGGTTGTATACCCTTGCTGAAATTGGCTTTCATTTCCATCCGATTGTTGCTATACAAATTACATATAATAGTTCATTCATCATTCTTAAAGTATTCGTTAACACCAAAATGAACTCCTTTATTTGGACATACACAATTTTTTAATTTACATCTTTATTTACTTTTGATTGTATCAATAAAAGCAAAAGGATATACATTCACAGTTTTGGGATTTATTATGAATATTTTAAATCAAAAATGATTTTAGTTGTGACATTTTTAAGCATTTATTTATATTTTACATATTGTTACCATATAGTAAGATTTTCACGCATTGCTAGGAGGCCTTTTGCCTTTTTGAAAGGTTACCATGCGATAATTAGGGAAGGTTGGGCATTCAATTCGTTCATAAATATGTGTGGTACTGTTTGTATAAGTTGAGAAATAGTAAGAGATAAGTTAATGTTCAGGTATCTTAAGTGGGAGAGTTCGGTAGAGGCGTAGTCGTTAAATATTCATGCATTCAGATTTTTTGTTCAATCAATATAATATGTTAGGTACAGTTTCAATAACTGTGTAATACTCGTGATTTTATGTTGAAACTTCGTAAAAATCGTTTGACTTCAGCCTGAACTTTAATAGTATTTTTTGTATTATAACAAGCTAGAAAGTATTTAGCCAGTACCCAGCTTAACTGCTGTATCGAGTTGACTTTTCATGCTGATAAAGAATATATAAATTTCTTTTAAATACTCCCTTTTGACTTTTACATGCCTCTTTATGTTTTTTATGTATAATATGTTGGTTAAATTTTCTAGAAGACGGACAATAGGTAAAGCCTTTGCGCTAACGGTACTCGTAAAACACCTTGTCGTTGGAAATTTTAACAAGATAAAAACCGAAAAGACTTTAAACAAAATACTTAAAGAATCAATTGCTTCCCGATTAAAAAATGGTTGAGACAGTCTACTATATTTTTTTTTTTTTTGATAAGGCACACTACAACAACTTTTTGGCACTTAAAATATTTTTTTATAATACGATAGGCTTAGGAACAATCTGTGGAGACTGAAAAATAAATCTGCAAGGGTATAATACCCTTCGACCCCTGAGAATGATAAAAACAAACCAGACGATCGCTACAGTTTGTACACTGCTGACCGTATTATACCCTTCGCCCAGTCTTGTATAACCGTAAAAAAGTCACTTACAATTTTAAAGACATGCTCGTTTATCAACTATTGCTTTCTCCCTTTTACACACAGAAGAAGAAACTCTATGAAGTGTTTAGGATTACTAGCCGAGTCGATTAATCCATATCTGTACTATGTGATCTAAAGACACCAAATTTGGCATAAAGGTTCGTTTATCTGCTGAGCAGATCAAGTTTATTTCAAATGTTGGGTGCCACGCCCACATCCTCGCTAGTCTATAATTTAATTTTTCAAGTCGATTTGTAAGCAACGTATAAACGATACAACTTTATGACTTCGACATACGAGTATACTCAGCTGACTAAATAATGCTAAATATTTACCTCGACTCCAAATTTCAATCTGAATGCAGAAGATGTTGTCTATGTTGTTTTAAACAGAGAGCAGGGTATTTCGCTGTCGGTTGTACGCGACCGTAGCGTTCGTCTGGGTTTTCTTTCTTGTTTTATCAATTTGCGCTTGCAATCAGAATCAGCGTAAGCGACAACGGCCGCGCGCGCTTCGCTCACAAACACATTGAAATCAATTAAACCCGTTGTCGTCATCGTCGTGTCGTGTCGTTGGTGTTGTCGGCAATTGTCGTGTCGAGCACGAGCAGCCACGCGTACACTTGTTGTTGCTGGTGTTGGTGCGGCCTTCTCACACTTTCAGGGCAGCTCACCAGCTCACACACTCTCTCTCTCTCAGCACGATGCTCTGGCCGAGGCGGTAGGCACCAGCGCCAGCACCAGCACCAGCAGCAGCAGCAGTAGTAAACGCATTGGAAACCAAGCACCGGGTCGGGCCCAGGCATCATTCCGGCTGTCGTTCTTTAGGATTTTAGTTCATCGATCTCAGCGCAAGTGATCGCATCACGGCGCTCGGTTTTCTTACATTGATCGGACAATCAACGATTCGTTTTTCGCGCGCGCTCTCAAAAACAATTAACAATAATTACAATCTATATTTAATATATATACATACAGATATATATATGTTTTTTATTACTTTTTTTGTTACTCCGTCGGTATGATCGCCGATCGAAGTGTTGTCTCGCATGTGTATTAAATATCAATGTTATTATTATTTATGTTACGTGTACGTATTTGCTGCCTTGTATGTTATCATCAAATCAAATTCAAGAGAATGAGCATCGTCGGTAACTGACTTGTTATCGCTATATGCTGATCGCGTCTCAATCATCGGTTTGGCACGGTTTATCTGCTAATGTTTAGTGTCGAATCGAACCAAATGGATGCAGTTATACCCGGAAACTGTGCCAGAACACCAAACTACAATCACAATCACGGTATTTCGTACGAAAAACGTAACTTCAAAATTCGGAACGCAAATAAAAGCAACGATTTACGCTGCGGTTAAGCGAGTTTATCTTATCGCAGCCACTGCGGCCAAAACATTTCGACGCAGCGACGACAGTCAGTGCCCCTGATCCCCTATATCACACATATTTATTTACATATATGTACATACATCTGTGTGTACAATACATATTAAGCTCGCGCATTAATGAAGAATAATTTCGCGTTCACTGGCAATTGTCTGAGGTACAGATCATAGACGGGGGCTCAACAAACCTAAAGCACAAATTGATCTGACTTCTTCTGATTAATGTTGTCAAATTTTAATTGTAAATTCAAATTGTGTCAAATTATCACAATAATTTATAAATGAATTATAAGTACATAATGCAGAGCGCAGAGAGGTTTTGCTAATTTACAGCATGATATTGGCCAGAAGTTTACAATGAATATACCTTAGGATTCATATAATTTTAGTTCTTTTTCGGTTCTTCCCATGCAATGATAATAAAATCCAGTTTTCACTAGTAACGAAAGCTACAGTCTATGTACTCCTTGTCTAATTTAAAACAGAACTACAATCACGTTACTACGCTAATAATTCTTAATAGCAAATTATGTGTACATTTATATTACTATTGCGATCTCACTCTGACACAAACATACATACAGGCACGCGCGAAGAAACAAAACCTAACCTCCTTATCTATGAAATTCTTTACTAGAAAAGCTTCTGTGTTTACTGTCCGACCGCAGTTCAATTTGGAGGATGTACAAATTATAGTCAGCTATTTATATGCTTACGAAGAAACGTGTTAACAAATCTAGTTGATAATTTTGATTATACATTTTTGAGGTCGGTGGGCGTGTCATGCTTTTTTTTATAAAGGGCTCATATCTATGCGCACACGTGCTCATAATAACCTTCAAACACTACACTAATCAGAATATATATAATTGATGTGGTCTCAGATGTTTCCTTTTATGTTGCTCAGGTAGAATATTCTACATAAATACGTGTGTATGTATGTGCCCTTTGCGACGGTATATAAAATTGACAGTTGAAGATAAATCGTGCCGATAGCATTGTGCTAACAAAATGATGTGTGAAAATAGGTAGGGCGAGTGTAGAACGTTTACAGTAATATAATAACCCACTTGACTTCTGAGCCACTATTTCGTATGTTAATTGCCACAAAATATAAGAAGACAAATAAATAAAGCAAAGAAATAACGGATGTTTTTTTGAACGTCCCATTGCAAGTAGACTACATACATACGATACATATGTATATACACACATAAGTAGTTCTCTTTTGTTGATTGAAGTCTAGCTAAATAGAGTAATTCGGACAGACGTTAATTTGATTGAAATATTATCGTGGAACCCATTGCAAAACTGTACTTTTACTTTTTCAAGAAAGCTTAAGAACAAAAATAGATTAAAAATATCTCAGAGTCTCTTTCAGTTTTGAAAACTAAATTGATAGTGCCCGCGTTAAAAAAGTCGTTGCAAACTTCTGACCAAAATCAATATTTCCTCTGTAAAAGTATGCCGAAGGTAGTCTTTCTTTCTGGGTTCTTTTATGTGCCCAAGTTAATATTTTCTAAAGGGTATGCGAACTCAGAAAGATCAAATAACTAATCAATTTTCTACAATATTTGCCAAAAAGGAGAACTGTCTCTTATAAGTGGAAAAAGTTACACTTTAAAAAATAAAACAAAACTGTCGAAAATAATTATAAACGAAAAATAAATTATAAAGAAAGTGATAAACTCGTACAACGCTGCATAGACAGAAATTAAAGGAAAAATAGCAATCACGACGGCAACAAAATGCGTTTTACTTACAATCAGTATAAATATTACGAATCCGGTTATCGTAATCCATCCAAAATGCACTATCTAAACCATCATCACGGCGGCAATGGAAACGGTAGTGCAGGAAAAATCAACAACAACAATAATGGCAGTCACAGCAGCAACAGCAGCCACCATCACTACAGTCATCATCACAATAATAACAACAGCAACTCAAACACCAATGCATATCAACACCATTACAAAAGCAATTTTGGTAAGCTGCGCCTCGACTTAATTCAATAAAAATTGTTTTTAAGACATTCAAATTAAAACTAGAACGTGCAAAAGACTACGGAGAACTTGAATTAAAAGTCCTAAAGAATCAATTCAGTAAACTCATTCAGGTTAAAACTCATATGCGCATTTGAATAAAATAAACTTGGCTTATGAGTTATGTTTTCAAAAATATCTGCTTAATATATTAAAATACTTATGAATGTATAGCAAAGTACTAAGTTTTCCATGATTAAAAGGTATATAAAGATGTCTCTCCAATGTTCAGATGAAGAAGAAGTAGTAAGTAAGCAGACTTAGAATACAGAATCAAAACCAAGATTAGGTGATCATGATCTTGTGTTGTGTCGTTCGTGAACGAACGAACTAAATTAAACTGTTCACCAAACTGAAAGAAACGAACTAGGTCTGTCTTTATTCATATGATTCATATAATTTTTTTTTTTTTGAAGCACCTTTAAGCATGTTTAAAAAATTAACAATTGAACTAAATGAACGATCTGGTTCATTGATTTTAAACGAACGAACGAACCTTTTCCTCAAATTGAACTAGGATTACCCAACACTAATGTTTAAGCATATTATTACGATAGAAAACTACCGAGGCAGTAAATTTGGCTGCAAAATTTGAAAAAGAAATCAAAATCGAACGAAAGTTTGTATGACAACTATGCGATATATCAGCCTGATCCGGCTTGTTCCGATTCATTGATAGTACGCAGACATCTGATTCAAATAAGAGATTAGTTCCCGTTGCAAAACACAGATAAACGGACAGACAAACAGGCAGACATGGCTACGTTGATATTCCTGATTCAGAACATAGTACATGTCGCGTAAGGCTCGTTGCAAAATTCTAATAAAATATATGCCCTAAGTTTTCTATCAAGGGAATCATTCATATCAGTACGATCCGCATAGTTTCGAGTAAGTGTGCGTATCAAGTTCAATTAAGAATAATTACTAGTAATCAAATCGGTTTGGTTTATAACATAGCCTGTTTCTAGGTATTAAACAGTATAAAATGCAAGGGTGTATACCTATCAGCATGTCCAAAAAAAAAAAAATTGGTGCTGCTTAAGAATGAATAAAATCGCTTTTGTGTGCCAATAAATCCAATGAAAAGCTTTAACAGAAACTGGGGTGAAATGCAGTTTGCTTATCGCTTGGCATCGGTTGGGCACATAAGAGAAAGTCCCCGCTGAAAGTATGTAAAGAATCGTTCTTACTTTTGTGTCTGCTTGTGTATGTGTGTGCCTTGTCTTATCGCAGGCGCTTAGATAAAGTGCCGAGAAACAGGTAAAGCAGTCCCGTTACCAATCCCGTATTTTCGTGAACAGGTAGGCGCGGTCCCAAGTAAAACATTTGTATGTATTTCTTTCGATATAGGGTATAAACTCATAAAACGTGTGAATGCGTGTATGTTGTGCCTCGGATATTTTGCATTTTTACTTCAAGGATCTTACCATATATGATATTGCCATTGCATTCAGAGACGGTAGCTTATAAATACATACGTAGGAACCAAAAGGTGGCAAATATCGTAAACCATTTTCTGAGAAACACAACATTGGAAAACATCATGCTTACACATGCAGGTGTCTGCATTTTTGTATTTGAATCACATGCGACGCTTTCCCAAATTCATTAAAGCTTCGCTCTTTGTTAACGAGACAGTTACCATGACAACGAAAACCAGAAAGAAAAGCTACCTTCGGCATCACGAAGTTTATATACTCTTGCAGATTTGTGCTTCCATTTTTTTCTATATTATCAACAGTGACTCACAGCGTATTTCAGACAGCGTCTATTACAAACTTTAATAGCCCATTAAAGATGAACTAAATACTTGATCAAAACAATTTCAATGCAAGATATTTAATTTATATAACAAAATATAATTTACTTACTTCATTTAGAATATTTTTAATATTTTTTAAAGAAGTTTAAATGAAAATGTAACTTAAAACAATTCAAATGAAAAATCTTCTTGTTTTAATAAAAAAATTTGAGTTCAGCTTTTACAGACCATTGAAGTTTCGGAATGAATAAGCTGTGAGCTACTGTAAATAATTAAAATCGGACACAATTTTATAACATTATTTATGTCTTCAATAACATAGTCCATAGACATATTTAATTTTGCATTTTTACATTGTTAATTTTAACTTGTTGCTCCTATTGAAGCTATACGATGATTGTATAAAAGCTGTAGAAGTTATCAGAGTTTAAAAAAATAAAATACAATAGGTTAATTAATATGGTATTTATTGGAACTGATAATTTATTTCGAAAAAGAATATGAGGCTTCATACACAAAAACCCAATGATTTTTCTTAAGGTTGTATAAGATATTATATTGGGTCGATTTCGATAAAATTTTGAATGCGTATTATATAGAAAATAATACATTTGATTGAAATATCTCGAAAGATTGTATGAAAGCTATACGATATATCGGTCTGATTCAGCATGTATAAATACTTAACATGTATGCCATGTTTGATCAAGATAGCTTCAAAATGGAGAGACTAGTTTGGGTTGGAATTAGTAGACCAGCCCTGACTCCTGACCCTGGTGCAGATTATATATTCTTTATATGGTCAAAAATATAACCTAATATCCGTTGCAAACCACTGGCCACAATTCATGTACCCTCTGCAAGGATATACTAACTCTACGATCTCGTGTCAATAGACTGTCGAATGAAAATTCGGTAGCTGTGTCGCAGAATGAACGGTGAATCATATTCTTCACGAAGACCTGGTCATGAGAAAGCTGTTGAATGTCGGCGACGTACATACATATATGACGTTGTTTGGTATGGAACAGGTTTTTTTTTTGGGCGGAGCATCGCTGGGCGAAGTGTATCGATATTTTGTGGAACAAGTAATGAAAGCTAAACTCGAGCAGGCTTGATACTAAGATACCCTTTACCCAATTAAAAAACATTTTGTGGCCCAAGCACGAGTACTCACTCGTATTCACTTACAGAAATAGGTTATATGGATTGTTATTGAAAACGGTTATTATCGCCTTGTGTTGAATGCTCATTGCATCTTTTCAAACAGAACCAAATAAAGATTTACTGTCACTTTAGCAATGCAAAATAGAATGCGGTGCCCATCAGGTCCGTAGCTAGACGCGTGCAGTGCTTGAGCTGCATAGGGCCACCCGCCTGCGAGGGGCTCCTTGCTTATAAAACAAATGGAGCAAGAATATATACCTTGTAGATTCTGCCAAGCCTCCTGGGTAGTAGTCGTAATAGTTGCAAAGTACAATGGGCTTAGATTGATTAAAAGGCTTGGAAATATAGAAAATCTTGAATAAAAAATATAGAAATATAAAAAATTAAATTAAAAACTATTAATTTGCCAATTCAAATTCGATAATAAATAAGATGTAATTAGTACTAAGTTTTATTCATTTTGTGAAATGCTTGATGAACTACAATAAATACATGCTATATAAGGCGGTAAATAAATAACACTTAGGGCCCCCGTAAAGCTTTGCACAAGGGCCTTCCGGGCCGTCGCTCCAGCCCTGGTGCACATATGAACCTTATCGACAGTTTCCCGACTGCTATACTAACCAATATTGCCATTGCACTGCACAGTGGATGCTGCTGCTATCAAACTGCAACTCTGCAATAATAATAGTAATAATAATAATAACAAATAAGAATACTTATAAAATAATAGAGTCAGGAGGAGCACAATGCAAACAAATTAAGCATCAATTGGCCATCTAAGCTGCAATTGCCATATCAATGACAGTGGCAAAATTGAACTAGAGAACAGCTCCATCTGAGGAATTTTCTACCCACCCGAGACCTTAATGTGGTTATGTGCTCGCGGCATGGACTCCTCTGTGGAACTGCAAGTTCAATGTACCCGCCTTACAGCAGCGGCACTATCGCCGCTCCGATTATGGTGCTTTATCAGCTGCTGCGCTCGAAGCGCTCGACATCTGGTTAAACAATTTTTGCATTGTGTGTTTAAATGATTCGGATGTTCAATCGCTATATATACTATATTACAGGGTAATGTTAATGTAAATAAACACATACACGTATATATAGACTGAGACATATTACCCAGTATGCATTTTTATATCCTCATAGAGAGAGGGTATATGGATTAGGCCAGAAGTCTTGAGCGCACAGAGTGAGACGTCACGATCGTATATAGTATAAAGTATTTATATTCGTAATCAACGGCAATGGGCGAGTCGAACTAACTATGTTCATCCGCTTTGCTTTCATTTCTACAAACGTAAAGTTATTGCAGAACGATTCATATACTATACATATACAGAATCTGTTGGACGATTTTTGTTATTGTTACAGATAGAAAAACGAATTCAAAAGTTGGACAAATATTTAAAGTGCTTAAAAACAAGGTACATATCTGTAAAATTAAATAAAAGAAATAAAATTAAATAATTAAAAAAGATGACCAAGAACATATGCTTAAAATTATTGTAGAAGTTTATAAAGTTTATTGTATGAAAAGGTTAAATTTATTCCGAATTTAATTTTTGAATTGTATGAAATGATAATGTGGTCTCGTTAGGTTCCTATAACAGTTAAAAGTAGCATGCAAATAATGCTTTATCGTTCATTTTTCAAATACAATTTTTATACCCTTCGAGCATTGAAAATGGTCGAAAAAATGGTATACTCACTTTGTAAAAATGTATGTAACAGGCGGAAGGAGGCATGGGAGACCCCACAAAGTGTATGTATTTTTGCTCAGGATCACTAGCCGAGTCGTTCAAGCCATTTCTGTCTGTCCGGATGTCCAGATCTCAGCTATTATAAAAGAAAGAGACACCAAATTTGGCATGAAGGTTTCTGTTTACCCGGCGCAGATGAAGTTTATTTCAAATGTTGGGTGGTTGCCACGCCCACCGCCCCCGCAAATCAATAATTTAATCTTTTAAGCTGATTTGTGGGCCACATATAAAAGATGCAACATTCTGAGTAGGACCATACTTAGCTAATTATAATACCAACATAACATCAAAATTTCAATCCGACTGGACTAAAAACAAAAACGTTATGAAACAAAAACCTTGTTCGCTATGATTATGTACACAGACCAGCAAGCTGTGACGTCATTGCAAAGCAAAAAAGAAAAGGAAAGAGAATGCGAGCGCGTAGCGACAGCTCTTGCTTTCCTTCTTCTTTTCTATGCACACACATTTTTTGCATTCAAACGCACACACATACATACATTTGTGCTTGGCCAATAAAATGATACATGCATATACACGTATTCATCCACAGACGTTTGCTTATGAAGGCTTACGTTACGATATTTCCTTTAAAGACTAGTGACGTACAATTATGCACTCTTAACGTTTAAAAAATGGTCGAAGAGTATCCCACTGTCACGTGCCGCTCAGCTCTTGTTTGCTTTGATATATCTTGATTCGGTTCGCTGAGTTTGGCACTTATGTAAAAGCGCTTACAACCTACTTATACAATATTCTTATGCATGCGCGATGGGTGGTTATATTGTCAACATCTTGAAATGCCAATCATCTGCCTCTTGCACTGCAGATAGAGCAACAGCAATAACGAACTCGAAGCTCATTTTTTTTATTGATTACAAATAGAACAAGTGTAACAGTTGAGCGGCACGTAACATTGGGATAACCCTCGACCTATGTACATATGTATTTTGCCGTAAGAGTTAACAAGTTGCATGATAGATACTCTCTACCCTTTAATAGATATAATAAAATCAGAGCCTACTATATGAAACAAAGGGGTGCCAAAGCTCTGCACCCCTCAAATGTAATGCTCATACTTTCTTGAATAACTTCTGTGTTTATTGTACGAATTGATTAATATTTGGAGATGCGAAGATATGTATATCTTTAAGCTAGGAAGATGTTAGTTGTATATTTTATACATGGCATACAAATCGAATTTAAGTACAGTTTATTTGTTTGGCTATGAATATAGTTATATAAGGTTTTTAAATAAACTTCATCAGAGTCTGTAGCTGTAATAGCTAAGATCTTGATGTTCCTACAAACGGACAGACGAATAGGAAGCTGGACACGGCTCAATTCACACGGCTTGTGATCCAGAGCAAGAATATATATACTTTTCGGGTCTTCTATGCCTCCTTCTGTCTATTACATACATTTTGCACAAACTACTCGTATACTAAAAAGGGTAAAAAGGGCCGAAAATTAAAGGGTATAAAAACGTTCGAACGTTCTATATAATATGTTGTTGGCCACAATAACTATACCCTCTGCCAGGGTATGAAATGTGTATAACAACTCTATGCAATTTAAGTTTTCAACGCACCGTAGGAGACAAAATATATATACATATATATTCCTGATCAGCTGTCTGGCTGCCCGTCTGTTTCAGTGCAAACTAGTCTCTCAGCTTGTAAGCTATATTCCTTATTGTTGCACGCTGTAAATAAGTCGAAACCAGCCAGATCGGACTGAAATATCGTGTAGCTTCCTTGCATGAAACCTCAAATTTGTGTTACTTAAAAAGATATTGCAGACAAACTAACTAACTCATTTCTCCTGTAATTAATATGCCTTGAGTTTCGTTTAAATTGTACGTGTTATTTTTTTATCTTGATTGCGTCAAGTGGCGTTTAACCACTAAGCTGTACAAAGGTTATGTCAAGTGACATCGCACAAACACTTATCTAAGTGTCAATCACTAAAGAAGATTCTCTGTATAGCGAGCGGCTTTAAACGGCTTTCTTAAAATAAGCTTTAGAAAGCAACTTAAATATATAAATAAAAAATAAAATATTAACTGCTAATTTCGAATAAATGCGGTGTTTATTATCCGATCAGATTGGGATGTGTTCACGTATTTAATAGTGTAAGTTTGTCCTTTATACTGTGGTAAATAATTGTATGTTACTAATTTGTGGCATCCCAAATTTAAAATAATCTTGATCAATGTATGATATACAACCCTTAGTGCTGTTAAGTTGAAACCTGCGATAGACGGGTAATCAGACAGAGATCATACAGTCATAATGATAATATATATACTCTATGATGCGTTCCCAAAACAAATATACCCTCTTCGAAAGCTTTAAGAGTGAGAAACAGCAAACAGTTGAACAGACTGTCATGACTCATAGACGTAATCTTTTGATGCTACGAGTGTTATTGCAATATGTTGTGAACTACGATAAACCTTCACGATCATACCTCAAACATTTTAATATAATACAATTCTAAGCACACAGCTGTCATAAGTTCTAAATCTCGTATGTTAACCTTACAAATGAATCCTTTTCAGTTCATAAAACTCTACTTGACTTGCGTTTTCAATTGATTTAACAGAGTTGGAAAATGCATATTATAATATTAATAATAGTAAAAACTTAAAATATTTACACATTATTTCTGAACTGTTTTTGTTTTTATCGTTTTCTTTTCAGGCATGCGTATGACCATGTCAACAAACTCAACAATGAGCCCCCGGATACATCGAAAAGGTTTTCGAATACCATCAAAACGACAGCCGGGTAAAGGGCTGCCTGGAAAGCTGCACACCATCGCAAGGGTAAGCACAATTTGGCATGACTAGCTTTGACAACTATTATTAATAATAATTTATAATTCATATTTTTTATTCAGACGGGACCGGGCAAGTTGGTTCCTGGGAAACGAATACCACAACGACCGAATCCTCCGCCCTGTGACAATTCCAATGATAGTGGCTTAGGATTTGATCAACACACGGAGTTGCGCTGCGGGTCGGCGGCGGCCGTGGCCAGTGGAGGCGCTAATAACGGTACCAGCAGTAGTAGCTCCAACAATAGTACAACGGACAATGGTCAGCGATCGAATTTGGTGGTGAACAGCGCGTTGACTAACACTGTCGCTGCTGCTGCAGCAGCTGCTGCTGCTGCTGCCGCAAGTAATACTTTGCAGCAGCATCACCAACAACAACAGCAGCAGCAACAACAACAACAACAGCAACACCAACAGCATTCACCGCAGCAACATTTAATACGCGCTATACCAGTTTCAAGGTGGGTCTATCAAGTATTTCAGTTAGTCAGCTGTTTCTTTGATTATGTCAAACACACACACACACACACACACACACACACACATACACATACGCACACGCACACGCATTAAAACATATTCACATAAAACTGCATTGCACTCAAAATGATACGCCTATTTACTAAGCAAACCAGAGTCGTCTTTCATATTCCTTTTCAAATTCGTCGAAACTTTTTGAATTGTTTACAAACAAAAGACAGTTTATCGGTATATATCAAGTGAGGCTCCATGTTCCACATGCTACGGAAATACGATGAGGACGTGTGGTTGCAATTTATTGGCAACTGCGTCGTTCTCAGCAAACAGTTAAATAGTTTGCCCTTCAGTTGTGTATCGCAGTTTCATTTGAAAGAACGTGCTCGACTCGCAAATTTAAGAAATTTAGCCATACGCCTCGCACTGATCGTGATCATGAAGAGGCCGTGAGACATAAGTAATGACCGATTAAAACCATTTTTGTTGTCAATTCTATGCAAAGGAGTGCAATAAAAAGAAGACAGAATCTTGGCGTGCCTTGCAGCTTTTGGTTTCCTCAGTCCTCAATGTTCAAGAGCCTTAGAATCCCGAATACTTTGTATGTATACGAAAGGTTTCTCCCCTACTGATTGTGTCCATGAAATCTACTGGGTATAGTTGTACAGCATTGATGAAACAAAACAAGTATATACGGAATATCTTTTATAGGTAATATATTTATAAGGTATGTTAATTTAACTACGATCATTTTGGCCGATCGTTCCCATGATAGCAATATGTAATAACAGATTGATTGAAAATGTTCTTCGATTTGTTGTTATCTGCAGAAAAAGAGCGCGGTGCAGATGTTAAAAAATCGGTATATAGTTGACATAACATCTACACCATAATCGGTCCATTTCCTACAATCTTTCAGCTTGTAATAATAAGAAGTATATATGGCATGTTTCAAGATAGTTTCATGTCAAGTTAGCTCTAGCACTGAGAGACTAGTTCGACCCGTTGATTAAGAATACATATACTTATATATGTAAATACTTTATTTAAAAAATGCTTTTATTTTTATCTGTAATGGTATTGTTAATACTTTGAAATTTGGACATGCTAAATTTACTTTTCAAGACAGGTTTTTTTTATGCATTTTTTATTTGTAGGTCATGGTGATTGCATCGAGAGACAAATGTGCGTTTACACTTAGTTGCTGTTCATGTTGCCGTCGCTGTTATTATAAAAGTTTTGCGATTGTAGCGCCCATTATGGCGATAAAATCTCATTTATATCTTATCAGTTCAGTTAGCCGTGTTTGTCTGAGTTGCTGGGCGCTTGTAAGCTTATCGCTGTCTATCTATCAGTGAAAAGAATGTAGAAGCCTAAAGAAAGGCAATCCGATGGTCTTATACCCTTGTTTTTAACTTCAAATTCTTCCGATTGATTATATACTAGTTTTATATATTGGTGGAGAATTGTTTAAAATTGTTTCCGTAAGAAATATAATCATCAGACATATATTAAAAATTTTTGTATAAAAATCCTCATTTCTAATTGACTGTTCTTTTCAAAGTTCTAGAATATATAGGATATAGTTGTCATTTTTTTAAGTTATAAGAAAGTATACCATTACTGATCTTTGTACAAAACTCTTAGTCTCCGCAAATTCTTCCTATGACAACTATGTCTTATAGTTGTCCGATTGTTATGAAATTGGCCAAGCATTTAAATTCTATAGCAGAGGAAAAACGCGGGTTATTTGGTTGAAATATTTGCAAAATAACAAAAGTTGGACGATAGGTTGCTTGGCAACTATAAGCTATGAATATCGATCCGAATAGACTCGTTTCGACTTATTCACAGTATCTAGATAGGTTTAAAACTGAAGTCAGACGCACATAACTAATTCAACTCTAGTGTTCATAGCGAAAATATACATACATAACAGGAATAACCCTTTAGGTAAAATACAAACTTCTGGTCAAAACAACATGCCCTCTGCAAGGGTATAAAAATGTTTTGCTGTGATTTATACGATCAATTTTAATCGTCGATTTATTTTTTTATTGCTGTTTGCTATATATCTATATCTGTTTCTGTGCACTTCTCTGATTTTTATACCCTTGCAGATACATACAAGTAGATATTATATTTTTTGTTTTTAAATTTTTGTAACGCACAAAAGGATAAAATATGTAATTTATATTTTTCTATTTAGTCTCTCAATCACATAATAGTATATATAGTTATTTACAGAGGGTATATTAATTTAAGCCAAAAGGTTTGCAACGCACTATTAAATCAGCATCAATAGGAGAATCTACCTAGCCATGCCCGTCAGTCCGTCCATTTGTTCGTCTGTCCGTCCGTCTATCTCTGCAACGCAAACTAGTCTCTCAGTTTTAAAGCTATTTTGATGAAACTTTGTACACATGTTTCGCATTGCTACACGCAGCAAATAAGTCGGTACAAACCGAATAGAACCGGTAAAGGTATAGCTGTCATCAATCAAACAGACGATTTCTGTTATTTTCAAGATAAACGTGTATCAACCAAATGCTCTACATCGTTCTTTTTAGGTATATATAAGTTATATGAAATATTATTAAAATAAAATAATATCATTGCCGGAGCACTATCAATAGAAAGAATTTGGGTATAAAGAAGAGTATATCTTTTTGAAATGACTTTACTTTTCAGCGTCAATCCAAGTTAGACAGTAAAGAAAGCGATAAGAGTTTGCAAAGCGTATGAAACATTTGGCATTCCAATTTTTTAGCATGCTTAAGTTAGCTCTTTTTTTTCTGGTTATATATTCCATTTATTTTCGATCTCAATAACTATAAATGGTTTTATATGGCAAAATCATTTATCACTTTGAACATTTCTATTCCAATTTTTAATCTATGTTGCCTTTGAATTTTATTATGTGATGAAAAGAGTCAACATCTATAGTTTTCATAGGAACAACATCAAACTAGGACTTTATACTTAATTGGTTACCATGTTGCGTTTTGGGATTAGAAGTCTCTACCTTCCCTCCTCCCTTATCGGAATAGCCTGAAAAGCACTCTCTGTGAATTTAATTGTGGCTTATTGTAAATTGGGCTCAAAAATTATATAATATAAAAGCCAAAGACTTAAAAAGTTGTAAACATCTAAAAGAAATTTTCGGCACCAAGAATATAGTCTTGTGTTTTTATGATGTGGCGCAGTGCTGGCCTAACAATAGAATAATCTAAATTCCCAATTTGTAATTGGGTTCATCGCATTAAATAAGATCCAAACAGGTAGCAGATTAACTTCAAAAAAAAAAAAAAAAAGTGGGAAATAATGTGACAAAGCAATAATGTGACGAAATTAAAAAGAAAGAAAAGATATTAGAATTAATCCACATAACTACTTTACCTAGCCATCTCTACAATATCAAATTTAAGAACTAGGGAACTCATTTTTGGTGCTAACATGAAGATGACCCTCAAAGTGAATACAATGAATTACAAAAAAAAAAACCGATTTATCGGTCAGATTCGGCTTGTTCTTTCTAATTATCGTAAAATTTTATCAGATTGATTGCACGCTCGTCCCAGAAATCTTTGATTTGCCATTGAATGTGTTTACATATACTATATATTGTATTCATTATGTATAGCAGTTTAAACTTTCTGCTCCGGCAAACACAATCTGTAGCTTTCTTTACCTTGTTAGTCATTAATAAACACAAAATTATTCAATAGTATAATCGAATCAAATTGTATGCAATTACAACAAATTCAATTAAAACCTTATTTAAAACCAAATCTAAAAAGCATTTCAATGTACATATATGTGTGTGTGTGTGTATATATATACCTATATATAGATCGCGTCACGTCAATAAAATGCTAAACTTTCTGGTGGACGACATTGAGGGCGATGTGTTAGCATCATCTTGTTTGGACGGATTGCCAAATCAGCCCATTAATGATGAGGACACTGGCTTCGGAACCGACAATAGCCAGTCGACGACACCAACGCTACCAACGTTGGCCAATGGTTCTGAGCTCTTTGGGTCGCTGTTTACAGAGCTGACTCGAAAGCCCGACGAGGTTGCCGTCGTCGCCAATTCCTCCTTTGCATTCAAGCAGCAGAAGGCACAGGAACAGGAGCAGGGGTATCAACAGCAGCAGCAGCATGATGAGCAGCATTATCTACGAAAGCAGCAGTCATTTCAGTATCATCAGGATAACAGCAATGGTGTCAGATCGGATGATGAAATAGGTGTAGGCGGAAGTCTGAGTGGCAGGCTCCTGAAACGCAAGAAGCTCGAGTGCAATCAGGTTGAGCTCGACAACGATGATGCCTGTAGCGAGGACGAGTTCATACGAAAGATTGCAACTGTGGTAGCTGACGATAAGGAGGCGACCCGCATTATTTCGGTGGAAACCCTGAATAACAGCAACAACAAATTCATTTGTAGCAACAACAACCACGAGCCAAAGTAAGCGGAGTTTTCTTTACAGCTAATTGTAGCAACAACAAGTTCCACGTTTGCTTTCAATGAGAATTTAATGTGACAAAGACAAAAAACATTTTCAAAAAGCAACAAAAAAATTGTTATTCTACTCAAAAAAAAAAAAAAATTTTGCATACTTCCTGAAATATTGAAGAATTTCGATAGAAATTTAAACAAAATTTAAGTCTACATGTTTTAACGAAATTTTGTTATTCGTGTTTTTCATCAATTCGATTTGTCACCTACACATACCTGTCATTATTTCTCTCTCTCTCTTTTTTCTCTCTCCCTCTCTCTTTGTGTCTCTTTGAATCGTTAGAAATTACCAAACCAAATTAAAAGATCGAATTTAATTTAATTGAATGCAAAGAAAAACAAGACCAAACAAAAAAAAACCTGACTAGTCCGACGACAACTAGAGTCGACCATTGACCTATGATTTACAGTGTTGGAAAGGGGCGTGGCAAAATTTTGAAATCGAATTTCGCTGTTGCAATACATGCGAGTATTGTTACAACATTTGGTGGCTCTAGTTCTGATGGTCTCTGCGAATAAGGCGCTTATACAGACAGACAGATGTTGGTTGAGAACATACAATATATACATATATACAGTTTATGGGGTCGCACGTGTTTCTTTCTGCCTGTTACGCACATTCCGACACACAACACACAATAGTCCATGAATTTTGTTCAAAATCCATGGCCTTAAAAACAATAATAACTGTACGAGTATAGTGCAGAGTTGCTTTCTTCAATTGCGTTTAAAATTGTTTATGATCAATGTGTTTTTTATTGCCCCAAATTTTTTGATGCCTGTTTGCTTTGATTTAGTGTTGAAAAAACATGCAGAAAAATAAAAGGAAACAATGGCGTCTTAGTGACACCAAATTTGGTATAAAAATATCTCTATAGGGTAGCCAAATTTTCAGCAACAAAAAAAAGAAATCGATGATAATCTTTAATAATTTGAACAATTTTAAGGCTTTGAATAGTTTTAATATTGAGTGTAGTGATTCCATTTTAATCAAATTAAATAATGAAATTTATGAATTCAATTAAAATTTCTTTATAAACCCAATTAAGGAAAAAAAAATTGTTTTCAATCGATCGTTTTTAAAACAGATAAATATGTATATGTTATGGTGCTCTGATGCTAAAAACTTTTGTACAGGATATTAAAGATGTGGTTAAAATGACATATTCGGAATATAAAAATCGGTATTTTGTATTTATGACTTTTTTATTGCGCCAAGCAATAAAACCAGTGCAAAAAACATATACACACTAGTTTGACGCAGATCGAGAATACACTGAAGTCTTTCCCGCTCAGATTTTTCGAAAAGATCTAAATTTTATTGCACTCTTAGAGAGGGTATATTCATTTTGGTCAAAAGTTTTCAATATACTTTAGAAGACATCTTCGATCCTATTAAATATATGTATTCAGAATCTGTCATTAAAAGTCAATCATATATTAATCTGTCAAATATTGCAAACAAACTAACTGAATCATTATTTGTAACTAATATGCTTGTCAAATTTCACTTAAATCTAACGACTATAACATTTAGCCGAACGAAAACCTGTAGTACTTCCAGAAAAATCCGTATAACATTAACATGGAATATCAATCATAAATCAGAAGTAAAGTGTTTACAAAAAATCTTATTTAAATGTCCTGTTATTAATGCTTATAACTGTTAACAAATGCTCGAGCAATGTTATTAAACTGTGTACTAATATATATATAAATAGTAAAAAAAGAACTGTGCAGGTTAAAGTAAAAAGCTGCAAGGGTATAAAACCTTCGGCATGTCATTTGAAAACTCATACCAGGGGTCGGCACCAATACTTCGAATCTTTTTCTAGCTTTACACTTAACGAAACGAGCATTTGTTTCTGTGCTCTTAATACTAACTATTTTGAATTCAAAATTAAATAAGAAGTATCGAGCATGTTCAACAACAAAATGTTCAATGCTTCCTAGTAGGTGTTAAATATTTTTTGCAGTGTACAATAAAAAGATTCACTCACTCGTGAGCCAGTCAAGTTAGTGCCTACACACTGTTCATAGACTTGTGCCGACCCCTGAAGCAGTAATGTGTATTTTTGTTTATAAGAAGTGTTTGTATATGTTATTTCAACTGTTGCCTGTAGCATGTAATTTGTATTATTTCTATACATGTGTTTTCTGCGTGACCACGTTAATTCATCCTGGAACATGACACTAATTTCTATAGCATAAATCATTTAATCACACATCTTAGGTACACACAGACGCCCTAACTATACTTTACTGTACCATATCAATCATTGAAGCATTACACATACTCGTACAAGAATTTGTAATGTAATACAAGAATTTTTCTATTTGATATTGCTAATCTTGTCCCCCTATTCCCATTGCAATTGTCCGCATATGCTATCCTACATTAATAAAATTAAACTTCAATTTAAAGTTAAAAGCTTCGTTCGTATACAGACAATTCCTAAGGTTCTTAACTAATATAATATTAATTCAGCATTAATTGATGAACACTAACTTCAAAAGCTGCAAGAGTATCAATGATGTCCTCTCTTTCTTTTGTTGTTCCTTTAG
Source organism: Zaprionus africanus (assembly GCA_018151435.1). Classification (NCBI taxonomy): domain Eukaryota; kingdom Metazoa; phylum Arthropoda; class Insecta; order Diptera; family Drosophilidae; genus Zaprionus; species Zaprionus africanus. The sequence goes on from JAECXB010001995.1 coordinate 6,414,456, forward strand.
TAAATGTTAAACATAAATTGTACGAGTATATACAAGCTTTCGGTCGATTTCTGTTATTTATCAAAATATTGCAACAAAATCAATTTTTATTATATATAAAAATAAATAAAAAAAATCGGAGCAATATTACATATAACTGCCATAGAAATTATCGAACAAATTGAAAACACACAATGTTTTTCATAATAACACCACATAATTATCTTTTGTAAATACACAGTAACTTATGTATAACATTTTGTCACTACTTACAAATCGGGCAACCGTATGGCAGCATTCAATCGCAAGGCCTTGAATTTGAGACTTGTATTATAATTCATATTGGAAAATAGCAAGTCGTGTTCTTGAATATTGATTTGCAGCGCATCCTGTGTCGGTCAAAAACTAGCGCGTGCGATCTTAAAATACCTGTTGACGGATTGACAGCCCGTTACAAATACAGTAACAATTTTCAATTTCCTAATACTGAACTTGGTGTCTTTAAGTTGCTGAGATTTCAACGTTCATTCCCGATTAGAATTAGCTCACTCAAGGCAGCCGTAAATCAGCCAACTAAAAAAAAAATATATATATAATCAAAATGAGAAAAACCGACTTCACATCAACCTCACTACAAATTATCTTAATAAAGGCTCGGGGCGTAAAAAGAAGTATTTTCCTTCAAAACAGATCTATAAATCAGGCGCTAGTCTTGTATCTGTGCGTTAAACGTGTTAAAATGTGTGAATTTGTATGTGGGTTCAAGATGTTTGTCATTGGGAAACTATGCACACATTTTCTACAAATAAACAGCTTCGACTTTATGCAAAAGAACCCTCCCTTAAGGTCTTTTTAACCTGATCTGCATTTATTACTCTGGCAGCCTTTCACTGATTGCACTTCCCTCTTAACAGATTTATTGGGACTCGAACAGTGACACGCGTGGCGAACAAGAGGCAGCCGACAACACCGCTAAACAGCATTGCTAGTTCCAACGATGGACAGGTACAGCTGGAGATTATTTCACAGCCTGAGCAACAGCATCGTGCACGGTACCAAACCGAAGGAAGCCGCGGAGCTGTTAAGGATCGCAGTGGAAACGGGTTTCCCATTGTACGGTTGACCGGCTACGATAAGGCTGCAGTACTGCAAGTGTTTATTGGCACAGACATTGGTCGCGTGGCGCCTCATATGTTCTACCAGGCGTGCAAGGTCGCCGGCAAGAACTCAACGCAGTGCAATGAGAAGAAAGTCGACGGCACTATGGTCATTGAGATTGATTTCAAGCCAGAGACAGACATGACCATTACCTGCGATTGCGTTGGTATTCTAAAGGTGAACAACCGCACTTACTTTAGTTTCCTAATTTGACTCGAACTCATCAAACTTATCTCCCCCCCAGGAGCGCAACGTGGACGTTGAGCATCGTTTTCCCGAGCATCTAGCTCAGAAAAACAAAAAGAAGTCCACTCGCTGTCGCATGGTCTTTCGCACACAACTTACGCGCGATAACGGCACCACAGAGACCCTGCAGGTCTGCTCTAACCCCATAATATGCAGTAAGTACCAATATGTAAGATGTTCAAGGGAAGAACTTTAAAAACTTAAGATATTCAAATCGTTGTAAACAATCAAATTTGAATTTAAAGGAAAAAGGCTGAGCTGGCCAACCTGAAGAACATTTTAAAATAAATGCAGCTAATATTTATTTATCTTAGTGTTTTTTTTTGTTATAGATACAGAAACGCAAATACTTTATTTAAATTAAGGCGAAACAAACTTTTTCTTTTGCCTTGTTAGGTTAATATTATATAGTAAAATATAGGGAACATTTTTGTATGACAATTGCAAGAAGCTAAGTAAGTGAGATATAACGTATAGGTATATATATAGATATATGACTATTATTATTAACATAATGTTATTTGGTTGCGGGAGATGCACTGCGACCTTTTAGATCTATTGTACCCCCTGCTAAGCTTAGAGCCCGCTATCCAGTTTGTCCATAATTTAGCCTACACTGGTCGATCTATCCCGTATAACCCAGGAGATGTTTCCCCTAGCACTTCTTTTAATGCAAACTGAACTTACTTGCTCTAGTGACTGAGCCTCTAACTCGCAGAAATTGTTACGCACAATTCCTAGTTTGCTCTTAGCCCTTTGAGGATTCTCATTGGATTCTTACGCAGCTTTATTATCTGCATAAACCTTGAGAAGCACTTCGATTGCCGCAAGCCTGATGTCCATTCCCAGTGCAATGTGCGGAATTGTGTCTCCCGATCCCTGATGGCCTTGGCGCTATTTTACACGCTACTCCTGCTTTTGCTAGTGCATCAGCATTCACACTACCCGATATGCGTCCCGATATACCGTTTACGTTAAATACATGTTATCATATTTTTAATTACAACCAGTTCTGAACAAAGTTTTCTGTCGTCATTTTCTTTCTCACTCTCATTCGCAACAAAGGAACGTAGCGCCGCTCATGTCAGTGGAAAACTTTGCCATTAATAACTTGTATTTATCCTATATATAACCTTGTATCTATATACAACGAACAAAAGGAGACATGCTCGTCTCATTAACAAGAAAGTCGAACTTGCCATGTCCGTCTGGGGTTTCCTATGTCTTCGATCATTGAAAATAGTCAAAATGCATATATATTCTTGATCAGAAACAACAATTCAATGACTGCTTCTTGTCTAGTTAGAAATTATATATATATATATATATTTGTGTATATTATACAAAGCATCTAGGAAATTATATATTTACGTGCTAACCCTCTTCAATTAGGTCTATTACAAATTAAGTCAATCATAGGGTATATCTCTGATATCATATAATAAATATAATATGTATATAATCATAAAATGTACTAATCGAATTTGCATTTGCACTTATTCCCTTTCAGCCCAACCTCCAGGTGTACCGGAAATCTGTAAAAAATCACTTACCTCTTGTCCCGTGGATGGCGGACTAGAGCTATTTATTATAGGCAAAAACTTCTTGAAGGACACTCATGTTGTGTTCCAGGAGACTTACGATAGTGTCAATGCAGAGGATCCAGCGACTGAAATAGCTGTTCGCCAGCAGCTTATTGGCGGAACAGCGGCGCTTTGGGAACAGAGCGTGCTGCCCGATAAAGAATACTTGCATCAGGTAGGAACTCGTATGTTATTTACATAAATTATATATTTATATATCTATATTTCTTTTCGAACCAGACGCATTTGATCTGCACAGTGCCTCCGTATCTCCATCAAAATCTTCTTAAGCCGGCCGTCGTCCAGGTGTCGATCATCTCAAGCGGTAAAAAGAGCGAGCCACACACCTTTACCTACACACCCAAGGGCAGCTACACGACCTTGGCAGCAGCGAGCACACTAAGCAACACAATGCACAACCAAGGTATTTATTTGTTAATTATTTATGTACAATATATTTATAATTGATGAAATGTATTTGCAGATGTTGGCGGTTTCATGGATACAAGCCCGGGTTCGTCTAGCAACCCGGTGTGGGTGAACAGTGCCTCCAATGCCGCGAATGCAGCCACTGCAGCTACTGTTCCTGGTGGTGTGCCTGGAGCTAACGTTGTGGAGACGAAACACGAGATCGATTCAGGCATGATGCCCCCGCCAATTACAACACAGATACCGATGGGACTACGACGGTCCTCGCTGTCGGGAAGCACTCCAATGATTACAGATCAGCAGCTGGTGCATCTAGGTGCAGCGGCCAGTGCAGAGGCAGTACTGAAGAGTGAATTGCTGGATGAGAATAGCTCGCACAATTCGTTGGGTGCCGAGGCCCTTCACTCGCCAGAAGCCCTCAATCCATGCAGCCCAAATGCACTGCAGTATCATGCCCACTATGCTCGCAAGACCAGCATGGACACCATCATGTTCGATCAGTCAAACAGCCTCTCCGGCTTCCCAGTGCCAGCCACGGCCGCTGCTGCCGCAGTTGCCGCTGCCGTTGACCTTGATCCCACTGCTGTGGCCGTAGCTGTTGAGTTGGCTGTAAAGAATGAGATTGCCAAGCATGTGGTGCAGCAGCAGCATCAGCAACCCCAGCAACAGCAGCAGCAGCAGCAACAAGCGGCGAATGTACACAAGTTCATCAATGACCTAACCAAGTCAACATCGGTGGTCAACAGCAATGGGAGCAGTGAGCCAGCCCTCTTCAGCACATCGCCTGTTATCGATCACGCTCTTACAGATATTCTGCAACAAAAGGTGGGCGTCCTCTCGCACACACACTCGCACCCACATGCACTGGCGCCAGCAGCTGCCGCAAGCAATGCACTGAAGCGGAGTATCTCGTTGAGTAGCAACAACTCGAGCAGCTCGCTATCTGGAAGTGAGACATCGCCCAACAGCTCGCCCCTTACGCAGGACATTATACTAAACTCTGAGCCGGCAGCGGTTCTAGGTGCAGGACTGCCCTTGCAGCAGTTAGCAACAGTTCCTTCTGGCGCAGTAGCCAACACTGCTGGGGCCTTGTCGACAGACATTATTATGAACCCGGCTGTATCGCCGTCGACCATTCTGTGCTCGGCAAATGGCGCCGCCACTGCTGTGGTGCCCAACATATTGGCCCCGCATCAGGTCACAATGGCGAACTCAATACTTAACGACATTGCTATGCAGGCGGAACCCACTCAACAGGATGCCGCAGTGGCGGCTCTGGCCTTGAGCAACATCATGATGAGTCCGCCCACTGCGGCGGCTGGTGTTGGTGTTGTCGGTGTTGATGTTGATGTTGGCGATGCATTGCCGCCCACGCCGGCTGTCATGCAGCCGGAGGTTGCAGCTACGGCCACATCGACAGCGGTGAGCAACATGATCATAAAGGCTGCTGCGGATTTCATTACCACACAGGAGCAGGAGCAACATCATTATCATCAGCAGCATCAGCAGCACCAGCATGCGCACACACACTCACACACACACACTCAACAACAGCAGGCTAGCAGTGGGTCGGCTACCGGGGATGATCCGCTTGTTAATCTTCTGCTGAATCACTCAACAACCACAGAGACAACGGTGGCCGTGGAGGCTGCAGCTGCTGCAGCGGTGGCCGCTGCCGGCTTTCAATCGCTCTCCTCTGTCCACTTACCCGTGGTGCCACCGGCGCCACAAGAATCTCTTATCGTTGCATTAGCCACTGAGAATGCACTACAAAAGTCTGTGGCCACTGCAGCTGTCACCACAAATGGAGCCGTTATGACTCAACAGGCCTCGGCACCCAGTGGCGGAGGCAGCATTATTCCCGCCGCCGTTGGGGCAGTCGCTGCTGCCGCTGCTGTTGCAGTCCAGCCGCCCATACCTCAGGAGCTGACCACAATGTCGGACCAGGATCTAATCAGTTACATCAACCCGAGCACATTCGATCAGCGTAAGTAAACCTTAGATACGTTAATGCTCAGCAACGAAGTATGAATTTGCTTAAATGTACATGTATGTACTCATATAGTATATATACGAGTACAAACACACTCCTGATTATAATAATATATACACTTTGAAAAGGAGCCATAAAATTACCACACATATTCTACATCTTGTAGTCATCTAAAACTAATCTCGTTTTTCTTTCTTTTTTTTAGTGTAATCGGTTAAGAGATCATCGAAAATTACTTCTGGACTTTTCGTCAACAAATGGAAGATTACACAGGCCTAATTCTAAGTTAATGTTAATGTTAATAAAGAATGAATTCACCCACAACACATGCAGACATACCAAACAACAAAAGTTGTATGTACCAATTTTTGGTAAAGATTTACGTTGTTGATTATCAAAACTGATTTTACACACTTCTAGTTCTAAGTACAATTAGACCGATAAATTGTTTTTTTTTTTTTTCATTTTTTTGTTTATCTTTAACATATTTAATTTTAAAAAGTCAAATTATCTTAAAAAATAATAACGACTGCCATTTAAATACATAATTAGCCACAAGTAAACACCGCAAACAGTCGAACGAATCACAAAGAAATATATCTACCGTCAAAAACGTGAACTTATGCTGAAAAAAAGGCCATTGAAAATGGTCAAAAAAACAGTGTACTACTATAATTTCTTGCAAATATGTACATATGTATATGTAACAGACAGTAGGAGACGTGGCAAACCCCGCAACGAGTATATATTCTTGGTCAGCAAATCAATTGGCGTATCCATATAAATAGCCGTGTTCGTCTGTTCTTTGTCCGATCTGCAAGTTCGAGCCCGCCGAACGCAAGTTTTTTTAGCTGATTTACGGCCAAAAACAGAGAACTTCCCCTTGAGCCTTTAAAAGGTATACAATATGAACTTATTCTTTATTTTGCTTATTGGATCGGAAGTTTTACTATAAAACCAAGTCGCACTGATCAAACCATGAATATTATCGTTTAATGTGAACACTCTCCACCTCAACCTTACTGTCGGGCGTGCTCGACTGAAGCCTTCATTACTTGTTTTAGTTTGCGAATTATTTTATTGCGTAGTTATCCCGAAACTTTTGGAAAGTAAAAGTCTGATTTGATATGTAAAATGTTTTTTTTTTCGCAAGCTCTTATTATTTACAATTACTATATTTAATATTTAAATAAAACGGAAAAAATAAAAACTTAATTGTAAACATATAAATGTATAAATATTTATAGCAACGAATATGAACATGCAAAAATCCCAAAAGACTCTTATTTCAATCAGTTCCCGTTTAAATACCCTTGCAGAGGGTAAATTTGTTTTGTGCAGAAGTTTTCAGCGCCCAAAACTTATTCAACTTTATAGTATAAAGTATATACTAGATCAACCAACATGGCAGTAATACTACTTGTCTGTCCGTCCGTAAACATTTAATGTTATACAATGTGCTGTCAACATTTCATTGGACCCAGTAAATTGAAATCAAATCAAACAACACAACATATTGCTGTAATAGATCGGCGGATATGGGGGATTCTTAAATGAAAACCTAAATTGCTTTACAAATTAAATAACAATAATATTTTACCCGTGAATACTTGTTTCATTTACTGTATCCGGATAACTATATCCTTAAGTTTTCATTGGAATGATCAGTCATCGTTTAAGAGTTACAGCAAAAGCTGCAAGGGTATAAGTGCTTTGGCAAGCCGAAGGTAGCCTTTTTTTTTGGATTTTCTCATACTATTGATGTTTAAAATTTCAGCGAAGAAAAAAAAATTGAAAACACAAATTAAACTATGTAATATTATTATGCATATTATAATGTTTTTATATTATAGTTATTATTATGTTTATTATCAAAGTTATTATTATGTTTTACCATTATTATTGTTAGAAGTTGCTATGCAGTCGTTTCTGTATGCCACAAAGCAAAGCTACAAAAACATAATAACAATCATTGTATGTCCGTTACCTAATCAAATTTGATGAATATTAAGAGCATATACATACATACATATATATTGTATTTGTGTGTATTTTCAACTATGGGTAACTACTGCTTGTATGGTTATTTACTCTTGTGCTGTAAATGTCTCGTTGTGTGTTAATGCGCATTGCCTAGTATTTAAACGAAACATAAAAATAAGACACCAAAGTATGTTTGTTTCAATCAAAACATTACATCTAAGCCATGCTCTGCTTTACGTATTAATTGAATGATCCAAAATTGTAAACAATTTGTAAACATGTCGACCAGTAGAAATCAATAGAAACCCCAAAATATGAAAGCAAACACCATATGAGAAAAACAAACCTTACATTTGCATTTGTACACCTGTACCTACCAATTTGTTTTACGATATTTATATATACACACATGATTCTATTATGATGTAATATTTAAAAATAGAATTCAATTATAAAAGCGATTTTTGCCGAACATTGTTTGAATATATTAATTACAAAAAAACAGGCTGCTATAATTAATGTTGAATAAGAAATTCAAAAATGTCAATGAATGAATTAAGAGGACCGTATAAAGTGTTGCCATAACATTTTAGAATCTTCAATCGAAATCTGTGAGCAACGTTGCAAATGAAAAAAAAAAATGTTCAAATCTATTAAATGTTAAAATGAAAGTAAATGGGCAAAACAATTTAAAAAGTTGGAATATCCCTTATATGTTCATATGGATGTATAGATGTAAATATATGTTATATATGTATATCCGAAATATATCAGACCACAATCGTATATATATTTTTACCTCTTGCAACTAAACTAATCATACACATACATTAAACATACATAATTTGTATTAATTTTTAAAAGTTTTCCTATTTTAAAGAGTTACTAAATCAAAATCCTTAACAAAATGATTTCATGCTTTATTTATTTCATCAAAATCATAACTTTCATACAATCAGTTTAAAGCAATTATTTTTTTGTCGCTTTTGTGTTTATAATCATTTAAACACTTAAAACAGACCAAACATCGATATCGTTAAATTTTCATTTTATTTTTGGGTACTTAAAACATTTTATGACGCCATTAACACATGTTGGCGGCTTATAAGTAAGTATTTAGAATTCGTGACACTTTACTTCTGATGATTATTGATAGGCGGGGGCAGTGGATTTGGCACGCAAAAATTGGAATAAACTTGAACCTTCCCGCCAAATTTGGTGTCTCTAGCTTTAGTAATAGCTGAGATCTGTGTGTTCACACAGACAGGCATGACACGAAAACGAGCGAGATAGAAGAAGACAAGAGAAAGAGCGAGCAAATCCAAAGTGATGCACATATGTACATAAGTATAAACACAAATTACAAAATATATTTTCAAACAATGCAAAATTTAATTAATACATAATTAGTTTTTTTTGAATAAAATATATTAACAATCGAATATTAATAATGTATGTATATTTACACTTGCACATTGTATGTATATTTTTAAAACCTATAGAAAACAAGGGTATAAAAATACTAAACTACGGTTTGTGCGCGCCTTCAACTTGCACTAACGCCAAATTTATAGATCCTGTGAAGCCTTATAGTTTCATAAGAAAGTTGTCTGTGGGGAGGGCGCAACGTGCTCGGTGAGATTGTCTAATCCAGTCAGTGCTCACGACTTGGAAGTGACACGAGGTATTATCAAGCTTGCTATGCAGCTTTTCAATATCCTGCTTTTTTAGCACATCCCGGCAGACAAAGACAAAGGTCAAGTTTGGGTCATTGAAATCGGTTACTAACATGCCGCCACGCTGCATGAACCACAGTCTGGCTAATTCGTCAACATGTCTATGGTAAAAGAATCCAAATTGATTGCCGAAAATCAAATGACTCGTTCGACCCAGCAATTTATGCTCCAAACTGTTGAGCATTTGTTGATCAATATGAACAGAGTTCAGCTGCTCTTCGCTGATGTCCAGCATCACGTCTTGTAGTTCATCAATGCTGCTTAATACTTCAGTGTAGCTGTCGCCCACTTCATCAAAGCTTCTACTGAACTGTGCTCGCAGCGCATCAGTCGCTGATAGGACATCCTTAGGACGTAGATCGATCTGCTTTTTCTCGCAAACGCGCAACAACCAATCTAAATTTACAATATCAACGGTACGAGGCCGCTGCTGCATCAAGCGTTCCACAAGATAAATGCGCTCTCCGGCAATGCAAATGCACTGGGGATCATTAGGGAGTGGATTCGGAATTATGGCGCCGCCATTCTGTTTGGCAAGTATCTCCAGCTGCTGCTTGCTGTGTTCGCGATTCCCGCTCAGAATGCAAAATCTGAAGTCCTTGAAAATTTGTGCGCCACTTTCATGCGGCAATAATGGATTCAGGCGCTTTTCGTACGAGGCCAGTCCTTGGCGATCACGTTCAGCAGGTGTGAGCTTGCGACGCTTGCGTGCTGTGGTGAAATCCTTTAGATCCACGTGACGCTTATTTAATTTCTTTATTGCACCTCTGCCCTGTATTGAGTATTAAAAATATATATTAGTTAAAGTACTCAAGGTTGGCTTAGTCATCTTCATTGTTTACCTGACATAAGTCTGTGTATTCCTGCAGCGTCATGCACTCGGACCAAATCTTGTCGGGACGCATTAGTTGAGTGCGTGGAAAATGAAGGGATTTGGGTGTATAGAAACAATTATTGGGCGACAAGTCAGCGGCCTTAACTTGTAAAATGATGGACTGATTAGGGTGAATCCAGACATCAGGACATCCGTCCTTTTCCTTTGGCTTGTAGTGATACCAAAGCGGAGGAGGCTCTGCGCAAACATTGTGCCAGTGAGAGCTAAGCTCTTTATTCAGCACACTACGTTGACTCGTGTTATTTGGCACGCAGCCGATACTGTAAACTTCATCACGTCCAGATTCACCAGCAGGCTTGAGCACACCTAAGAGAAACGATTCTATGAATGTGCGCTTCCGATTATAGAATCCGCCAATGATAAGGACATCGAACTCAGTTATAAGACCTTCTACGTACTGTAAGGAAATAAAAACAATATCAAAAGCTGCAATCAAGCGTGCCTGAATGTTGTGTGTACATATATACGAGGGTCGTTTGATAAGTCCGTGACTTTTTGTATTTGCCGCGCACCTGCTCTAAATACAACACTGCTCCTGTCAGCAGTTATCGATTAACAGCTGACTGTAAAATTTTGAGAAAGCTGCGTTTTTTGGTTTGCGTTTTATAGGCATTGAAAGCAGACGATCTCGATCTCCATTTTCGTTAAAATTCACGAGATCGTCTGCTTTCAATGCCTATAAAACGCAAACCAAAAAACGCAGCTTTCAAAATTTTACAGTCAGCTGTTAATCGATAACTGCTGACAGGAGCAGTGTTGTATTTAGAGCAGGTGCGCGGCAAATACAAAAAGTCACGGACTTATCAAACGACCCTCGTATTACACTCTAACCACCAAAACGAGTTCTTAAACAACTTTCTTGTTAATTATATGTTCAATCTTGAGATACAAAACGAAAGTTCTAGCAACGGGATTTTAATCAATTTACGGGAGCGGAAGGAGGCGTTTCCAAATTTTAAAATAAAATATAAAAAATATATAAATATAGTCACAATATGTCTTTGACACCAAATTTAGTGATCTTAGCTCCTATACTAAGTCGCATCTGTTTCTACACGGACGGACATGGTCACGTTGATGCTGATTAAGGATATATACGGAGACGCTTTCTTCTCTCTGTTGGCACAAAGCTACAATACTCTTCTTCCCTATGGGTAACGCGTATTAAACATAGACTCACACAAGGATTACCCTTTTTGAGAACTTACATCAGCTTTATCCTTGTACCATCCTCCGCCGACTCTTACTCCTGGCCTGTAAACTGACTTTTGCTTTTTAAGCACAATACCTTCGGAATTAGAGTCGAGCATTTGTTGAAAGAGAACATTGAAATGATCTAGTGAGGTAATTTTGCAGCCCTTCATGATCTGGAGAACGCCTGGCTTCTCCTTAAGCAGCTTCTGCAACTTATAAGCACGCTGGACATACGTCATATTCAACAGGCTTTCTCCATTCACATATAGCAAATCGTAGACGACATAACACGGTTGCCAGCCACGTTCAGGCTTCAAATGCTTCACATCTGTGTTTTCGCCCTTCTCGCGATAGCGCATCTGCTGCGTGTCCCAGATCATCATCTCACCGTCTAGTATAATAGAACGTATACTAGGTGGCAACAGTCCCTGTAGATGTGGCGTCAGTGTTCCGTAATCGTATGTTCTGCCAAAGCTCTTAGTATAATCAATGCCATTGCGGGATATGTATTTGAACTCATTGTTTGCGTAGTGGAGCTGAAAGCGCTCACCATCCATTTTGGTTTCCAGATAGAGCACGTCTGACTTCATAAGCTCCTCAATTTTACCCGGAAACCTTTCACACAGCATTGGTCGTATTTGCTGAAAGGGCTCTATAAATGCGTCCAAATTGATGGTTGCAGTGGGTGCAGTGCCAGATGACGTCTCTGACGATAGTGACAGCTTCCCATCCGCCAAGAGATTGCATACCCGACTTAGGCTAGTGCACCTTTGGTACACGTATTTAGCATTGGGATGCAATAAGTCGAAGACTCGCTGCTCTCCAATACCTAAGCCCATAGACTTGAGCAGAATCCGTATGAGCCACTTCTGCTCCTCAGCCGAAGCCAGCTCTGTAAAGCGTTTCAGCTCCCGTTCCTTAACTGAAATGAGGGTATTTAATGAATAAACGAGCACAGAATAGTAGAATAGTTTGAGTTAGTTCTCTGGGGACAGCGGGACAGCTCACTACCTGCAGAGAGAAGGGTATTAAAACTTTGTGCCAATTGAAAAGTACAAAGTGGGCGGAAGGGGACATCTATGACCCCACACAGGTTAATTGATTGATTGATTTAAGGGTATCATTCTGTCGCTGAGGAAGTTGGTAGACAAGCGAAAATAGGTGCAGAATCTAGAGATAGAGCCAAGGTCGTTTTGTGACATAGGCGGGAACACTCACAAGGAGTACCTGAGATCAAAAGAGACAAAGATCCGCACATTAGACTGGGAACGATCACCAAGCTAGCTTAAATCAAAGTCGCTTTTAGATTTTCACAATTTTCATAGATTTAAGCAGATAATGAAACGAGTGAGTTGGAACTCAGTGAGAATCCTCACAGGGTACTGTAGGCAGAGAGCAAACATTTCTAAACTAGGAATGGGGAGTAATGAGCTCTGCAGATTCTATGAGCCTGAGAGACTCGTAAAAGTGTGTTGCTATATCAATCAGTCAGTAAATAAATTAGAATAACTGGACAGGATAGGGAACTATAATCCTGCATAAGGCTATGGGACTGGAACAATCTTTTCAATCTTAGCTACGTACGGGTTGTTTCGTTATTGGCAATGTTATCCAGCATTTCGTGTATTTGGAGGAGTGTCAGATTGCTGGGCTCGTTGAGACAGCGGGGCAGCAGGACAGCATGCACAACATCCGCAAAGTCGCAAAACGTTGTCCATTTTCTAAATTTAAGGCGTTCAGCATCGTCCGCTATTGGTCAGAATGCAAAAATGAACATTAACGAAACGAAACGCAATCCTATAAACATTACATACAATCATGAGCTAGTTGGAGAACGTTTGTGTAAAGTCGTCCCAAGGCAGTGATCTGCAAACCATAATTATCGCGTGTTTTATCTGCATCGGGTAACAAGAGACGTAACACCGAAAAGAAACTAGTAGTGCCATTTTCCACAACATCGGGTGATAAATTGATGTTCCTGCGGAATGCTTCTCGATGTTGACAGAAAGATTCGTAATACCGGCCTAACAGTATTTCTTTGCGTTTCAATGTTTTTGCCATCTTAACTCTTTCGAGCATTTTGCAAATGTCTCTAAACTTAATGGTACTAGCAATATCCATCGTTCAACTGCCTTGATAACTTCAATTCAAAATCAAAACAAAATTGTGAAATAGAATTCATCAGCGGGGTACACCGATAACAACAAAATATACAAAGTCCTAGGGCTGCCAAAAAATATAAAATATCGATATTAATGCGATTAAAATAATATTCGTATCGCGATATTTTTATTGTCCAAATACCGAACAGATTGCACAATGATCACAATCAATATGTTGTTGATTTTTGTAGTTAAACCAATCCCACAAACTAACCAGTCACCTTAATTTAAATTCAAACTTGAAGAAAACATTAAGCAACTTTGCGAAGTCAAAGTATGAGTAATTTATTTATCAAAACATTGTAACGCTGGTCCCAATTCAACTGTGTGTTAAATCGAGGCATCAAAATCCAGCCGAAAAATGAAAAATTTTATATGATATTTTCGTCGTATTGCGTCGAGCTTTACATGGAACAATAGTAAAATCTTGGCGCCATGGAATTATCCGCATGAAACGCAATGGTAGTAACACTATCGATGGCTTCCCCGAGCTCTTACGCCATTGCTGTTATCGATACTATCAACAACTCTCTTACAGCTCTAATAGAATAATCAATACATCGATTCTCCAAAACGAGTATTGGTATAATCGAATAAATCGATTTTAATATCGATTTTTGTTGACTTAAAGAATAACATATGTATTTACTTCTCAGCATTTTAAGAAACAAGCGTCACAATACATTTGTAATACAATAAAATAAAATAAAACTTATACAACATGTTGTATCTAGAGGATTATTTAGAAAGTATGAATACCAATGATGTGAACGTAAAGCGCACTATACTTCATTGTGTTATTTTATTGTGTCCTTCTAGTGATTGAGCATCTACCACAGGAGCTTCGGGACAGATTTACTGAGATGCGCGAGCTGGATCTTGCCGTGCAAAGTAAATGAAATTGGAAATGACTTACATTCGGAATGTCATTATAATTATTATTATCATTATTTGCGCACAGATAACATGGACTCACTGGACAAGAAGTCACGGCTCTTCTTTCAACAGTGCAAGCGGGGTGAACTACAACACGAGTCGATGGACACAGAGTTCCACAGTCTGCGAGGTGAGTACTTCAAGGTAATGGAGGATGCCGATGAGAAGGTAGCTATTGCCACTCAAATCCACGAGCTCGTCGAGCGCTATTTGCGTCGACTGGACAGTGAACTGTTCAAGTTTAAATGCGAACTGGAGGCTGACAACAATGGGATTACGGAAATTCTGGAAAAACGATCATTGGAACTTGATGGCAACACATCCACAGCCGCAACAGCGCTATTGTTTAGCATCAACCAGAAAGAGAATCGCTACTACAATATGAGCACTGTTGGCAGCAGTAATCTAATCGGTGGCAGTATAAACAGCTCTGCTGGTATCATTACCAGTACTGGCAGCGTTGGAGGAAATCTCCTGGTTAACAATTCCGCACTAAGCAACCTCTCTGGCATAAACAGCCAAGTTGCTGGTCATCAGCGGCACCGAAAGCTGGAGAAGCGACGTGAAACTATATGCACGGTGCCTGTGCCAGAGAAGCGTGCAAATCTCAACCAATCCTTGCCAATAGCTAGCATGGGACCTGGCGCTGGAGTCGGGACCCCTCTTGCTAATCCTATAGCTGGCAACCATGTGAATAATATTGCTACCCATGTGTCACTGCCCGTAGTCGTCAGTAACAGCAATCATGGCGTAGCCGTCTCAGTTGGCGGAAATGTCGTACGTCAGCTGCCAACGAATCTTGCAGCGCATAATGTACTGACCAGCAATCAGACTAACCTGGCAACAGCAGCAACTGCTGCTGCAGTTGCAGTACCCAACAATACCGTCAGTGTTGGCGGCGTTGGAGTGAATCCTGTTGCGGGCGCAGGCGGCCCCAGTGCAGGCGTCGTTGGTGGCAATCATGCAAACACTATGGTCAGCTATAATCTCCAGCAATTGACCGGAGGTGCTGCTGCTTCAAGCGCCATTGCTGCAGCCGCAAGCCAGGCAATTGTAGCCACCCAGCAAATGCCTCAGGGTCGACGTACGGCTAGCCTAAAAGCCAGCTATGAGGCTATACATGGGGCTGGGGTGGCTGGAGGTACGGAGTTCTGGTCAGCAGCGGCGGCCCATAACAGCAACATACAACCAGCAGCAGGTCCCCTTGGGAACACACATCATCATCATCATCACCATCAACAGCAGCAGCAGCAGCAACAACAACAGCAGCAGCAACAACAACAACAACAACATCAGCAACAACAACAACATCCACAACAACACCACCACCAACAACCACACCAACATCAACACCATCAAGAAAAGAAACATAAAAAGTAAGTAGAATTCGATTTGAAGTTGAACATATTGAACATACAAGAGACCTGCATGAATGCATTCAAAGGGGCGGAAGATCATTCATTTAAATGTCACATTTGGAAAAGATTGTAAATAACAGATTTCAAATCCTGTGATAACCATTTGATAACAAATTAGAGTACTTTACGCATTTATTTAACGAACATAATTTTTGTTTTATTTTTAAGAAAACTAAACACCAGTATTTCTATGCCGGGTGGCATTGCTGTTCAATCTATGGGCGCAACCTCGTCGGGTAACTCGGTTACTTCAACATCGTCATCGATAAGCGTAGACTCTGTGGACATGTTGTCAAAGAACCCCTCTGCCGGCTTACAGCTGGCAAACCTCGGACACGGCACTTTGGTTATCAATCAACAAACTGCAAATCAATTGCCAACAAATCACACAACAGCAGCAGTCGTAGCGCCTACTGCCTCCATCGCCGTGGCCCCAGCTCCAGTTGCTGTTCCAAATGTGAACAGTATGACGGCACCCACTGTTGGACTACCTAGTTCGGCACTCAATCCAGGAACAAATCTTACTATAAGCGAGAACGGATTGGTGGTGGAGCAAACCAATGAAGGCGAGTGGTCCTACGATCCAAATGAACCACGTTACTGCACTTGTAACCAAGTGTCCTATGGAGATATGGTGGCCTGCGACAATGATGCCTGCCCATACGAATGGTTCCACTACCAATGCGTTGGAATAACGCAGCCGCCCAAAGGCAAGTGGTATTGTCCCAAGTGCACGGCCTCAATGCGAAGACGCGGGAATCGTAAGAACTAATGTACTTTTGTAAGATCCGTGACTTTCTCAACCCATTTCATTATATGTATGTATATTTCATATTCATGTAAATAAAAGTCACTTTTTTGATAGTTTGCGTTGTTTTCTTTAAAATGATTTCAAATTGCTCAAGTGAACGAAATGTGAACCAGTAAGGGTCTGAACAGGTTAGAGCAGCTGCCCGAGTCAGTTTTGTGATTAAGTCTCTATACTATTGACGTGCTTATATGAACCGACTTTGTCAGGGATCATTTGTGGTCAGAGGATTCAATGGTGCGAATATTAAATTGGGAACGAACACCAGGCTTGCAGAAATCGAAGTCCCTCTTAGGCTGGTTTAACCTCAAATGATTTAAGCAGATTCTAAAGCTGACTAAGGATCCAGTGAGAATCCTCACAGTGCTACTGAACACAGTGGACTAACAGTTTGTTATAAGGTCAACCAGGCCAGGCAACATTTTTTGTTATCCTTAGAATAATTGGATTAAAGTCACAGCACATCTCCCCCACAACAAACAATATTTGTAGAATTTCAAGAGCTAGACGTTTCGCATAATATTGTTGAGACAAAACTAGAAGAATGTTTATTAAGATATAGATATATACGACTGAATATTGCCGATATGCTTCAAAAATGTTTCGTACCAAAACTGAACATACAGTTAATAGAATTGTTCAAAATTTAATTGTTTATTCTTTTTCCCATGGTAAACGGGAATATTTGCAGATTTTCAAAAATGTTTCGTACCAAAACTGAACATGCAGTTAATAGAATTGTTCAAAATTTAATAGTTTATTCTTTTTCCATGGTAAACGGGATTATTTGCATATTTTCCTGAAAAGTTAATGGGACTTTCATTTTTCTGAAGATTTATATTTTTCATTAAGGCCTTTGACTGTTTTTTATTATCAAAAGTCTCTGATAAGCCTTATTATTGATTACTATTTAATTTTGCCACCTTTGTTATAAAATTCATTATTAACGGTTACCAGAAATAATATAAGATTATTACATAATTGATTGAATGGAATTATAAAAGAATTTTATGAGTCTGGTAGCATGTTCCTTTTATAAGGATATATCTTAAAGATGATAATGGAACAGAGCGAGTGAAAGACACGAAATAAAAAAGATAGACACGCAGACAAACCTCAAATAGAGAAGGACAAATATATTATGGGTATCGCAGAGAGACGGAAACACATGGAGAGAGAGACAGATTGAGATTGACTAATAGAGATTAAGGGATAAGCGGTAGGAGCAGATTTCAAAATTGTTATTAAAAGATACCGGAAAATAATTTATTCACATTAATTCATGATAGGTCGAGAACTACCAATATTAAAAAGTGAGAATAATCGTGGGCGCAATTACACCATTACAAACAGCAAAGTATTTGCTCGGCATAGTAGATTAAGTGGGTTGTGCTAAATATTATTTTCTCATCAATTTTTATTAAAAGCTGATTGCTATTTAATGTATATAATATATAAAAAAAAACACAAATTTGTCTAAGCTTTTAAAATTGTACAATATAATAAAAATATTTAAAAACTAAGTAGCCGATAAAATTCTTACACCGATGGTTCCGATATGAACTATCTAAAAATCGATAGAGACCACCACGAATGCTTTTACTGCTCTTGTTGACACATATATTCGGAGAAATCGATTTTTTTAAAGAAATCGACTGTCAAGATCTCATCTCTAGCATTGAATTGACGGCAGAATATGCTTTGTCTGAAAACAAACTGAGCTAAAGTTTATTACCTGTGCAAATTCGACGAACTTACACTGTTATCAGTTGTTTCGCTGCAAGAATCAGTAATAGGGTCATTTATATACAACTTACCCTTAGTCGATCTCGAAGGTTTAAAATAACGGCCTCAAAATTGGAAAAATACGGAAAAACAAGAAAATGAGCTACAATGATAAAAGTGAGCCCATTACAAAAGAGGAATGGCTGCAGCGATTAGAGCAGTTTCCTTTCAAGCAGGCAGACATGAATCGGCTAATTATGAACTACTTGGTGACAGGTAAATGAGAAAACCAACGGTTAAAGTATTTTTTTCATATTCACATTGGTTTCATTACCATGATTATTGCAGAGGGGTTCAAGGAGGCTGCAGAGAAGTTTCAGCATGAAGCAGAGCTTGAGCCGAGTGTTGAGCTTAGCAGTCTCGACGATCGCATTTTGATTAGAGAGGCTGTCCAGGCTGGTCGCATTGAGGACGCTACTCGTCTGGTCAATCAACTGCATCCGAACTTGCTGAACAGTGAGCTCTATTTGTTTTTCCATTTACAGCAACTGCAACTTATTGAGCTAATTAGAGAGGGCAAAGTGGAGGAGGCTTTGGCCTTTGCCCAATCTAAGCTATCCGAATCTGGAGACGAAATAAGGTTTGAGCTCGAGCGCACATTGGCACTTCTGGCATTCGAGAAACCGCAGGAGAGCCCGTTCTCTGACCTTCTAGAGCAATCGTACAGACAAAAGATTGCCAGTGAGTTGAACTCGGCTATATTGCGCTGTGAGCATAGTGAAGATTCGACACCAAAAATGATGTTCTTGCTGAAGCTGATACTCTGGGCCCAATCCAAGCTTGATAGTCGCTCTATTAGTTATCCGAAAATGAAGAATTTGGAGACCGCTGAAGTGGAACCCAAGTAAACATGAGTATAGGAGGAAATTGGCTTAGAAGTAAGAAATGTGTATGAGCGTGGACGAATGAGGTAAATTAGCGTGAATGTATAATTAATCAGAGCAATGTAATACCAATTTCTATTTCTATATATATATATTTATTAATGTATCTATTAAGAATTTATGTTGCAATTAAAAATGTCTGAAGCTAAATCTGGCAAACGAATTGACAACTGTTTTTATTGTGTTTGTGGGATGATCACCGTTCGGACGGCAGATCCATAGATCACCATCCAAATAAGAGATCCATGGCCTTGTTCATAAGTCCAGAGTTTTGCTGCGGTGCATTGACGCTAGGTGAGACGTGAATATCGTGCTGTGCAACATTGTACGACTGTTGGGAAAGCGGTCGAACTCGTGGCTTTATGGTATCCGTATCTACTTCAGGCCCTTTTGAGTTATCCTTGATGATGCTTTCGTCAGTGCACCTTGTGACTCCGACCATTACGTTGTTGGCAATCACTTTCAGGTTATAGTTTAACGCCTTGTCACATTCAATTCGCGATGCAAAACGAACGTGCATCCAGTTTCCATTTTGTGGGGCATGCACTACGTCTACAATAGTACCGCACATGGTGAAATGTTGTAAGATCATTGAGCTGACTCCTGGCGAGAAGCCAAAGATCGTTACCCAAAAGTCAGCATCATGTGCTTGCGGTGACGTCGGCGGCATCGTCAGCTGGGACATGTTTCCGCCCAGCGGTGAGCACAGAGGTCGCATTGATGCATGGCTGGCATTGGCCACATACGAATCATTAAGCTGCGTTGTCGGTGGATGGCAGCTCTGGTTCAAACTATAGTTGCTACTATTCAAGTTAGGCCCCTGCAGAATACCCAAGTGTGTGCGATGGGGAGTTGCAGCACTCGTTTCCTCGCCACGCAGCGAATCAAACAATCCCTGAGTTGGTGGACCAGCTTGATGACTAGAATTCGTTCCATTTCCAGCTGTGGCACTGGTGTTGGAGCTAGCATTAGCGTTATTAGCACCGGCAAAGAGCACGCGAGTGCCCAATCCAGACCGATTTAGATTTAGTTGCTGATTGCAGTGGGCTGGTTCTTGTGAAGAGTAGCCTATGGGAGATGTAGCTGCTGTCGGGTGTAAATTGGTATACATTATGCGATAAACTATATATAAAGCCTGACACTTACCGAAGCTTACATTATAGCGTCCCAACTTTGGGGAAAGCGTGTTGTTATGTGGCGTCATTGCCTGCGGATCGCCCATGAGGAAAGGTGGCAAATATTGGCTTTGATTACCTGGGTTGCCTGGACTATTAATGGGACTGCCTAATGTCATGGGCTCCATTATAAATATATTGTCTATTTTATTAAAATCTTCGAAAACACTAAAATGCAGCTGCAAAGACGCACAGCGAATGCAATTTTTAAAAAGTGATGAAGCCCTGGTTCGGGGTTATAGAGTTGCGTTGTTCATGAGCGAGCGAACAAAAGTGAGCTGTGTAATGAACAGAACAAGTTCAATTACTGACTGTTCACTATTACTGGCTTGTTCAGTTATTCTCACGTGAGCTCAGTTCCACTGAGTCAGTTGTGATTTTTGCTCTGCATATCAGTTCGCCCTTTGTTCATATGAATGTATTGGTTCACTTCCGAGTTGTTTTAGCGCCAACGGTTGAAACACATTATTCAATATGTATTTTAGTTAATTAAAATGTATCTTATCTTTAACATATTTGGTTACAATTCACGGAACTGAACGCAAAGGAGCTCATCTCGGCATCTTCGACAAAGTGAAGAAGATGATAGTATAGTTACACAGAAGCTTTAAAGAGGAATTGAACAAGTAAGCAAAAATGAGTTAGTGAGCGAAATGAGCAAGTGAGTGAGTTGACTCACCTAAAATAAAAGAACAAGTGAACTTGTTCACTAAATGAAATCAATCCATCTCTTGGATAAATAAATAATATTATTAAGGTACATACTTACATTTCAAACTATGAAAGACCGGTATATTCTTGTTATGATATTTTTCCTTCGGCTACACTTGAAATTACAGAATTTCAAATTAGCAATGTATAATGAATAAATATCAAACATTATAATAGCTTCAGATATATTTAAATTTTCTGTGGGAATGTCGCTTGTTGCATGTAGATTAAAAATATTAAATAGATTTTATATTATTTATTTTCAACGAGCTCGACGAAATATTTATGCACTCCATATTTGAAATTATTCAACAGAGAAGAGCCGTTGGAATAGTTTCAGAAACTAGCTGCAAAAACTGATTTGAATGTTTTTTGAACATATAAAAATTCGTAGATTGAGCTCATTTATATTTTTAAGTTAAGCTTATACGCAAAAAACTAAATATCCTGGGCATTATTAAAACTGTTGCCATATGTCGCCTTGCTGAATCGGAATCCGGTGTAAATTAAATTTAACATACATATTATTAAGTTACATTGGCTATAAAGAAAACTCATCATGACCCGATTTGTAAAAACAAAGTATATTGAACTCTTTCCATTAGTTGCGATAAAAAATCATTGGGTTTGTTGGCGATATATCGGTCCGCTTTAACTCGTTTCAACTGAATCAAAGCGTGCAGTGCCAAAATTCATCAGATATAAATGGGAACGATATAAAATAAATAAATATATTTCTGACAGTTTGCAAATCACATATACACCAAAATATTGTATATCAATAACCAAATTTAAGTGGACAGCGAAGTGTATATATGTTGCGTGAAAAGATCGATAGTTATAAAACCACGATAAAAATCGTTGCATCGGTGCTGTCGTTGTTCTCCCACCTCTACTACACAAGACATCACATACAAAAGATCTGCGGACCCTCCGCGTTTGTTTTCTCTACGTTTTTTTTTGTTGCCTATGCATAATTATATTACAATACGCTAAGCGTACGCATTTTCGTTGTCCCTTCTGTTTTTGTTAAATTGTTAATCGTCAAAGTGAAATTAATAGTATAAAGTGCCCCTCCCTAGTATTTTCAAAATATTTAGTGCGTCATTTTGTAATTTATACAGGGTGCTAGCACTATGTGGAGTCCAACACACTGTAGTGTAACTGGTGAGTGCAATTATTTTTACACTGCTGGTATTGCCAGCTGTTCCCTTAAGTTTCTAAAGGTATTGACTCTTACAGAAACACTTTAAATATAGCTTTACATACCAAATATAATTTGCGAATGTGTATAGTAAGTTTGTTTATGGTCTGTGCCTGTGTGTGTGATAACTGTAAATTGCCATAGAGATTAAATCATAGCCAATTAGAGTGAGTAAACTACGGCTTTATGCTCAGATTTTGCCAAATCAACAGAAAAGTTTTACTATGTTAGCTGCGCCGGCTGATTGAAAACAAGTCTTTCAGTCCTTTAGTAATGTAGCTTAATGAAACTTGTCACATAGTTATGCTTCTCATTGCTATACGCTGTAAATAAATCACGCTGTGTGTGTTGGAATGTGGGAGCCAAATGCGGCCCTACATTCATCGTAAATATACTCAGTGCGTTGTGCATTGTGCGTTGCACAGGGGTCCACGGCTGCAAGTAGCGAAACCAACAGTCGAGTGCACCCTATAGTAAGATACCCCTTGGCCAATTCGAAAGACCCTCTAATTCCAATTTATATATATTTAAATTTAAATTTAATATAAACTTGATCAATTGATAGTATACGGAAACGTTTATGTCAAATTTGGATTAAACAGATGGACAGAAAAATTAAGAGATGCATTGACGATATATGAAATCCGCTTTTGATAATAAGAACGAATCCAAAGTACATATTTCTTAAAAACTATTGATGGTTTTGGCAGCATAAAAGTCGTTGTAATTCGATTAACTTTCTTAATTTTTTTAAAGTTTTTTGTACTCAATACATACCATATTACTGTACTAAATTTACATTAGAGGCCCCAATAGAAACACAAGGGCCTGAGAAACCGTCGCCACGCCCCTGCATATATTCTTAAACAGCATTATCTGCCGAGTAGCTGATTTATCATATATATCATATCATCTTTATTCTACAACTAAGTTGAAACGGAAAAGGCCTTTAAATTCACCTTATTTGTTGCGATGACTTTCACATTTGATCGAAATATCTTTCCTTGGAGTCATCTTTTCAGGTTAGAAAAAAAGAAAGTAATCATTTGGACCCAAGTAAATATAATATGGTGGGTGAGGAACCAATTGAAAACGAAATTTGGCCAATTTGGTCATCGTTTACACATTGCTGTTTCCTATATAATCTCAGGAAAAGAGGTACCCATTAAACCCTATTACAATCACTAAGCAGTTGTACTCGAAGGAGTAAATGTTGGGTAACAGTTTAAAAAAAAGAAGATTATTGAGGAGTGTTTCCTATTTAAAAACAATGTCAAAGATCGTAAAAGTAGTTTGCTTAAACGACCTAATCTTTCAGCGAATGAACAAAATTTTTTGAATGTTTTGTGTATCAACTTATGAACAGATAAGACTCTAGAAATGAGTCATGTCATGTTTTTATTGTTGATATCTCATATTGAAGAATGCCGGGACCCATGCAGTAAAACAGGGACTTCAAGTTTTAAGCATCTAGACACGCCCACTTCCGCGCCTGTAAATCGAAAGCAATAGAATTTTAGCGTATTTTTTAACTTAGAAATAATGTATATAAAAGTAAAACTTGGAAATTTACTTAGCTGAATTAATTATGTCGCCCTCCTTAAAATTTAAATCCGATCGGGCAATAAACAAAAAAGTTGTTCATGTTATCTTAGTATTCAACGGAAGCCTGAGCTTGCAAGTGTGCGCGTGCCTACATGTGATTTTGCCAAAGCGGCGAAGAGTATCTTTCTGTCCGGCACGCTCGACTTTAGTGTTGATTTATGGATTTTACTTTGTCTCTGTATGTGTATACTGTGCTGGCGTAACATTTTTGTCTTTCTCTCTTTACAGTCCAGCGTGCGCGGGGTCTTTTGACCAAAGGAAAAAATGACACCAACAACTGTTTTGTCACAATTTCATTGGGAAAAGAAAAGTATCAAACTTCGGTGAAAGATAAGGCCGAGTCAAGCGTCAACTGGAACGAGGAATGCGAACTGTAAGAATATCCATAGCTGATATTTTTATGAACTTCCTTCCGGAAGACTAATGTTTTTTGAGTTTTTGCCCTTTCTAGTAAAATTCCTGATCAAGGCAATAGGGCAGAGCTAACTTTGACATGCCTACATCGCAATAATCTGGGAATCGATGAGTTCCTTGGACAGGCGACGTTGCCTCTAAAAGATATGGACGTATACGATCGGCCGCGAGCCAAGTGGTTCAAGTTGGAGAGCAAGCCTGGCAAAGAAAAAAAGAACAAAGAGCGTGGCGAATTGGAAGTTCGCATCGCTTTCGTAGTAAAGTCCGGCTCGCTGACGGATCTTAGTAAAAAGGACAAACACAAGTCTTCCATTGGGCAGTTGGCCAGTTCGGTGGGCGGCAGCTTGCTCTCTATAGGTCAAGGGGAGAAGCGTAAAAGCATCAAGAAGCTAGCGGGTTCTCTCAGCTCGAAATTGCATATACGCAGTAAAAAGAAAAATGTCGACGGTGACGATAGTGGCTCATTTAGCGGTTCTTTTGCTAGTATTGGTACGCCGTCCAACTCTTCGGGCCTAGGCGGCATTGGTGGCGGTAGTGATCGCAAGCGCGGGCAGCGTGCTGGCGAAGCTGACCCCGGTGTTATTAGCGAAGATGAAGACGAGTTTGTGTTCGACAATCTATCGCACAAGAGCTCTGGAAGTTCCTTAAACATTCAACGGTCTGGCCTTCAGGTTCCATCCACCTTAAAAACAACCAATTTTACGCCACAAAACCCTTCTCCGCTGCTAGGCAATGGAAACAGTGGTGGGAAAGGAAAACTGAACGGAGGTAAGCCAAAATTTCAAGAGACATTCGATAAGGATCCGATCGTTGCGGAGATGGAACAGCTTGAGCTTGATTTCAGCGTTCGTGCGCGCACTTTGCCACCTCCCTCAAAGCCGCCGCGTACTCAACAGACACAGCAAGAGATAGAAATCGAAAATGAGGCAGAAAAGAAAGAAGTGAAAATTGAGTTAGATGCGGAGTCAGAACCCCCGCTTAAGTTGGACGAGTGGGAATCAAAACTTTATGGCGGAGCAAATTTCCTTGAGACTGGCAGTAGCGATTCTTTAAAACGCCGTAGCTTTGAAACACGCGTTCCTTTACCGGTTACTACAATGGAGCCGCAGGCGCCCACATTATCATACTCATTGGAAAATGATGCTGACGGGGACAAAGATGAGCCACCCCAATCCGCACCGCCACCATTGCCGACATTGTCATTCGAGAAAAGCAACAAGAGTGAGAACATAATGAGCTCCCCGGATATGGAGATGGAGCCAGAAAACTTTAATTCTTTTAATGATAGCGCTGAAACTTTCGAACAACTAAAAAGCACCGGTTTCTTTGCGGATAATACCCTTGCACAGACTACACCTCATCCGCAAGAGGAGGAACCGCCTTTGGTGGTCCCAGTGGTGGCTGCAAGTGACGACGAAGCCGAGGAAGATGCTAAATTGGATGTGGAACTACGTTCAAATAAAAATAAGGAAGACGAAGAAAAAGCTCTGCAACAGGAGCTCGAAATTCAGCAGGAAGAGCAGCGTCTTCGTGATGCCAAACGGCTTAAAGAAGATCAAAGCCTTTTAAGTTTTACTAAGCTCTCTGTACCCCTGGATGAGGAGTCAAAATTAAAACCGACTACTCAAGAAATTTTAAAAGACGACAATATAGGAAACAATGTTACAAACATAAGTCACAATTTCTTAACTCCGGAGCAATCACCTAAAGAAAGCAGCAACATTGTCAGCAGCGGCGACCGGTGGGAAAAGCGTTTGGGCAAATTTAAATACGGCAATAAGCGAGGTGAGCTGTTGTACCCAAGACACCAAAAAAATGACAAAGCAATTATGCCCAAATTATAAAAATTAAATAGAGTGAATGAATAAGAACCTGCTAAACCTATCCAGCAAGAGCAATCCACCTTTCCAATCTTTGAGTCGCTCTCGAATTTAGTCTTATCCGGCAGGCGGCATTGAGGAGTGCGGCATGCGTGCAGTGTACGCAGTGTTGTAAAGTGCTGGCAGATCTATCGAACAACATTTATCCACCTAAGATGCAAAACATTATTCCAAATACAATTACGAGGGTCGTTTGATAAGTCCGTGACTTTTTGTATTTGCCGCGCACCTGCTCTAAATACAACACTGCTCCTGTCAGCAGTTATCGATTAACAGCTGACTGTAAAATTTAGAAGCTGCGTTTTTTGGTTTGCGTTTTATAGGCATTGAAAGCAGACGATCTCGATCTCCATTTTCGTTAAAATTCACGAGATCGTCTGCTTTCAATGCCTATAAACGCAAACCAAAAACGCAGCTTTTCAAAATTCTTACAGTCAGCTGTTAATCGATAACTGCTGACAGGAGCAGTGTTGTATTTAGAGCAGGTGCGCGGCAAATACAAAAAGTCACGGACTTATCAAACGACCCTCGTATATTCTGTGAAACAACCATTCTCACCACTATTTTCCCTTTAGGCACCCATTTCATTCCTCCACATTAGTGACTATCATGGACTGAGGATTTCGAATTCACTGTCCTATGTATCTCATCGCAATTTTTTTATTTCGTCCTCCGATTTTTTTGCGACCCATTCAAAAAAGTGTCTTTGTTAAATAGATTCATTTTTATACCCTTGAACCATCCTAACTTTGTAAAAGTGGCTTGGGAGAAACCAGAATGTATATATATTCTTTCTCCATATCACTAGCCGGTCGATTGGCTGTCTGTCTGTCCGTCCGGATGTCCGGAGCAGAGCTCTTATGTCATTTTATCATTTTTAGACACTATTTAATATAATTGTCATACGATTGGAGACTACACTGCAAAAACTTCTTTGGCATGCCAAAGGTAACCATCCTTGTTGACTGATAGTTTTCTCAAAGACAGTTTAATCTTTTATCCAAACAGACAAACTGAACGATAATGATAGCAATTCACCAAGCCCCAAGTCTACGGAGCGTATTATTATTGGTCACGAAAGGTCCGGCTCGCAGGCTGAGCGTCGGTCAGAGATGTCGGCACAGTTGGTTAAAAAATACGAAGGAAAGTCTAGAGAAGTATGTATAAGAACACATCAGAATTTCAAAATTATGTCTTATTCGCTTTTTTATTCCTGTGTTTAAGGAACTAATGTTAATAGCCAATGGTATGGAGAACGAGGCTTTGCTCCAGCGACAGCGAGTAAAGGAATTGGAGGACTATCTAGACAATTTGTTGTTGCGTGTTATGGAAACGCACCCGAAGATACTCCAAAATCCGTATTCACGTACAACATCGGCCAAAAGGTAAACTGTAGTTTCAATCTTTAAGGGGAGGTTTACTTGAATTCAATCGAATATATGACGTTTTGTTTAACGTTTCTGAGACAATAAAAAGACACATAACATGCAAAGGGTATTTAAATATAGCCAGGAGTTTGGAATGCACCGTGAGAGACATGTGCTACCCTATAATATATATACATTCTGAACCAGCATCAACAGAGGAGTCGATCTAGCCTTGTCTGTCTGTTGCAGCGAAAGCTAGTCTCTCTGTTTAAGATAACATTTTGCACTTTGCACACACGATTCTTATCACTGCACACTGTAAATATGTATGTATGTTGAAACAAATCACAACGATATATTGTAGATTTTATACAACCTGTCGGCCACTTACTATTTATTTTCATGATTTTCTAAAACCTTAATAAATCGTGCTTTTTACTTTAATAATTAATCAATAATTTAATCGGACCATTATATATAAAATACCTGCCGTAGGAAAAATCAACCGAAAAGACGGTATTCGCGTGAAGCACAGTATTGTTTGTTGAAATGATTTATCTTATCGGTGCCAAACAAAGTTATATTGCAATTTCATTAAAATCGCACAACTACATCCCAATGTGATCATTAAAGCAATCAGTTAAAAATGAAGATTTCTTAATAAAGTTGTATATGTCCAACGATTGGAGTTATTATAGTTGTCAGCGAATACATACAATAATATAGAGTTTTGTATCATTATATTTAACTGATTTAAGAACGATCGGAGGAGAAAAGAACCTGCCAGGGCATGTAACCTTCGGAATGCCGAAGGGACTTTAAAAAATGTATAATATTTTTTAAATTCAAAATTAACGTTGCTTTACACGTTCAAAACTGTTGCTATATTTTGGAGCTTGCAGTCTTTATTAGACGTGTCTAAGTTGCACTCGTAATATAATTAATATATATTTGGCCAAGTAGATTACGCCATGTCCCGATGTCCTTCTAACCAGTAAGAGCACACAGATCTCAGTGATTATATAAGTTGGAGACATCAAATTTTGCACGAAAGTCCCTGAATACTATACAGATCAAATTAATTCCAAATGTTGGGTGCCACGCCCAGAGCCTCACAGTTAAATAATTAAGTTTTTCAAGGCAAGTTGTAAACGACGTGAAAACGACATATACTTAGCTTTATCTTTTGAATTGTTAATATATTTGTGAAAATCTTTAAAACTGGGCGAAGGTTATCTTACTGTCTGGTTACAAAGAATAAAGCTGCACTGAAACATGTTTGTCAAAATACTTCGATTGAAAAATGTAGCATTGTATCGAAACATAGATTTATTTAACCCCTTGAATAAATCTTTTCAAATCATACGATCGTACCTTCAAAATTCACCAATGTTTTTAGATCGGATTGAGATTGGGTCACTGTGTTGATCACTTAATCACCTCAATTTAAATTTTGATTGTCCAATTGATATTAAGACATGTGGGAAAATTTTGATGCAAGTAGTTTGCTTGCAATAGTTTGAAAAGTAACAAAACTGGGTGAATGGTCAAAGACGGACGAAAGACATATAGACATGACTAGTTCCAATCTGTTGATGCTGATTCAGAAAAAATGTTTATAAAAAAGTTGCGTTGTAATCTCCTGAAAAAATAAATATACTCTCAGCAAAGATATGATAAAGATGTTTTTCGATAAAATACAAGTAAACCTCAATTTATTTATGTCCATACATTGTTTCGTTTTTATTAACACAAAATATTAGTCTGTCGTCTGTTTTACTCCGCATCTCTGCCTTTTTTCCATTGCTTTAGTCTCGTTTTTGTGCTTGTAAATTAAAATTTTGTTAATGCATTTTTCTTTATTTAGTTATAAAAATTACATCAATATGAATGACTTTTTAAAGTAAGTGCTGTACATTTCGTACATGTGATTGCATGCACTGACTTAACAAAGAACCTAAACCCATATGCACTCAAAATCAATAAACTTAAACGAAGAACACAATCCCTGAGAGACCAGGTCATTGGCATCAGTAGCAGCAACAACAGCGATCCCATCAGCAGCCACTAATTCAACAGCAGCAGTGACACCAATAACAGCAATACAAAAACACCGACATCTGAAGTAAAGCGCTAAAATCCGAAATGAAAGAGTAAGATATGTCTGTTTTTCTGTTTTAAGCGGTGCATACAGAGCGAAACAGGCAAAATTGCGGTTATTAAGTTGAACCTGCAAGCAAAGTATATATAAGTTAACGATCTGCTCTCCAAGTTGGCCATTAGATCGTACAGCGAGCACGAATAAGGCCTTAAGTCCTTGCTATCAAACCTAGCTCGCACCTTGGGTCTCCTATCTAGTAGGTTTGGCATTCAATGGGATTTCGAAAAATACTTGTTCAAATCAAAACCAAAACTGTACTGGAAGGTTCTAGAGCAGTAGTGTCCCATACAGTTGGGTTTTTTTTTGTGTAGTGCAAAAAATCACGAAGTCTGTTACTTGCTTTGCACTGAAACTAAGGATAAAGCACAGCCGGAAAGTGTTTACCATACACTCGTCGTGGGTCGGCAGAGCTTGGGCAGAGGCATTGCCTATGTGCTATGTATAGGGCTGTGGGCTCTACTAATCTACAGTGATAGAAGTGAAACTTGCCGTTCCTTATGGGCAGCCTTGACCTCAATTCAGATCGCAAATAATCAGTGAAAAACTGAACTTTAGTTTTCGTCTTAGTACAACCTTAGTCAAACTTTTCTACACTTCTTGCTTCTGCTTCTGCTTAAAATACGATCCTATATATGCCATAGAAGTTACCGGCCAACTTTTGTTATTTTTATGATAGTGTATACAATGCTATGCTTTCAAAAAATCACTCATTATGAAATCAGCTTAATGATTTTCTAAAAACTCATTACAGAAAATGATTTCAAGGCCGAAAATTTTGAGATTATATCTCTAAAAGCGCAAAAAAAGAAAAAGGGGACTTTCTTATAAAACACCTTTTTATTTGGATAGTGTAATCTATGTAAATAAGTTCCAGCAAGCCTGTTAAAGTTTTATCTATTTATATCTACCAAAGTTTAGGACTTGTGACTAGATAACCGTACTTGCCTGTTTCGCCCTGTGCTTAGAAATAATTCAACCAATTTATTTGAAACCTCAATCTATCTAACTCAATTCATCCTACTGGATCAAGTTTCACTGTCTCATAATGATTACTTCTTTGAGATAATTTTTGCATTCTCAGTGTAAATCGAAAAACTTCATATACACCCGCATACATATGTATGTATGTACATCCGCTTAAAAAACTGTGAAAATAAGCAAGCTCCTCATTTTCATGTTTTTCACTTCACTTCGGGGATAATCTCTTTCCTTGCCATATGTGAACTAAAAATCAAAATTAAAAAGCAAAATATTTGTCAAATTTTAAGGACTTAAAATACCACACATGAGTTTGAGCTTGACTGCTTAGCTCAACGAAATTAAAGTGTCATTGTGTACTGCAATTATACAGTGTAATATACGAAAAACACACTTTTTGTTATTTTCATTATATAATATATAATATACGAGTATATATAGGTAGATATTTTATGTTTAAAAATAAATCTGTTAAATGACCGTCCCAATTAGATAAGATAAGGTTTGGCGCCAGGCCCATAGTGCCCTTAATTAGTAATTTTTACCCGATTAGAGTTAGAAGTTATTCATTTAATTGGATATTTTTAATCAGCTTATTAGGCATAACCAAAATCAGTTGTCAAATCGTCTGCACCAAAACCAAATTTTGAAAACACAAAACTAAACACATTTTAGTAATATTTATTTTTAATGCTTTAATAATTGCAAAAACATTACAATATCCTTTTGTTTTTAAAGCTTCTTTAGGATTATTTTCAAATTTTTAATATACGAACATAAATTTTGTATTTTCAGCGGTTAAATATCGCAGCTAATCAAATCTTGTTTGCTGGATTATCACAGATAATAAGCAAATGCACAGCTGGAGCGTGGGATGGATTGAAAACATAAAATATTCACGAAGTTGCCTTTGTCTTTAGAGAAATGCTTTCTAATTGTTTTTTTAAGATTTACTATACAACAATTCATAAAAATTAAGCAATTTTAAACGGATAACTTAGATATAACTCCAACTCTATAGTTTCAACATATTTTGGTCTTGATTTCCATGCATTCCCTTCACCTTTTTTTAACTAAATGGACGCATTTTTGCAAAAACATCGTATATCAAAAAATCTATATTAAAACCTTGAAAAATGAAAGAACAAATGAAACATACGAAAATATTGCGGAAGTAACGAAGCTTAGTTAAAATGTAGCTACATTATACCATATACCGATTTCAACCATATCTAGCAATAAAACAAAAATTCAAAGAAGAAGCGATACACAGTACTTTCGCATTAATGCGTTGGTATGCTGCTAAAAGAAAGTTTTTTCAAAAAATATTTATTGCAAGAAATTTTAAGCCCTCTGAGTCGGTTATATTGATCAATTATTGAAATTAACCAAAAAGTATTCTTTATAAAATTAATTGGTTTTTGTTTTGTGTAAAAGAATTTTCGAAACTAACAACTAACATACAAATAATTTTTACTTAAATTATTTCAAAATTATTTATGTATTAGATTTAAGGTTAAATAAAGCCAATGCGTGCAGAGATACTATATGAATTCTGTAATATATATAGTGGTGGGGAAAGTAAATACGTCGCCAAACAAAGGGCTATCGTTGTGAAAGTCAACTGGCAAGTTTACTCACTTTCTCCACCCTGTTCCAAAATGATTCTAGATCAACAAAGGTAAGCAATATGTCCTCCAGT
Source organism: Zaprionus africanus (assembly GCA_018151435.1). Classification (NCBI taxonomy): domain Eukaryota; kingdom Metazoa; phylum Arthropoda; class Insecta; order Diptera; family Drosophilidae; genus Zaprionus; species Zaprionus africanus. The sequence goes on from JAECXB010001995.1 coordinate 6,446,842, forward strand.
AAATCCAACCGAGTGCCTATCTTGAAGTAAGCGACAACTACAGGAAAATGCTGCCATACATTAAATAAAAACAAAGGGTATGTTGTTATAAATTTAAATGTTCGTAACAGAAACAATAAAGAGACTGGGGAGGGATAACGACGCCACTTTGAGGTGTATACAGGGACACAAAAACTTACGGTGCAGACGTCCTTGGCAAAAACAGACACCTAATGTTTAATTATGGTCGGAGTTCTATTGCGTCGGAGGCAGATAATCTATAAAAGAATTCTTGACGGAGAAGGAGACAAATATCCTCGCAATGGACGGGCCCATACACCAAGCTATGTAAAACTATCTCAGTGCTTCTTAACTGCTACGACCTTAAAAGGCATTCGCAGGTTAAGAAGCCAAATAAAACCCACTTATTCAGACGAGCCTGATTTATTACAAATTTATTTACCAGAAAAACAATAAGTTAAAACGTTTAAATACATTATTTAATTAATTCATAAAATGAATGGGTACATCATATATTTAAATAAGCATTACACTTCAAAACGAAGTCTGGTAGGCAAATTATCATGTAGACGGCCACAAATAGTCAAGGAGTCCTAAGCTGTACTTTGTTCTTCCCTCCGCAAGTTGCACTTGCGTATTTTCGCGGCGTGTGCCCCACGCGGCTGGTATTGAATTGCAAAGACTGCCGTTGCAGCGTAGGCAGTAAGGATCATTGGATGTGCATTCGGGAACTTCTCCAGCGCAGCCTCGTACCGTGTAAATAGATTGCAGTCGGCTGACGACAGTGCTCACGCACATCTCTGTTGACGAGGTACAGTTACTTATTGGTATGGCGCTGGGTTCTATCATTAAAGCGCAATCATCTTCGGGATTCTGGGAATTACAACGGTAGCAGCTGCGGACAGGCCAACGATTGCACGCATCACCATAGCGACATAGTTGACAAACCTCCTTAGCACCGGGCTTGAAGTCCGCGTCGGCACAACCTCGGCGCAAAATAGTGTCTAATGATTAAAAATGTTTTAAATAAATTTTTGTACGTATGTACATATGCTTAAACTCGAACTTAGACGAAGTCATTTGAAGCATAAACAAAACACATTAATCAACTTCGCAAGGAAACAAAATGCAGAAATGTAAGAGAACTTTTTTTTGAAATTCCTGCAAAAACTAAATTTTAAATCGAAGTTACTTATTAAGTTGAGTATCTTAAAACTATTATCGTATGTAGATTGTATTTTTGTCAAATTGCCTCCAAATTAATGTTTATTTCTACAATTTTTAGGAAATTGGTTGCAAAAATGAATGATTCCTTTTGTTTATTACAGGAACGAGACATTTTCCCTCCTGGATATTCTTAGCCTCAAAAATGGGTTTAAATCCAATAATATTGTACTAACAAACAAATAATGCAGAGAAGAAAGCGCGCTTTCCAGTAAATAGAAATACTTTTCAGAACAAAAACCAAATCATTTAAATAAAACTGTTTGAAAAGAAAACGGAGGAAGTTATTCGCCAACCTTATACGAGTATACACGTATATGTACATATATGTATGTTTATTTTGAATGAGCATCAATAGCCGAATCGATAATGCCATGTTGCATGGCCACCTTTTTCTCAGGGACCAAATGAGGAAGAGCCACAAAATTTTGTAACAAAAATAGAATGTATTGCGTTTTTACAATTTTTTTACGCTCGTTTCAGACTCATCAAACAAGTAAAAACTTTGCAAAAGCTACTCGTACTACAAAATCTCCTTCCTTACTCAACCGTACCTTGCTCGCAGGAATAACAGGACACAGTTCCAGAGGCGCACTGCTTGCTCCTTAAGGAATTACCCGCACGGCACTTGGCATCACTGGTTGAGTTGCATGTCGCACAGGCTATGTCTTGACAATGGTCGTTGCAATTGTCTCCATAGCATTCAGTCAACTCGCCTGTGGGAAAGAAACCCATTGTGGTGGAGCAGCCACGTTGTAGGACATTCGTCTGGGTGTTCCGGTGCGTGTAACAACGCTCTCTATGGCCATACATGACTTTGTTGGTGCACTGCGTCACAGTCGCATTGCTAAGGGCGCACTTTTTATCGCCTTGTTCCTGATTCTGATCTCGTAGGCAATTGCTATTGGTGGAGACAGAGTTATGCGTGCACTGCAAGCAGCGACTTTCAGTGACGGTACGTTCCGAATTGCAACCATTGTAGTTGCACTTGAGGCACACATGCGGACAACTGTCGGGCAGATTTGTGTACACGCATCCACGTTGCGTGTTGCTCAGGTGCATAATATTGGTATAACAACGATCATCTGCATTGTAGATTGGACAAGGTAGCAGAAGAGAGGGTCGCTGGCTAACATCGATGCATTCGGAACCGCTGCACTGATAACATTGCAGACGATTTACAGGATAAACGTGACGATTGCAAAGGCTTGTGTTGCACCGATCGCAGGGCTCTGCACAGTACCCGTTCGGGTAGAGCCGTTTCAAGCAGCCGCGTCGCGTCAAACCTGCTGTTATCGAAATAACACATTCATCCGTTGAAGATGCACACTCTTCCACTTCCAGCTGCTGGCCGGGACGCGTGGCGCACTCAGAATTTTCAGCCGAGTCGCAGGAATAACATTCTAGTGGGTAACACCCCAGTATGAGCTGCAACAGCGTAATTCCGACTACAAGTTGCTCAACTGTTCGCATTTCGACGACCGTTCTAATCTATCTACAATATGGATTTGGTTGGCAGTAGTAGATACCCAATTTAAATGAGTAATCACGGGTTTATTAAAACATTGATTTGGATTTTAGTGTTAAATAGGTATGAAAGCCACGGTTGCGATGTCTCGGCCATAACATACTCTCCAGCCAGACCTACAAAATATTGACATTATATAAACAAATGATCCTCCCGCTCGCAGGGGTAAATTTTCTGTAAATACGAGACTTAGTAACCTCATTATTTTTAAGAAAGTGATGAATTTCCGAAAATCTCTGACGGAAAATGGGGTGCACATTACAACACTTAAAGCTCTGATTTGAAAAATTTCGATCATTTCTGAAAAAATTCCCATCGTCCCTAACTTATATACAAACCATAAATATTCAAACGTTCGAAAACGAAAAATTGATAATGAAGGAAATCCGATCAGTAGATCAACTGAATAATAAATAATTTCGAAGACCTTATAATGCCCAAAAGCAAATTGTCTAAAAATGTGTGATACTTGAAAACTTTGCTTAAAAATCCAACATTTGAAATATTCATAATCTTCGTACGTTATACAGGAACATTCATGCCAAATTTAGTGTTCTTTAATAAAAAGTACACTCTTATGCCAGGTGTCTATTGTACTGGTGCCCGTTATATATACATATATATCTATAAATTTGCACAAATTTAGAATACCCAGTTTTGAGAATTTTTAATGGTGGAAGAGTATAAAACACTGGTGTCATTTAGCTTACTTCTGTGGTATGATAAGATAAAGCACCATTCTTAAGTAGGTTGTTGAAAACTCACAGTTTGCATTGATTGATATAATACATATACTGTTCAAGTTCCAATGCAAAAATTTCGTGTTATGCAGGCCCGTAGCTAGGCAAGTTCAGGAATTGCAATGCACAAACGCCCACATCTGCTCGGGAACAACAAATAGTTGATCAAGTAACGAAAGGAACAGTTGAAAGAAATTGATTTTTGTAGCTTGCAGAGGATATATTTATTTTGGTTAGAATTTTGCAACGTATTTAAACAGACAACCCCGACCCTATAAAGTAAATACATATTCTGAAACAGAATCACGCTGTAAATATGCCGGAACCAGCCGGATCAGTAAGATTTATCATATGCCTGCCGTACGACCTATCATGATTTACTAAAAATGTAAGACGGATATCGCATATGTTTGTCTGTGCGTTTGAACGTCGAGACCTGGGTAATAATAAAAGCTAAGAACCAAATTTGATATGAGGGTTTTGATGCGAGAATATATGAAAAACATAATGAAATTATTATATTAAATATATAATAATAATACCAGCGAAAATTATACATACTTTTTGTAATATTATGTATACATATGTATATTTTTATAATATCAATCTGTAAAAAAAATCGACTTACCCATTTAATATTTAGCATGAGTTTGATGTTAAAAATTTAAAATGAACCCAACACTTTGCATTTTCGAAACTATCGAGAAGAATCGATGATTAAAAAATTAAAAAAACATCAACAATATCGATTGTGGCTCAATAGTTTCATATTACTAACTTAAAAGGTCCCATAAAAGATTTTCACAAATGAAATCAAGAAATTTTTGAAAACTAAAAATTAATGTTCATAAGTTTACTTTCGATTTTTATTCCGCTAGATGATTCGTCGGGCCCATCATATATCCCATCTAAAATGTAGTAGGCTGTTAAGAGACTTTTAATGAAAATCTCTTATCTTCTTAACCAAGTAGCTGATACGTAAATTTGTTTTCTAAAAATTGTGTGTTTTTTTTTTAAATTTATTAACAACAAAACATTTCTTATTATATTTTTGTTTTCATTATACATAACAATTGTAAAAACAACCCATAATCAACAACTAAAATTATAAGAAAATAGTTGTTAATGAAAAAGTTTTTACTTTCATACCTTCAACCTGCCACTGTACGTAGTATGTATGTACACATATGTATAAGGAATGTTACTGCTCTAGGCGGATTTTACTTTTAAAAAATATTAAGATAACATTAGTCTTGAAATATAATATATTTCTAGAGTATATAATTTGAATTCGGTCATTATTATTAACTTTATATGTTTCGAACATTGCGACTAGTATCTTTTGGCTTGTGAAGTGTTTATACAGCTATACATTATACATTATAGATCGACCCTTTTTTGCGAAAATATCGCATGTCGTTTTTTCCAAATTTGGAATTTGATGCCAATTCATTTATGTCTCACATTCCTGCAAATGAATATAACAGAAATCAATGTAACTACGTATTTATTGTACATATTAACGATAGATGTTCAGTTTCAATTTTATTGTATACTAAAGCAGGCCCTCATCAGCTTCGCTCGTTTACATTTGTGAAGGGATATGGGTAAAATTGTGTACATTTTCTTTGTAGTCTGTCTTTGAATAATAAACTAATTAGCTAATCCATATCTGCAACATACCGTTTCAATATTTTCTAAAATATATCAAATAAGCGACAGATTCGTATTTGAAGTAAAGCTTAAATAGTTTAATTTTCATATTGTCATTTTGTTTCATTCTACAATGTGTCTTGCAAAAGAAATAATCACTTTTTCCCTACATTTTTCGTACCCTTCGACTAACGTTGTGCAAAATTATATAACAGGCAAAACGAGGCGTGACAGCCCTCATGAAGTATATATAAGTCTGTATACCATCAGTTAAAACGTTGAATGTCACACCCACTGCCCGCGTAAATCGGTAATTTCTGATTTGAAGCAACTATTCATGTCACAATTTTTTACTCTGAAATATACATAAATCCATAAATACATTATTTATATAAACATTTTTAATTCGATCGGATATTTAACACAACATTTTCTGTAGTTCAGAAGAAATTGCTCAGAATTTACTATTAACAATTCTAAGGTCTTCCAAAATTGAGCGAAAGGTATCTTACTGTCGGGCGCGCTCGACTGTAGCTTACGTGTCATATATAGTATATTTAGTTTGACCGCATTTTTCAACATCTAAGTATAAGTATTAATAATAATAATATAAATCTAAAAATAAATACTTAAAGATCATTTAATTACAATTTAAAACTAGACGAAAGATGCAGTCAAGCGCGTCCAAAAGTAAAATACATTGCGACCAATTTTTTAATTACTGAGAATGTTGACTTTTATATAAACCTCTGTGTTTATTATCCAATTTAAAATATATATTTATATTGTATTAATGTATTTGTACATCGAAACATTAGGTAATCATTGATAATATCTACGAGGGCTGTAGGAATGGATCCAAATAAGAAAAAAACTTGATCTGGGTATGCTAAATATAGTAGAAGTGCAGAAACGTCGATATTTCACCGATGTTTCATATTGAAAGCCTCAGCAAACATCGATGTTTCTCCATCTCTAAAAAATATATATCTTTATGCCCAATTTGTTGTCGTTAGCTCTTAAAGTTGTTGAGATCAGCGCCTTCGTCTAGACTAACGCAAATGGGTCAATCAACTCGGTTTGTAGTCCTGATCAATAATATATATATAGATTTTATGGGGTCTACTACGCCTTTGCATGTTACATACAATTGCACAAAGTTAGTACGCAATTTTTTAGACTATTTTCAATGATTGTAAGGAAAACAAATCGTAGATCATCGTAATGAAAACCAAAATAAATTAGTGGACGACCAGATAAGTACCGGATTCAGCGGGTGTAGCTTTTTTATTTACTTTATAATATGATCAGACTAAAATTTGGAGAGTATAAGCATATAGTATTTATCTACCATATGGGCATACCAAAGTTGTAATTCATTAAGTTAAAAATAACCAATTTATGAACTCTATCCCTAAGAGTCGTGTATGCTCACTTTTATCATGATAATTAAACAGGAACAAAAGATAGAGTCGAGGGTACTCCTAGATCTTACAGACTCTAAGGTTTATGTTTTCATACGGATAGTTAGTTAATGCTAATCATGAATATACATACTCCACGTCTCCTTCTGCGGTTGGCACACTGTTGTAATAGCCTTCTACCCTGTGACGATATGACTAGTTTGACTACCTTTATAGGGTACCAAATTAATATTCCCACCTTAAGGGTAAACCGGGACTAACGAACCAAATTGGAATGCCTACCTTTTAAAATACCTAAGATCTCGACATTCATACAAATAGACACGGATAAATCGACATCGCTATTAATAATGCTGAGCTACGCTTTACATATTAGTATATATAATACTTTGTGGAGCTGCAATGCCTTCTTCTGACTACGAAAAACATTAAGCAACTTAGTAAGAAAATTTCTTCGTATTCAATGGTGACAAGGCGACATGCGGAGTGTGTTCAAAAAGTAAGGTGACTGAATCAATTTTCGCGGGCAATGTACTTTCGATTATCGTTTTTTTTTTGTATTTTGTTATATTGGTATACTCTTCCCGAACATCTGTACAAAGTTTCAAGTGTTTAGCATTTTTTGTTTGGTTGGATGGTCGGATGTGCATCGCCCAAGAGCTGTTGCATGACGTCAACGATCACCCAGATTTACTCAAAAGGGTCATACTGGTGACGAATCATGGGTACATGGTTATGATATCAAAACCAAAGCCCAATCGTCCCAATGGAAGAGCCCAGGTGAGCCAATGCCGAAAAAAGCACGCCAAGTTCGATCAAATGTCAAAGTTTTGCCCACTGTTTTCTTCGATTACCATGGCGTGGTTCATTAGGAGTCCTTACAATATGGTCGTACGGTCAAAAACAATATTATCTTGAACTTATGCGCCGTTTGCGACAAGCAATACGAAGCAAACGTGCAAAATTGTGGAAAAATAATTATCGAATTATCAAACTTGGAGTGTCTTTTTTTCGGTCTTAGCTCACCTGGGTTCTTCCATTGGGACGATTGGGCTTTGGTTTTCGATATGATAACCATATACCCATGATTCGTCACCTCTTATGACCCTTTTGAGTAAATCTGGGTCATCGTTGGCGTCTTTCAACAGCTCTTGCGCGATGCACATCCGACGGTTCGTTTGGTCAAAAAATACCAAAAATCGCCGAGCAAGCAAAACACTCATAACCTTTACGCCTCTCACAACCAATCAAAAAATACTTTACACTTGAAACTTGGTACAAATGTTTGGGAAGAGTATACCAAAATAACAAAATAAAAAATCGATAATCGAAAATACATGGACCGAGAAATTTGATTCAGTCACCATTGATTTTGAACCCACCTCTTAAGTACGATATGCTCGACACAATATTCGAACTCGATTGTAATACATATTTGTACCCGCTATCCACCTGAGGGTGTGGCCAAACTCTAATTCGAATAAATATGATCATCAAATTTGGTACTTAGTCACAGAGATCTAGGTTTTCATACTGACAAACGGACGGACGACTTGGCTATTGAGCCTGAACTTTTTAGTCTTCTTACTGAAATTAAGTGACTGTAACAGTTGCGCTTTCTATTTATGAATCGTTTGTATTGTGTCGTTTTAAAAGTTAAATAATAAGAGCTTATATTTTATATTGTATTATAACAGAATCCAATAAATCAAATGTTATATAGCAAGTTGGGTGGCGGGTGTTTCTTTCGTACATGTAGCTTTTGTGTTAGAACTTAAAAACTTAATAAACCAACTATCAATGATTTAAAATCGTTAACTTTTTGATTTTTCTTGTTTTAAAAACTTGATTTTTCAGGCCGTTAAGACATGTGTACATTGACAGCCTTTTAGTAAGCATCTATTCGTAGCATTCGTTTGAACAAGTATTCATTTTAATATAATCAATTTTATCTTATCTGTTTAAAATGATGTGATATTTGCAACCTTAAATAACAAAAGGTGGCATTGTGCGTCGGTTCATGAAGGATAGTTTAACATATACGGTACGGTATAGGGTCTATACATATAAGATAATGCTTTGTTTTCCATTCGTGTGAAACATTTTCTTTTATCTGCTCTGTTCATTATGTGGTGCTTTGATTTTGAATAGTTTTTGTTCGTCTTTGCGTAGTTATTCTGTGGCGTACGTTTCCTAATAGTCTAGAATAAGGTCGTTTATTAAAACGCAACGTGAAAGCAGTCTTTTTAACAAATCGATGTATTTTAATCCCCTGACGAATATTCCGGTGGCATAAGGTCAAAACATTCAAAAGTTTTTAAAATATTTAGAAATAAGTAACAAGTTTTATACAATTTTTTATAATTGTAAAAAATTGCACCTTAGTTTAAGAAAATGTATGTAACAGGCAGACAAGACCCGGCAGACCCTACAATGTTTATATATTCTTGACAGGATCACTTACGGAGTAGATTTAGCCGTATTCGTACTCTGTCTATTCTGTTTGAACTAAAAGATTTAGAAATAAATCAACTGTTTTCTAAAGATGAGATTAAATTAAAAGCGCGGATTGGTTTTCTGCATGTTTGCGTGTGAGGAGAACGGAATAAAACCGTGCGATAATTTACAGGGTATCAAATATTATTGCAATTCTTCCACGTCCAAGCAGCAGAATTGCATTAACCCTTGAATACCCTGTAAATTGTCGCACAGTGTTCTAGTAGACGAATTCCTTCAGAATTAATTCTTATTTCTCACTATTTCGAAATATATTTCTTGGATTAAATAAACAGAGATATTGTAAAAATATATATTTTTACGTCGCGTTTTAACAAAGCAGACAGTCTAGACAGTAATCGTTTCATTCTACAACCACACATAAGAAACTTTTAAAAGATTCTCCCGGAATATATAGTTGTTCGACATATGTATAGTATGTACGATACTTTCGCAAATGCGTCGATAAACATATGTATATGTATGTACACTGAATAACGATAAACATAATTATTTTTAAAGTAACTATGTATGTTTGCATACCGGATTATCCTATTACATAAATGACATGCAAGTTTATGTATTTTATTACATAAATAATAACGATAAGGAATAATATGATAAGGAAGTTTCTCATATATTGTACATACTTATGAATAAGTATGCAAATTTATTTTGATGCTTCTTCCTTAGCAAATTATTAACCACTAACTTTAAAATATTCTGCTTTATTCATAAGTACCCTAACGTAGCATATGTCTTAACAAAAGTTCCGTCACTGGTGCTCACGTTCCTACGGATATGGAATAGGGCTATTAGTGAAATTGATTTAGATCCGTTTGGGAATAACTTACTCATCTTCCCACGGGCATATAGCATTGTGTTCTGCTTCGTTAGTATTTGTTTGCGCTGAGGTACTGGCTTTCTCATTTCCTTTGTCCTTCTCATCTAGGGAATTAACTTTTTTCCCCTCCGCGTTGCGTTTCTTTCGTCGCCGGCGTTCTTCATCTTTGCTTACAGATGGAGTTACAATTTGAACAGTAATCGATTCTTCAAAGAGGTCATCGTCCACTGTATCGACATCTAGTACAGCGAGTGGAGCCATAGAAGGCGCTGGTGTCGGCGCGGGCGGTACATAGCATTTATTCCTTTTGGAATCTATAATATCGTAATCATAGACGGCATCCTTACTGGCATCTCCAAAATGCATTCCCTCCTGATACTCATCGGTAGTCGGCGATAGCTCTCCCTCAATGTTTTCCAGTCCATGTCCCTCCACCTCCAGCGTAGTATCTGCAACTAATTGGCATGTTAGAGACACTTTAACTAAGATTGCGGTATCCAACTCACCTTGAAAATCTTTGCTACTACACGGATCGGCATTGTTTTCTATCATTTTCAGCTGCTCCACTTTACTAGTTGACACAAGTTTGATCTGCATGCCACTGCTCGTACAATGTTCAGGTTTTATCAGTTCTATTTGCACTTCTTTTATCTCCATAGGAGAATCATTAGATTCTCTATCAACTGTAGCTTTTGTTGCACTTGTGCTGACAGTCTCACTAGAAGTAGGACTTTCCTTCTCTTCACAAAGTTTAACAGCGGGCGGCGTAGTCGTCGATGAGCTTTGGTTTATCAATGGTACTGCATAAGCTGGTACACTCTCTTTCAGGGTGTTCTCGACTATAGTTGGTGTTGAAGCTGAGGATGCTAATATTTGTACCTCAATCTCTGATACTTCCGGTTTTTTTTGCGACATCGACATTTTTTGAAGATTTTCCTCCAGCTTAGTTTTGTCCTCGACATAAGCTTGTTCGTCTTTATTAATGGAACTTTTGCTGCTTTCATTTCGGGACTCCGATGTTAAACGATTGATGTTTCCGAAAGGCGATGTTGTAGTAGTTGATGGGGAATTGGCAACTGTGAACTGATGCTCCCAACTGCAAAATAAAGCGATTTTCTGGTGAGTAACAAATTTGATCATATTATATACACGTATATAATATATATTATATGTTGTATACCCTTGAAGAGTACATTTATTATACCCTTCAACCATTAAAAATGACAATAATATATTCTGACTGTAGTCCAAGCTCGATCGAAGCAACTTTATGCTATCAATGTCTTACCTGGACGAGTAGGACACGGAGGCACGACGCTGTTCAATCGGGTTGGGCAATAATCGCTTTTTACCAGTCTCTCCACTATCAACTGTGTTCTGGTGTCGAATACCCAAATTGCGCTGAATACGATCTGGTACCTCACAAATTTCCACACAAGTGCTGTAAAAATACGTTATTGGATTATTTGTTACAAGGTAAAACATGATTTTCAACCTGGTTTTTGGTTGAGCATCTTCTCTGGCATTAAGTTTCTCCTGCTCTGAAGACAAGGGCCGAGCCGAGATGTTATCTGTATCTGATGAAGACGATGTTAATGGTGCATTTGATGCTCTACTTTTACGCTCCCAGGAATAAACAGATAACTTTGGCTGCGGTACTGCGGTTGATGATGGTGTTTCTATTGTACCTGGCTCATCCCAAGGACATATAGCACTGGCTACAACTGATGAACTCTCTGCAGTCGTCTCTAATTGTGGTAACTTCACGCTAGACGCTTCTCTGTGTGTGGTAAAAGTAATTGTATCAGTAATTTATTATTAGGTTTTTATACCCTTCGACCAAATGGTCAAAAAAGGGTATACTAACTTTGTGCAAATGTATGTAACAGGCAGAAGGAGGCGTGGGAGACCCCACAAAGTATATATATTCTTGCTCAGCATCACTAGCCGAGTCGATTAAGCCATGTCTGCCTGCCTGTCCGGATGTCCGGATGACCAGATGAACACACAGATCTCAGCTATTATAAAAGCTAGAGACACCAAATTTGGTATGAAGGTTTCTGTTTACCCGGCGCAGATGAAGTTTATTTCAAATATTTGGTGCCACGCCCACCGCCCCCGCAAATCAAAAAAATCGAATTCAAAGTGGTCTACGTGGGTTGCTCTTTGGATGATGAACCAGGATTTGGACACCATATTCATTCGACCAGTAACGGAAGGATGTCACGCATTCGAGATACACTGCGACCCACCGGAAATTGAATTGTTACCCAAAAACGATCTTACCGGCATGACTTGTATCTATTTAATCGCCTCGTTTCGACGCCAGGAATTCTTTCGTTTAACTTTCCATGTCAATGTTATATACGAAAAACATGACAAATTGATGCGCCATATTGACACTCGTGAAACTTATTTTGCGCAATCCATAATCAATTGGGAAGATGAATGAATTCAGATTGCTTTCTTCAAGTTTAAATTGTCTGTTTAAGTATGGCTGAATAATTTTGCACCCAGTTCGGTAACTCTTGCTCTTGCTGAGGTTTAACGTTTTTCTTTTTTAGATTTTTTTGTGGAGTTTCATTTTTGTTAAATGCTTATTGAAGGTTTTGAAAACAATTTACTCAGCCAAAGATTTTTGTCGAATGAAATTTAGTAGCATAGAAAACATTTCTCGAGTGGTCGAAATTAGAAATTTATTAAGTTAATATATTCGGATCAGCATCAAAAAAATGAATAACAACTTTCCGTTTGTCTGTTGCAACGCAAACTAGTCTCTCAGTTTAAAGGCTATCTTGATGAAACTTGATACACATGCTTCTTATTTCTGCACGCAGTATATAAGTCGAATCGGATCGATATATATCATACATAATATATGTATGTTATATGCCATTTCATTTGATAATGAATAAAAACAATATTCAACGAGAACAAAGGCTAACTTCGACATGTCGAAGGTCGTATACCCTTGCAGGTTCTTGTTGTAGCGCGATCAGAACGATCGGACTAAAGGTAAAGGAAAAGTAAAAAAACAATTCGTACATTTATTTTAATCTGTTATGTGAATTAATACTTTGTAGGGTCTGCACCTTAGAAGATATTTCCGACCCTGCCCGATTGTCATGGTGTCCAAACGTAACACGCTATAAATAAGCCAGCACAAGCTGGATTGAACACTCAGCTGCCATTCCCGAATTTTGTTCAAGATATTCCAATAAAATTTAAACACATCGGATTACTACCAACCATAGTAACATATACAGTAATCAATGCATACTTTTTACGTTTTTACAAACTCGGACAACTATATCCTATAGCTTTCATAGAACAAATTGGACAGAATTGAAAATGTTCACAATGTTATTTCCCGCAAAGATAATTATTCTAATATATCTGTTAACGTACTCAACAATTTTGATGACAAAATCGGCAAAGTAATAAAACCTTCGGCATGCCAAAGGTGGGCTTTCTTTCAGGGTTTAATTGGGTATTTGTATAGAAATGCAGCCCTATTTAAAAAAAACAGAAGTAATTCACCTGTAGGGAATCTCGCTCAGATTATTTTGGGAGTGAGAGTGAGGAACTTTGGATCCAACATCTTTGTTTACTCCAATGACGGCTAATTCATGAGCCGAACCAGTGAGACTACGATCACTGCCACGGCGTCGTGAGAGATTTCCTTGATTCGGTGTCTGCATATTGGAGCCTGTGCCACCAGCAGCACCGGTTGAGCCTTTCGAAAGATCGCTTAAAATAGGTTGACTTGATAGGGCAGCTGTCATTTTCTTTTTAGCTCCACTAACTCCACCAAAATTAAAAAATCGTTTTTTGTGTGAAGGCTGAATACCGCTCTCGACCAGACGTTTATAGTGTTCTGAACGAACGAACCGTGGATAACAATCTTTTTTCAGTAGCAACATATATATGTGCTCCGAGGCGGAATCGAAAGTAAATCGTGTTGGGTTTTTTAAACCCTTCAGAACACACTCCATTGTCTTTCCGTCAATATTGATTTCACATGGTGCGCCGGGCTTAAGGAACTCTCTGTAATGTAGATATGCAATTAACATAGATCATACATTCAAACATGCAACATTACTTACTCAAATATATCGTTTACTTTGTGTGCTACCTGCGAATGTGCGGAACGACGGAGTTGATTGACTGCATTCCAAAATCGTATATTTTCGTGGGAATATTCTTTTTCCAAAAAATTTGTAAACTCCTGTAATCCTGTAGGATCCGATACAAGCTCTTCTATTGAAATAGCCCAACGTCTTACACGTTTTTCAGTAGGTATATCTACAAATGTGCTATTCAATTGCCAAAAAGTAATGTCTTCAGTTACCCAAGGGTTGGAGGGTAGAGCAGGCTGCAGGAAAAAGTCGTACTCGCTGAACGTCTCTGAGTAACAAACGAGAGATTTACAGGCAAGTGACATTTTCATTCGTGTTCGATTCAGAGACTTGCTAAGATAGTCTACTTCTCTTTGAACGTCGTCGACAGTCTTCTTTTTATTAGGTTTAAGACCCTGTCTATCTCGAGACGGTACTGGGCACGGTTCGAGTGGAGTGAATTGGCCTAGAGGTGGTCGATGAACTCGCCAATAGGCTCGCTCTTGCGAATCGCCAACAATCTTATCGCCTTTCTTACGCTCTTTCGCTAAACGAACCTGTTCCTCAGCCTGCATTGAAATGAAATCCCATTTTCCTTTAAGATTCTTATGAAGTGAAGCTAAAGCCTCGGCCTCATAGTCTTCCAATGCATGACGTTGTTTGTTACGGAGTGATCGTTTTGCTAAATAAATAGCGTATTCCACATTGTCTGGAGCTTTGTGTTGCCATGGCCAATAATATGGTGTTTGAAAGCGATACAGAGAGGAGTCATCCTTTACCGTTAACGTCTTTGAATCATTAACGGGAAAAAAATATCCATGTAGACATAGTTGATTGGCAATGCTTAATGCTTCAGACTCTTCTATTTGTAACCGGTCCATCAACCATTCAATAAGATCATATCCTGGAAGAAAAGTGTAAAAGCCTGTTTATGGCTTTCTTTTTTAATAAAAAAAAACCTCAGTTACCCATAAACGCATATGGTATAGACGTAAGAAACATTTTCTGTTGACGGACAGGCACTCCATGCTCCTGATCCTGCATCTCACGTACCAGAACTTCCATCTGTAAATGAGATGTTATAAGAAAACCATTTTGGTTTTTTTTTTTTTTTTTTGGTAATTATCGAGGTTATTATTCTATTCTATCATTTGAATTTACCAAAAACAAGCTCAAAAACTACAGTCGAGTAAACTCGTACAACCGTTACCCGGCTGACCAAAACTATTTCTTAGATGATATTTATAGATAATTTATATTTTTAGCGTATTTTAAGTAGCCATAACCAAATCAACTTAAAACATTTAGACGTTAATAATTATTGTGGAAATATGGAATTTTAGGGTGTTATGGTCTCCGAGATCTAGACAGACGGACAGACGTCTCAGTTGATGCTGATTCAGAACATATATAATATCTATATATATATATATATATAATATGAGACAGCCTCGTATGGTGTTAGCAGAACTCGCGTTGCACAAGTATCCCGCCTACCAAGGACATTTTACTAACGAAAAAAGGGGGGATAATTGCAAAAACAGGAATTACTATATACGAGGTGTGTTTAAAAAGTAAGGTGACTTTTCAATTTTCGCGGGCAATGTACTTCCGATTATCGATTTTATTTGTTTTCTTATGTTGGTACACTCTTCCCGAACATCTGTACCAAGTTTCAAGTTTATAGCATTTTTTGTTTGGTTGTGAGAGGCGTAAATGCTATAAGTGTTTTGCGTATTTTGCGTGCTCGACGAATTTTTGCTAAATTTTCGACCAAAAAGAACCGTCGCATGAGCATCGCGCAAGAGCTGTTGAATGACGTCAACGATGACCCAGATTTACTCAAAAGGGTCATAACAAGTGACGAATCATGGGTACATGGTTATGATATCGAAACCACAGCCCAATCGTCCCAATAGAAGAGCCTAGGTGTGCCAACGCCGAAAAAAGCACGCCAAGTTCGATCAAACGTCCAAGTTTAGCTCATTGTTTTCTTCGATCTCCATGGCGTGGTGCATCAGGAGTTCTTACCATATGGTCGTACGGTCAATAAACAGTTAACTTTAAAGTTATGCGCCGTTTGCGAGAAATACGAAGAAAACGTCCTTGAAGAATTGTGGAAAAACAATTGTCGAATTATCAAATAAAAAAAAAGTGGATTATCGAAAGTACATTGCCCGCGGAATTTGAAAGTCACCTTACTTTTTGAACACACCTCGTATAATATGCACTACGGCTAAGAATGTTGTTCTATTCTTTTTGTTACTTTGTAAGAAATTGTGGTTCGCGCACATCAAACTTCTTTAAGATTAGAAAAAGCATAGACGAATTGGTGTAAACATATATTTTGAAAACGTTGATTTGATTGATACTCTTAGTGAGCTGAGAGCGCTATACGAAATAGACTGGTATGGCGTCCAGTAATAATTAAAAAGGAAATGATTTACTGTGTCAAATGCTTAACCTAACTCAAGTGTTAGTCAGGATTTCAGTTCCACCAAATTTGTCGTGACGGATCTCCAAAATGTTGCAATTGAGGAGTTAAAATATTCATGAAGAATTTGTCTATAGCCGACAATTTACTATAGAGAGATCTCTACAACTGCTTGCATCCGAACTAATACTCTTGCTCTTTAATTAACGGAATTATAAATGATTCCTTTCAGGTGGATAAAGGAGATTGGATGAGATATAAAGTTTGCTGAGAAAGATTTTAGCAATTGCCTCCAAAGTAATTTTAATTCTGTTATTTTTCACGAGATCATAATTTATCACATCTCCCATTTTCGATATAAATAATAAGCTTATACAATTTCATCCAAATCGGTGTAGAGTAATTTTTCTTATTTTGTATTAAAATTAAACTTCGATTTATTAAATCAGTAACTCACCTTATCAAAGGCCATCGGACGGGAGAGCTTCTCAATTGCTTGTGGCTGAGTCTGTTGACCACCGCCTCCAGCAGGAAAACTCGCACTATTACTGGTAGATGCTGCATTTTGACTGTGCTGGCTTTGGTGTCCTAGGACAGGTGCACCCACTGTATGCACGCGATGATGCTGCTGCAAATTATGATGCCCCACTGAACTCCCACTAAAGGCTGTCGCAGCCTGTGTAGTGGCAGAGATTGCAGTTGCGGTGGAGGCCAAAGCGGGACTGCTGCCATAATTTGCATTGCTAGTTCCGCTGCTACTTGCTGTTCCCGATAATACTTGGTTGTTGTTGGCTTGTACCGGTGGACACAGCTGCGTTGATGTTTGTAATGCAACCTGCGACTGCAGATTCAGTGTATTCGGTTTGACACATGGTGACAATTGTGTGACGGGTTCTTCCTTAACCGGTTGATTTTGTGATACACATAGGGCTGACGGAATTGGAGGCGATGTTATAGCAATAAGTGCAGATGAATTACAGAAAAGCGACTGTTGATCTATATCTTGTGGCAGCCCACTGGACGGCTCCATGTCCGAGATTCCTCTATTCCTTGTGATCACTTGCAGTATTTGAAAAACTTACTGCAATCACTTTTATTGTATGTTTCTGGCAATTTTTTATTGACTCATATATATATATTTAAGTAAATATATATATAATAAATATTATATATATATATTGCATATATATGTGTATAGTCTTTATATTGTCATGACAATTAACGGTAAAAGCTTGCTAGTCCGTGCGTACATAATAGAAATTTGGGTCCTGCTACCCAAACTCCATCGTGTTTGTGGACATTACAACTTTTTCTGAAAAAAAAAGAAGAACATAGATTAATGTTTATACGAAATAAATTGTTTTCTTCTATATTATAATAAGAGGGCTTATTTCGGTATACCTTTACGAACAAGACATATTGAAATACCTTAACAAAATATACCACACAAAACCCAACACAACCGAAACTTAACCTTAGTACCAAACAATAAGTCCTTGTTAACTTAGTAACTACCACGTCTTAAAAACCGACTCGTGTTAAGACCAAGCAATAATAACCATTAACCAATTTTCCAGTAAGTCAGCCGTCTCATCAGCCTACCAATGTTACTAAGATACCTGACACGACATAAATTTATACGATTACATTTAAAACCAATATACCCTTAACACCCATTGTAAATGTACATAGATATATAATAATGACAAACAAATAAATAAAGGAGAAAACCAACAAAATCATAACATTCAGTGAAATCTGCTACTAAAGCTAAGAAACAAGCTCTCCTACAATTTTAGTATTAACCATAAAAAATAAACAGTGTAGAAACAACCGGTGGAGGTTGAAGCCAAAACCTGCTCGGGTATAAATTATAGTCGAAGAGTAAAATGTATGAAGAAGAAACGCCATACCATCCCTTTAATATTCGTAGTTAGAATGCACATGACAATCCTAATTTCGTATTTATTGTATATGAGTTAGTCAACCGCAAGTATTTATACCTCATCCTGAGCCTAGAGCCTACCCTTCCTATCCAGTCCAGCTATTCGTATTTTTCCTGGACTGTTCGACCGTATCTCGTTGACCTCGAGAAGATGCTTGCCGAGCGGCACATTTCTTTTAAGAGCCAATATGGGGCATACTGTAAGTAAATACTCCGGTGTCTCAGGTGTCTATAACTCTAACTGAGGACTGTTGGGTTTTAATGATGGCCCGTTTGAAGTAGTCGGCCCATAACCAGGTTTGGATGCTGAGAGTCACCAATTTGATGTCGTACATCGAATACGCAAAGAAAGCGAAGGTCTTTAAGGAAATATGTGGTTTATAGTCAATTTACTAAATAATGAAAATAAACCTCAATGAGTACGATGAAGTGAAGCTTCAAAAATCTTGGCGTGTTCCCAATTTATGGCGAAACTTTTGTTTATAAGAAGTATCACCTGCATACGTCTTTATAAAGCGTGAAACAAAGCGGTCGCGATCAGTGTGGATTCAAACATTTTCCGAATGAGTCTACGCCGTATGAGTGAACAACATGAACTTCATTGTGGCTCACGTCAAATAATAATACTTACTTTATACCGGCAATCTAAAAACATTTCCTTCCATTCTCATTCAATATCTGTGTGTGAAAATAATATATAAAATAATAATATAATAGTAATATTGTGAAAGAAAAGAAAAATGTCTGGACGTGGTGAAGGCGGAAAAGTGAAAGGCAAGGCAAAGTCGCGTTCTAACCGCGCTGGTCTGCAGTTCCCCGTTGGTCGTATTCACCGTTTACTTCGCAAAGGAAATTATGCCGAGCGTGTTGGTGCCGGTGCTCCTGTGTATTTGGCTGCTGTTATGGAATATTTGGCTGCTGAAGTGCTGGAATTGGCTGGAAACGCTGCTCGTGATAACAAGAAAACTAGGATTATCCCACGTCATCTGCAATTGGCAATCCGTAACGATGAGGAGTTAAACAAACTTCTTTCGGGAGTCACCATTGCTCAGGGCGGCGTTTTACCTAACATCCAGGCAGTGCTTTTACCCAAAAAGACTGAAAAGAAGGCTTAAAATCGCAAACTGACTATTTCGTGTACATAAACAAAACACTTCTTGAACGGCAATCTAAAAACATTTTCATAAATTAAAGAAAACAGCCAAACATAAGTATTTGATGCAGAAATAAAAGCCACATTCTTTTAAGGCTACTGGTTAGATCATTGAGAGCTTCATAGAAACATAGTTTGACGGTTTATACAAATTTGTATCATTTTGCTTGTGTTTAGGACTGAATGAAAAAAAATGAAGAGCTAAAAATATATTCCCTTATTCTGCCTAGGTCAGAACATGAGTTTAGATGAAGATGGGAAGAAGAGAATGTTCTCCACTGAGGGTGATCCCCTCCAGAAGGTTTTTCTATGTTTACGTGAAACTTGTAGGCAGGGGAAAGTGAAGTGCCCGTGAAAATTTGCTGCAGGTTGAATAAATTCTGCGTAGTTTCGTCATTTTCTTGCATTATGATTAGCTTAATTATGGTCTTGGCTTCAGTAAGCTCAAACAGAACTGTGTGCGAATTACACTTTTGGTTAGCAGCTTCGTCGGCGTTTAAGTTGTCTGGGATTTCTTCGTAGAACACAAAGTTGTAGATAAACAAAAGTTTATTTTTAAAATTTTTTTATGTTTGCATCTTTCCTACGAACTGCTGTCTGTTGTTTCATGAAACAGAGAAAAGGTATGTGAATAACCAGGTACCAACAATTAAACACACACGATTTCTTGCTTTACACTAAGCGAAATTATTTTTTGACTTTGGATTGCTTCTTCATAGAAAATCAATTACTTTGAATTCAAAATGAGAGTGTTAAACAGAAATATGTCCAGCATTTAACAATGTCTATCAACAAACAAGCACAAAAACTATAGTTTAGTATACTCGTTTGTGAAATACGCGCTGCACGCAAAACCGTTATTAAAGGATACTAGGTGATCTGAAGCTCTCCCTTTTCGCATGTTCGGATAATATAATATAATAATACAATAGTATAATTTTGACTTCAAAATCAGTACAGTTTCTTAAAGAACTTCTATCCTTATTATCCGAATTAAAATTTCAGAAATCATTTGGCTGTTTAAAGTTATTGTGTTTACCAAAAATTAACTGTCCTGCATTAAAATTACGCTTGGAATTCGATTTAAGGGGGCGGTAGGGTGCTTGGTCAAAATATTGTCACTAAATTTAGAAGCCGAAGGTCCTATACTCTCCGAGATTTAGGTTTCATACCAACTTATGATACCCTTTTACCCTATGGGAAGCCGGTAGACATCAGGTACACACATTACACATCGCAATGAATTAGTAGTGAATAACGCAAAGAGCAACAACAAAATATTCAGCGTCCTCGAACTTGTTGAACAATTTCGACAGTGTACATTCAAAAGTTTTGCAGCATGGTCTGCTGTGTACATACATATGTATGTCGACAGCGTCACAGCATTTCTACCGAACGCTTTGGCCGAAACTTTCCGAACGTATGACGTAGTTGTTACACTCATATGCACAAGTATGCTGGCAGAGCTAGAATCTCACCAACTTCATGTATTCACTTACACATGAAAGTAGACTATAAATTCAGCCCCAATGCATGTCCGCATATATGTACATGCATACGTGTATGTACATAAACCCTTGCAGAGGATATATAAATTATGAATTGAAGTATAAAACGCACTTTTGGAGATATCTCCGACTCTATTCACTACACAAATTCTGAATGAAACGAATGTTAATGTATGTATGTATGTATATGCAAGATATTGCAACAAAATTTACTGCACCTGCCTTTTATATTTTAAATAAAGGAACAAAACAATGGGCCGAATGTTATGAAAAGCATTGTTATTATTTTTAGGAAGTTTAATAGTAGTGTGAAAACGGATTACTACATACATATATCCTATTGCCTTTATAGGAACAATCAGATGTATACAAAAAAATGCATAAATAAATTTTGTGTCCAGCGATTTGAGCTATGCAAAAAAGCAACAGTCGAGCGGCACGCGACAGTGGGATACCCTTTGACACCCACTCCGTTTTTTGGCTTTTTTTTCTTTTGTGGAGTAGCTGGCAGCGCCCCTGCCATTAAGAATATATTAAGTGGCATCAACAGCCAATTCTATATAACTTTTATAACATATCTTAAAGCTACATAGTCCATTAAATTTCAGTGGCTAAAATCGGCTAAATCCTTTTAAAAGCCACATTACAAATCATATAAATACCCCAGGGCAATCGTAAAGATCGGGTAATAAATATGAAAAATAATTTCTCTTAACAATTACTCAATCAATTTCTAGTCTCATGCCGGACGTACTTTTTATGCATTCAATTATTTGTTTAGTTGAAAGGCCACTAAGCGACCAAGTAAGGTGTGTGCATTAACACAGTGGATAGCGTTGCAGATTCAAGTACGTCCAATTTTATAGATTTGTCAACTCTAAAATGATTATTATAATGTGTAATACAGGTTTTTTTAATTATTATTTCAATTCGATTTGTATATGTCGCATAAAATTTACAACTCCCCCAATTTTTTACAATTTCTATATTTTTTACAAATTTGAATCAATCGCACAACGCAGAAGTTTTTTAAGTCGCCTTAGTACTCTTGGCTTTATACAGCCAATGTTTATCGTATCCTATCATTACGATTTCTTAAAAGCTTTCACCAATATTAAATCGAGAAGTTTACTTATTTTGGATCAGCTGTATGTACTAAAAACATGATTTTTTTTAACTGTTTAAAAGTTTCAGACTTTTACCTCATCAAGGAGTGTTGTACAAGGGCGTGAGCTCAGCATTACAGCCATGTTGTTTCTTCAGAAGTTCACAGTTCCGCCAAAAACTATTGAAGTTTAAGCACTACGCATTATAACAAAACATTATTTCATAATTTTAACCTTTATTTTCAAGTTGAAATGTAATACCCCTGCAAGTGCTTATCTCCACCAATCGCTCCTATACTAGTTATATATTCATATATAAGGGGTGACTTGCATAACATAGTATATGTTCATGAGAACTTTTTATGAAAATCTCCATGAAGTCGACCACAGCTTAATTTTAAATACATACAAAACTCTCCTATGCCAGCTATTTTATGCATATGATGAATTCGGAAAAAGGCCGATACGTTCGATTTGGTTCTAATGGGTTAAATGATAATAATTGGTCAATATATATATGTATATAGTATATGGCAGCTATATGTTTTATCAATGTTCCGAGTTACAACAAGATGAAACTGCATTGCAACAGACAGACGGACAGACAGACAGAGTCAGTTCGACTCTTCTGCTGATGCTGATTAAGAATATGATGTAAACACTTTATAGAAACGAAGATGTCTCGAAAAGTGCGATGAAAACTTTTGGCCAAAATTAATATACCCTCTGCAAGGGTGTAAAAATCGCGCTTGATTTCACCAGCCATTATTTTAACAAATAAAGTAAAGTATACAGGCTACACTAAACACTGCATAGAATATTAACAATGCATTATAGAAGAAAATCAAAGTATATGTACATATGTAAGTAGATTTGTATGCGTGTACATACATACATAAAATTAAAAAGTATTGCTGCTGACCTTGATGTCAGCGCATACCTTAGCTAAAATTTAATCAGTAATCACCAATACAATTGCACGAATACATACATACATGTACTTATGAATGTACATATGTAAGTTACAAATACCCAATGTGCATATATCAAAATACATTCATACATTATAAATTTAATATAAACACAATCAAAAATATGTAATACCAGTTGCAAATCACCAAAATACATTCAATTTTAGAAATCCATATTCATACATTCGAACATACATACATATGTACATGCATATGCATGTATTGAAGTATAAGCATGTGTATGTATATGTATGCATTAATATATATGTATGTATATACATTTATACATAAATATTTGTATATATTCATACATACATACGTGTACCCACTCGCAGTAACACAAATATGTACATACATACGTATGTATGTGGTGTATTATCATTTCGTACCTTTTTCCAACTTGTTTCCTTAATTTTCCATCGTTAGCATTGGCTTTGCGGACTTTGACTTTTGTAAACTTTATCATCCGATAAATTTTTGCACATTATATGCGCGAAAGGTATGTACGTATGTATTTATTTTCTTATTTGTATGTATATTTATTAATGTATACATGTACATACGTACATAGAGATGTATATAACAATATACATATAACGATTTTAAGCAATCACAGACAAAAAATTAATCTTTTCCACAATTGCGCATCACGTTATTTCAACATTTTCACATTACATAAACCGTTAAAATTTGCAAATAAACTGTTAAGACATATTCTTGAAATTATTTCACTTTTAATTGAGAGACAGTAATATTTGGTTCATTTTTTTATTTTTTGATTATTTATGGTTAACATGCCGACAGCACGACCAAACAACGCGCACACGACAGGAACGTCCACCACAAACGACACTCAGAGCCTGAGTCCACAACTAGAAAATGTGAAAAAGCACTACTCTCTTTCTCAATATGTATGTACATGATATCTTATATGTATGTATGTATGTTTGCAAATGCGTCTATAGCTTTCAGTTTCTGTACAACATTGCGCATACGTGATACTTAGGTATGTGTGTATGTATGCACAGTAGAGTCCTGCATGAATATATATTAACTTTTTACCTGATAGTACTTTATTATTATTTATTAACGAAAATTCCAAACTCCACAAGTATTGCTACTCCCGTAGAAAGTTAAAGTAGGGGTAACCCTAGTCAATATTCCTTTTCAAATATTCCTATTGACGAACGTTATCGATATTGACTTTGAATGCATTTATTGCACTGATTTTATTTATTTTATGATCATGCATTTAGTTTTCTTGGGGTTCGGACAAAGGCCATGCCGCTTAGCCCAATTATTTATACAATGAAGTTCATGATTACAAACATTTATACAATCGTTGTGAGGAGCATATAAAAAGTCGCACGTCATCAACTTGTCTACATATGCACATCACAATTAGGTAAATCATTTACATAAAGGTAAATCATTAACTAACGGCATAAGAATTGACCCTTGAGGAACTTTTACAAGTGTTTACTGAACTCGTTCTTTACTGTTCACTACTTTTTGAGATCTTATAAAATAAATGCAGAAATTGTACTGTTTTTACTAAAATTACTGCACAGAAAAATTACCTGTACCTCTAAATACTGTCCTTCTTTTCTGTACAAAATTTAAATCAATGAATACACTAACTGTCAAAACACACACATAAAACTACAATACACAATTTGTTCACATTCATGAAAAACTGGTATCAATGAGTCAGTTGCCCTTTTGAATGCATTCATGCAGTACTCTAATGTAAATATATAGTATGTGCATATACATACATACATATATGGTGAAAAACAGAGAAAATGCTCAATATGGGAAAATGCCAAAAGACCAGCCAACCCTGTGAGCTTTTCGGGAGAGAGAGAGAGAGCCAAAAGAGAGCGAACAAAAGTCAAGGGAGAGAGGGTAACAAACAAAATGGGAGCACCTCTGTAAATAAGCAGCTGTTTCGATGGTATGAATGAATGTGCCTGTTGTTTCAGTTGTTGTTACGTCGCGCCGACGCACTGACTTCCCGTTATGTTATCTCTTGACCTCTCTTGCCAACTTTTTGCTTAGCTTTATGGCCAGAATATTTTCCCGTGTCTACCCTGGATCAGCATACATACATATCCACATACATACACATCTACTTACGAATGTATGTACACAATATTGTGTATTTGTGCCTGGTATTTGCATGTTTGTATGTTCATAAGTATGTATGTATATTCGTACATGGTGGTTATTAGGCATGCTAATGTGCATTTGTGCATGTATGGCATATCATTATAGTCCTCAATTGTAAAGCATAAGCAACTATGTGTGTATGTTAGTACATTTGTACATGTATTCATACACACGCTTGGATATGTCCATACGTGATGCATAGGATTTTTTTCAATTCTCAGGTTAGGTGGGTGGAATTCATATATTATCTATTTGAATTCGGTTTACTCATGTGTACATACATACATACATATGTATGTACAATTGAGCTCACGTAATTAAGTAAGTCGCCTACTTTCAGACCTATTTTGACCCATAAAAACTTGTAATTTTATGATCCAAATCTTAATGGATTTAGTATGTATGTTTGTATATTACCCTGATATCTTGCGTATCCAAAATCAAAATATTTGTTTTTATTCTATTTTAATTGAAAGTGACTTGTTGATGTCAGCTGTTGACTGTAATAATATCATAATCATTTAAAACTGCAGCAAAATAATCGATAAGATGAAAAATTTAAAACAGGATCATCTCCAATAGTCTTCCTACTTGTGCTATAAGCTAGAGGTTTGACAATACATCATTCGTCGATGTTAAAAACATCGATGTTTTAAAAATTCTATGTTTTCCTAGATTTACTTAAAACACTATGCCGACAGTATTGAACGTTTTGCCCAAAAACATCGAATAATTATCGATAGTTTCCCAGATCTATATTAGCAACATTGTCATTTGAGCATGCAAAAATTACAACTATTGAAAGAGATGAAATAATCGAATAATTTAAATTTCGAATTAAAGATATGTTTTAATGTCAATCCTTGAAAATATAAACCGATAAAAAGTACTGACCAATAGTTACTTACCAACAGTCAGAGTCAATAAATGCTATCTGCGTTATAAAATGTTCTTCAACATGTATTTTGACCTTCTAACCCCGATTCTGAAGTTAAAATTTACCTTCAAGTCTGAATTTCGAGTTGACTTCAAAAAACTTCAAAAAAAACTTAAACTCCATTAAATCTGGTTAAGCGATTTGGTTCTAAATCTTTTCGACCTACAAAACCCGAGTCCAAACTTGCCTGACAAATCTGGTCGACTTCACGAACGTATCTTAATTCATTAATTATATTAATTATGTATCATTATACATAAATAGGATAAAAAGGGGGAACTTTGTAGCGACGCCCGATCTGCCTGAAAATATGCCGTAGTTTTGTTGACTTGTCGGATAGGCCCAAAAATATACATCAGAGATGTTGCTGATTTTGTGAATTGTAAACCAAAATGGATTAATTTATTTTAATTATTCCATTAGGGATCAGATGTTGTGTAAATTGCTTCGAAACAAAGTGGCCCTTCCCATAAATTGGTCGGCCAACACGTTTGAAAAACTGTTATCGCTTTAAGCGCCTAAGCGGTTTGTCTGGATCCTCCTCTAGAGCTGATAGTTTTATATCTCTGTGCTGAGAAGAACCGCGCACATATTAGATGGAGTTTTCCGTGGAAAACTCGATTTTGAGGAGCCAGGATATTTTAGTAGTTGGCTTCATTTCTCTTTTTCGGATTAACTTTGAAGTTCTCTTGCCTGCACCAAGCATCTGGGTATCCCTGCTTATCGATCGATAAAATCTACCATTATACGAGGCACCTGGGAATTCTTAATTCTAATATGTTTATTAACCAAAAATCAGAAATCATTTGAACTGTGATAGTTACTAGACTTACAAAAAAAAAAAAAAAAATTTACATTTTGTATTATAAAGTTTTAACTTAACTGAGAAGTAAAGTTATTTCGAAAGAGAATTCTGGTCACACACTCTCATGTCATGGCAGATTGTAGGGCATACAAACACGACTAATTCAATTCCGCTGATAATGCTGATTCAGAACATATGTATATATTTTCTGGGTTTGGAAATGTTTGTTAATATTCGAAAATAATATTATCTTCACATCTTCCTTACAATATTCGAATTTTTAGTTTTATGAAATAGAATGCATTACAAAATTGTTTAATATTAGTACCATATATGTATTTACACGTTTCCCTTTGCAAAAAATTACTTGACAAAGTGTATAGCTTTGTGGGGTCTGTCACGCCTCCTTCTGCCTATTACTTACATTTGCACAAAGTAGGTATATCCTTTTTGAGCATGTTGAGTAGTTGATTGATACAACAATTTTTATCAGTGCCCCTAATTATATATTTCTTGTTTATGAAGAGCTATTTTTTAATATTCTCGATTGATATTAAATTGGCACCCTCCTTTGCACACAAAAATTTTTAATACATAACTTTTCGGTTTATTATTCGATCGCACACTGATTTGATGAAATTGTGAAGGGGTTATTATTGTATACATCAAAAACGAATCTTTAATTCTTAATATTACGATTGAAGTTGGATTTACGGGGGTCAAAGTGGGTGTGGTAAAATTCTTAGACTCGATCTGGGTGCAACAATATTCATATTGCAACCAAATTCGTGAGTTTTAACGGTTAAAGTCTTTGATATATAGTATGTTATCACACGGACTGACAGACAGACATAACTTGATCAAGAATATATATACTTTGTGAGATTCCTTCTGCCTATAATACCATTTTATTTTATGACTAGTGGGTATAAAAATGCGTTGTCAGCGTCAAATATAAGAAGGTGATGATTTACGAGACCGCGATCGAGGCGTAGATGGGCTTTTTAGACTATGTCGTGAATTGCATCGTGGCTTGAAACTTCGATCGTTCCATGGCTCAGGCACGCGTCCAAACCAATGGACTAAGTCCATGACTTCCAACTGTAATAAACGACGTTAGAAAATATTTAAAAATATATGTATGTACCAAATGGAGGTCACCTGTAAGTTCTGTGGCAATTCCTTAAACATATCAGACTTTGTCAATTCCGAGTGTTGCGAAAGAAATGAAAGGCAGTTTGATTTGAGCACAGTGGCAACATAGCGATCGGCGATACCCAGCAGACATAATACAGAATCCTCATCAATCAACGAATTCAAAGTATTTTCACATAGTTCCTTAAAAAAACACAAATACATCATAAAACTCGGGCTAAAATGTTGTTTAAAGGAAGGTTCTTTCAGGTTAAAAAATTATTTGCTGAAGGTTCGAACAATTTTTTTTTTATTTTAAACCAAAAGTTAATTAATAAATTTCTTTAATTGCCCTAGTCTTGTCTTAGTGCCGCAAAACATGGTTCTAAAACTACCACGTTAAAAATTTTAAGAGTGCAGAAAGTAAATATATTCTACCAATAAAAGCTTTGATTTTTTTCAAAAAATACAATGGTTTCGCATTTAAATAAAGAACCTTCCCCTAAGCGGTCATAAAATCAAAAAAGTTCAAAAACCTTTAAGTCATCAATAGAAAATCGATCGGCTAGCAGCATCAGTTCACATATTTGCTCAGCTCCAACTGTTCTGTCTATAGGAGCACCGTATATATATAAAAGTAACCTCCTAAAGATTACTGGTGTCGTGTCAGTTATAATAACTTTTCTGTTGATGGACTCTTGCATTCCCGACATAAGCGCTTTTTTAAACCACTCGCATCGCGCAGAAACAATAACACGATGCGCCTTAAAGTAATGCACTTTTTGGCTCACTGTCTGTGGTACTACATTGATTGTTTCCATGTTTGTATATGTATCTCCTCCCTTTTCAGTCGATGACGCGTATGTGTGAACCTCGAATTCCATATCCGCAAGTTGTGCAGAATGCAGTAAACGTAAAGCATTTTTTGATAAATTACTGTTTGCTGCTATAGGCGGCTCACATAAATGCCTTGTCAAGTTGAGCTGTACACAGAAATTGATTAAATACAACAAAGTTATCAATAAACATGTGTGTATACTGAGTATTTTTATGTTTATGTTTTTAAATACCTTCACATTTTTGTAGTCGTGATAATCCTTAGCCTGTACAGATAATGATTCCACGCCGGTTAGCTCGAGGTCTAGGTTATTCTCATGGTCAGCTATCCTGACATTAGGTTCTAGGTAATTTGTAGTTTCCAAAAGCCCAAGCTCTACCAAAGACTTTGAAAATTCTTGCTTTTGTACAAGTTTACATATTTGATCGATTGCACACGAAAGTGCTGACTTATGATCCAACAATTTAACAATAACAGCGTTCTGTAAATATAAAATGGTTCTTAAAGACCCAGGCAGTAATAGATTTTTGTATCGAGTCGCATTGCATTCGTCAGTCGAACAGAACAGACCTGTGCGGTTCTATTTAACCAGATAACCTACTCGTTAGCACATCTACAAACCAGACACCAAAACTACCGTCGAGCAAGCCTGACAGTAAGATACCCTCAGTCCTATTTAGGAGGACTGTAATTCTACATCTTATTCTCTCTTCCTTACAACAAACTTTGTGAAAATTCTTCAGGTAGCTATTGCATTCTCGCTCTAAACCATACATTTTTACTTGTACCCCTATTATATTATAGTACATCCGTTTATATGTTATACCATAATAGTATGCCTTAAATACTTGATAATCCCAATTCACCGAATTGCGAAAGCGTTGGGCGTGGCTTCCAAAATTGTAAATAAACTTCATCCATTTGGTGTCTCTTATTTTTAAAATAGCTGAGATTTCAACGTTTGAACAAACAGACAGACGGACTTAGCTCAATCGAGCAACTATATATAACATATGTCTACTTTGTGTGGTCTGTCACGCCTCTTTCTGACTGTTCTTATATAATTATAAGTGGTTATTAAGTGCCAATCATCTTACGATTTGACTAGTAGCTAATTTGAAGCAGAATTTAAACTCCTTCCAGCCTAGTTTGTCATTCAATCGCTCCGAAAGGCTCTCCAGCATTAAAATATATGCGGGTACATCTACTATTAGTTGATCTAGGTTTTGATTAATTGTACTGCGTTTACTAAGAAAGTCCATTTCACAAAATGTGATTCTAAAAAATAGAGAGAAATAAAAAATATATATGGTTGCAAAGAACGAATTTTGATTATTACAATATTTACTTTTTCTTCTTGATAACATCTAGTGCCTCGGAGATTCGTCCGTAAATATCTCGCATCTTGCGTACTTCATACATGTAAAGCACGAACTTGAGATCGTTTTCGGCAGAACTATGAGACTGCTCTGTTTGATTATCGTAGAGTGTTAGGCCGATGGGCGGTCCACGACGAGGACGAGGTGATAATACGCCTTCGTTTACATATTGCTGAATGTCTAGGGTATCATCTGTTCGTTTTTGCTGCACATTTTTCTCCAAATGAGAACACTTCAAGTCCTGGTCAAAAATTAGATCATAGAAACTCAATTTAATTATTTGAGGTATTAAATTTGAACATGCTGTATATATGGTATGATTTACATATATTTCTATATAGTAATTTAGGCTCTAGCTCGCTTACCTTGCACAACGTTTCTAACGAATTTTTGATTTCCTCAACAACGGTGGTGAAAATCAATAAGTTTGATTCAATCTAATAAATATTTAAATTAATATTAAACCGTGGTGAAAATAGTATTTTATTAGGTTTTTACCTTAGGTACAAGGTAGTTGACTAATTCTGCTTTCTCATCGTTGTTCAGACCCACAAAAACACTTAATACATTGTGTAACAGTTGTTGGGTTTGCGTCATAAAGACGGGAATGCGAGTGCGCACATATTTGACGATTTCATTCTTTTGAACTCGCGCCAGGTGCGTTGCATCCTTAATGAATATGTTGCAAAATTGCAACACCTTAGCACAGCCTAGCCAAGAGAGAAAAATTGTATGTAAGCAAAGTTATTTTGTTTAATTTATTTTCAACAAATAAAAAGTATATAAGCTTAAATAAAAATAAAATCCACATTCCGAAGGTTTTATGGCACTTCAGTATTTGGCATGGTTTTTGAATGAAGACATATATTGTGTGTGAATCAAAGTTGAACAGTCACATACGAAAATTTTTTCATTTCAAGAACGTGGGATAGATTTGTGGTATATCCAATAGCTTTTATAGGGACAATTAGACTAAAATGTTGATTTATTTTGAAGAAATACACGTGTTGAATTATAGTTACTATAGCTATTAATGAATAAAACAAGAACAATTTAATAAGACCCTGTATTTTATGTATGTTGTTATTAGTATAGGAGTAATCATTGAAGCTTCGAGTATGTAAAAACAAACATAAATTTATATATAAAGTTGCAATAAATATTTCTCTAATTATATAAAAAATGCAGACTTTTATTATTACCTATTGCACATTCTCGTGATGCATCCTGAAACGTTGCATAAAGATGCGCAGGATTGCGGGATATATTAGCTGGATCTAACCGTTCAATGACTCTGTTGAGAATGCTGTGTAAGTCCATTGTAATGTCGACAACAACTTAAATAATTAATCTATAGATTATTACTCGCTTTTATATTTACAATAAGTAATCTTAAACTTACATTTTTTAAGGCGCAGTAGTTTCAGGTACTTGCGTGTAGGTTCTACCAGTTTCATTAGGGAAGGTTGGGTTTCAGAGAAATTTATTAATTGTACACAGATATCCTCGCTCATATCAGGTAGTAATGATTCCGTATAAAGCCAGTGCAAAATTGGGCTCAACAAATACGTTGGTAGGTTATAAAGTACCGCGATTGGGGTTAACGGTGATGTTGGCGGTGTATCCATTGAACTGAGAAATGGCGAGGGGCTGCGAGCACGATATGGAGAAAGTGGCGGTCGTCTTGTATTGCACGCTGTGAGTCCACTAACTAAGCCACTGGACAACGGTGCTGATGACATAGGTTGCACCATCAAATCTTGGCAAAAATTAAATATATTTTTGCAATGCACTTGAGAAGTTTCTAGATGTGAGTCAGAGTTCGAGGTAGTTGTAAATCGACGCATGCCACCACCCTCCACATCAAGCAGGCCCATACTGTTATCAACAGGAGCTCTCGCATTGATGCTCTGTGTGTTGCCATTGCTAAGGCAATTGAAGCTATTACTAAAATGATGTGAACGCAGAGCTCCGAGTCCACTTTCTTCCGATGCAGTCAATAATTGAAAATCCGAAGATGGTTGAAGATATATCGGAGAAAGATTTAAAAATGGTAACAATTTCGGTTGTCGTTCTTCATCTCCTTGTCCATCTGCAGTGTCAGAATCAGCTACAGATATTTGTATAGGACTTTGATGAGACAAATCTGATGCAATTTGTGAGGAATTTTGGCTTGGTTTAGACGTTGAAATTGCTCCACTGTTGGTACACATGCTGCACTCAAATCCGCTAAGACGTAGAATAGAGGCGTGTAAGGCGTATTCCAAGCCACAGGCACTTTTAACCACAACATCACTAAAGTACGTCTCCAACAAAGGTTCAATAAAACTAAATTGTCTTTCTTGGCCTGCCGCCTGATCATCTTGAAGTCTCTTACATTGAACTGAATACCAGTTTTCGCAGCTAAGCACTAGTGTATCAGTCGGATTTAACGTATTGGTCTAATAAACAAGGTTGTATATTATTATTGGTACAAAAGGTCATACTTATAAACTACTCACACTGAACTCAATGCTGTGCCCAGCAAAGGCACCAAAGATTAGTCGGGGGTTCGTCTCATGAACATCAAATGTTTCACAACTAAATAAAACACTTGCTGAGTCACAGCAAGAACTGCAGTCTTTAATTTCTGGTAGTGGGCTAACCAGATCATTATACCAAGTAATGTCACTGGTGTCGTCAAGGCGAAACTTTATGCTGCGCGAATAAAAAGTCTTATTAGTATACACAATGAAAAATACCCTCAGTTTGCGAATTTTTTATTGCAGTTTTTTGCGTTTGTTTTCATTGATAGTTCCAACGCTCATTAATATTTTTTGTTTTTTTTTTTTTTATTACAATATCTTTAAAAACGGACCAAGGTAGTATAACTATTTCGTTAATCCTGATCTAGGACATACATACAAATGTACTAGATATGAGATGTCTCAAATACCTAAGCGTTGAAAACCTTCAGAAACTATATTAAGTTATAAATATCGTATATATTTCTACTAGTGCATGTATAAACATTCATTATATAACAAATAAGAAAGCTTCAGACGTGTGTGCTTGACCTAGGGCCGTATATTTAATGTTCAATATTCGTCATTGGTTGTAGTAGCATTCAAAAAATGGTATTTTTTATAGATTATTTTAAAGCAAATATGATCTGCGTGCGATATTTTGACATATTGTCACCGGTAGATTTGATGTTAACTATACTATATATTGAACCGATTAGTTCGTTTTCAATTTTGAATTACATTTTTAAAGTAGGTAGAATTGGTACCAAGTTTTATTGCCAGCTCCACAAGTGAGAGATTAAAGTACACACGGACGGACAGGAATGTTTGACCGCCAGTTGTTGCTGATTCAGTACGAAAGCGCATTATAGAATTGGATATATCTTTTAAAGTGAATTCCAATCTTCTGCAAGGGTATACAAATGTTTCTACTTATAACCTTAAGAAGTAAAGTTTAATCGTAATTTGAAAGCACTGGTGTATATAAAAATGCATGTATATATGCATGTATTTCTATTATTCAAGACTTACCCCTCTAGTCCAGATAGTTCACACTTTCCTTCAAAAGTACAGGAAACTATCTGAAAAATCTTTTTATAGAACTATTTGTTTTTTAAATGAGCTTAACAAGAAACTCACCTCCCATGTACCCAAAAACGTGTGCGCTAACGCCATATTTAACAAATACTATAGGTGTTTTGTTTTGTCACTGTATTCTCAATTGTGCCGATGAACCCAAATTTCTTTCCATTGGTAATTTTTGTCACATTAGCTATGCACTCCACCAAAACGAATTTACAGAAATTTAAATATCGAATTCGCACATGGTCCACCCATGGGATAAATATTTTGTTTGTTTTATAATTACTACTTCAGTTACAAACAAAACGTTTTATTTGCTTCCATTAGACATTTTGTGTCCCACAAAAACTTAAAGCAAGTTCCGCGCATGCTCAAATTATGCATCTTTTAAACATCTGCTTAAGGGTTAGATGGGTTTCACGACTCTGATTAATCGAATTAAGAATATTGTTCTTGTAAATATATTACTATCTAGAATATTGTTCTCATTTGCAAGTCAACGCAAACAATAATAATGGTTTAAAAAGTTACGTGCCCTAGGACTGATTTTTGGGACTAGGGTATTGTTAAAATATCGCATATTACGTTAAAGCTGTTGCAAAATAATCGATAAAACAAAATTTAAATAAAAGATCATCTCGAGTGCAGTCTTTCTTCTCTACGTGGCCGCTAAAGAAGAACTGACGCACAAACTGGTGTAATAAAACAAACTGTAAAAATGCAAAACATCTTTCTTTTTAAAGAGGGTATTCAGTTTTTGCTGACATGTGTATGTTACAATCAAAACGATGCGTTGGAAGCTCACAAAACATAAAGATTATCATAAATACTTACACACAATTTTATACATTTTATACATACAGTGGCTCACACCTTTTTGATGCAGTAGCTTTTTTAATCTTTTTACCCTGTATATGTAAAAAACCTATATTTCGGAGACTAAGAGCTAGGACTATCAAATCCAGTTATAAAATGGCATGTTATTGCACACAAATTAAAATTATTTACAAATTTGACCACTCTTTCGCTCCGAAAAAATCGATTACAATCGAATTACAGGCGTAGGTTATATTTTTAAAAGGTCCTCTTTTTTTGGCCGCAAACCACCTTGTAGATTAAAAAAAATAGGAACAACAATGAGCAGACATACAATCTTCCCGTTTTAAGAGCTTGTTTTGCGGTTTATAGTCAACTTAACACCATTTAAACAATATAAATGATTCCTTTCTTCATATATCCCAAGTTATTTAATTTGATGAACGTTTAAAAACAAAAAAGTGTTTTATAAAATATAAATTAATTCCTTTAATTGTTATCTTTAGGTTCGGAATGTAAAAAAGGATTCCCTTTCCAAAGCATTTTGAATGTAGTAAATCCGATAAGTAGATCTGGCCCTAGTCAAGTCGGGGGATAAACTATCGATATTATCGATGTTCCCAACGATTGTTTTAAAACTTTAATTGCATGAAAAAAGGGGATAGACTTTTTTTATGTTTAAGAACGAAGATTTGTAACTATTATGTTACTACGTAATATGTAATTTATATGTGTTTTAGGTCCTCTGGACTCGATTTACTATTAAAATTACTGAAAGAGCTTTGAATATGCCTCATTAAATAAAGACTTCATATCTGAACATGGTTAATGTGTTTTGAAATTCAAAAACCAATTCGAACTCAAAATTAACCCTTCACGTTTGATTTTAATCTAAATAAAATTTAATACTATAAAATAATATGGGGATCATAATCTGGTCATGAGATTGATCTTCCATATCTGAAGTCAATACCTGCACAGCACTTCTTGGTTTCGGTCTAACCAAAGCTAGCTTGAAAGTTTTCGATAAATCTTGGTTTTTATTTTTATTTATAAGACATTACATCGAGGACTTAGCTCAGTCATGCCTACCTATTGGTGTGATGATAAACCCCAGATAAACCTTCAATAAAACATTTTTGGTATTATATTATAATTTATATATTTTGTTATTATATACATATACTATATATAGCTATCGAATTAATTGTATTGTCTAACATACATTTATGATTATACTTAGTAAGTAAAAAAATAACTAATTGATGCCGGTCAATTTTTTCACTCAAAGAAAAGCCAGTTACATTGCAAGTGTCTCTTTAATTATCTTTTTCACAGCATTTCCCATTGAGGGTGCTGTCGATCCTGAGGTGGAATAATCGAATTTAAACAAATATGGCTGTACGTCAGGGAATGATGTGTCGAAGATAAGATCCAGCTCACTTTGGCTTGGAGTTTTAGGCACATAGTCGTGCCTATTCATTAATTCTGTTATATATATAACCTTCTCAGCCAGAAGATCTGAAACATTTTCACGACACAGTTGACGCTCATCTTCATTTTCGTGCTTTATTAAATCTACATGAACCGTCCACACTTCCCAGGGAATAGACTCTTGAGGAAATGGCCAGCGGTTTTTCTTCTTTTGAAAAAACTCCAGACTAATCTGACCAGATCCGCAGCTCTCATTTGATCGTAATTTCTCACTAAACACGTTAACGGCACGTTTCACCTTGCGAGTCAGGCTATCCGAAGTGCAGCAAACGTAGGTAAAGTCAATAAAGTCACAGTCAACGTCTGAATACCCCACTGTGCCAATTGAATATTGCGCATCTCCCGTATACATATATTTCCCCAAACAACGATGAAATAGCACTGTGTGAAAGATACTGGCCACCGCTTCGTCCACCTGTCGACCTTCCATGGTAAGGTCAAATACTTGAGAGCGTGCATTCATTCTAATTTATTATTTGATTAAGTAGTACGCATAGATTTGTTTCTTTGGCTTTGTTGCAACGTATTTTGTGTTTACTTTTTACTTCCTTTGCTGTAATAAATTTTCAATCCATATGCTATTTATACCATCAAAGAATAACCTAATCTATAATATATAACCTTAACTATCGGACTCTCTACTTTCAATTTTCAAATACAAATATAGTGTATAGTGTCTGACCTGTTATAATATACGTTTTGTAGACTGGATTTGTATACTCTAGGTTCGATTAGCTTTTATATATAATAAATTACATCAGGCCCTCTATTTTAACGTGCCACTATAGTGTATAGTACGAGTTTTGGCACCAATCTTTTGCTACTTGCTAGCCCAAAATCGGTATTTAAAATTGTTGCGTTATTAGAATGTGTTCAGGCTTAACATCTCGACAAATTGAGCCTGCACTATGTAAAAGATCTAAAATAGATAGATAGATATTGTTTTTAGTTTGTTTGATTATTAAAAGTATTATTGATTACTTACCAAAAGCAGAATCTATTTCAGTCACATATAATCGTACTAAATCAAGGGACGTATTCGGGGACTATAACGAGTTAATTTAAACGAGTTTTTTTAACATTTCAGGTATTAAAGATGAATATGTTTGTTTTTGATTACAGTGGCGGCGCTAGGTTTTTCGGCAACCGACAAACGTTTTTGGTGCCCTTTTTATCACGAAGTACAAAGCAATGAGGTCTGAAAAATAAAAGGAGTTTTTTTTTTGTTTATATACTTTGTTTTTGTACATTCATATATCTTGCAGATGGTATATTTATTTTGGCCAGAAGTTTGCGACGCACCTTATGATACATATCCGAACCTATATGTTATATATGTTTTCGGACTCGGCGCTATCATCATCAAGATAGCAGAAAACTTAAAGACGGACATACGAACAAACGAGTAGACATTTTACTGGATTCCTTCTGCCAGTAAAATGATAAAATAGGGTATGCCAACTTTGTGCAAATTTATATAACAGGCAGACGGAGGTGTGGATATACTCCTACTCAGGGCCACTAGCCGAGTCGATTTAGACATTTTCGTCTATTATAAACGCTTGGGACATCATATTTGCCATGAATGTTCCCATATATTCTGCGCGGATCAAGTTAACTTCAAATGTTGTTGTATAAAATATATAACTTTTTGACTTTAACGTGTACTGAGCTAATTTTTATTTCTACGTTTTCTCAAAATTCCAAGTAATTTAGGAAAGTACGAGCACAAAAGGGAGGCAGGCGAGTACAAGTACGAAATTTTGTATTATATTTAATACAAATAAATATATTTATTTTTTTGCACGTGGGTATGAAACTTTAGGCCAAAATAAGAATATACCCTGAAAATTTTTAATGATATGATTAAATTATATTTGATGATGACACACATCCATACCTTTGATATTAGAATCACTTTAAAAGCGTATATCGTTATTACAGATAGTATTTTCTTTGCGCCGTTAACTGACTTTATTACAATCCCAAAAGCCTCTTTTTGCTACAAGACGTTTTACGTTACGCTGATTGTTGCGATTGAAATCCTTAAGATGACAGCGAAATTTAGAGTTGGTAATTGAACGATGCCTTGCCTGTTAAGCCGAAGTCAGGATGTAGACCTTGAATTATAAGAAGGATTTATAAAATTATAATTGAAAATTATAAATAAAGACAATATTTAAAAACCAAATGCAGAGATTAGTTATTACTTTAATGAGACATCTCCTCTATAAGGTATAAACAATATATTCTGGAACAGCGTAAACAGAAGGGTTAATCTGGCAATGTCTGTTAGTCCGTCCTTCTGAAAGCAAACTAGACTCGCAGTCGGATTGAGTCGGATCAGACCGATAAATCGATTAGTTGTCATACAGCCTATCGATCAATTTTTGTTATTTGTTAGGATAATGAAATCAAGTTCACTACATTGGTCTTTTTGTACTGCCGAGAGGCATAAACTTTTAAAATTAAAATATATATGATATTATAATATTACTTGTTGAATTCCTTCCAATGACATCGCAAACCATAAAATGGTACACTTAAAAATCTGTCACCCACCTGGGCATTGGTCTGGGGGTGGCAGGTCCAAGATGTAGGCACCACGGACCCTTAGGGCAATACGCTAGCATATTCAAGGCTGGAGTATCTTGTGTTAGCTGAATGTTTTATTATAGTAAATAACCAATACACAATATTTTGTAGTTTCTTTTAAATCTATCTCTTCACCATTTCATACGTTCTGTTGAATTTAAGCTGATTCTGTTCTGTTTTTATAAACACTACTGTATATACCTATTTATTAAAAACTATACAATTGCTATTTTTTTTAAAACGTCTAACTTTATATAAATGTAAAATGTAACCAGACATGTAGATTTGTATTTACATAAATATATACGTACATACATGTGCCTGCGTACATGTGTATGTACATATGTTGTTGTTTTGATAGTACCAACATATGTAGACATGTATTTACATATACATATGTACATGACAAACATACATATGTTGTTGTTTTGATAGTACAAACGTGGTGACTACTATCTCACCACATATCACACACCACGATACTCATATGTACTAATGTATATTATGTCCACGAGCTTTAAACCTTTTATTAGAGTTACCCACACTATACCTACCATGTCCAAGAACATTTCGTTACTGCATGCTGCCGATATTCTGTGGGCTGCGGTGGTTTTTCCTTGGCGTTATATTTCGAAACCGCCGCAGCCAAAATCTTGTGCGTTTATTTCTGGGAACTGCGATGTTATCCCTCCTGCTGACAATGTCAACGCTGCTTTGGTCAACAGCGATATTTTTCTTTTTTATTTGTTCAAGTTCTTAACACAATTTTGCATCTATTCCAGCACCATTACGGGACTGCACCGTCTATCCGTTTTCATATCTTTTATACGCGTTGCCCATCAAGAGGTGCACTTACTATTAAACTGCGTTTTTTCTTTGTTGTTCTCCTAAGTAGTGATGTGCTGATATTACCCACCTGTTACCAGATGTAAGTATTTTTAAGTACCAGATTTTCTAATAGTGACTCAGTATTTTACGTCATGTACTCATATTTGATAGCAATTATTTTTTGAATGTTGGCTAAATTCTGTCGACTCAAAGATAATATAAAACGATTTAATAAAAATAAAATTAAATTTATTTAACAAACAAGTTAAAACATTCTGAAAGTTATAAAATATAAAAAATTCTTTAAATTTATATTTAATTTGGGAAAATAAAAATTAGCCGATCCAACATTTGTTGAGAAAAAACTCAGGGAAACATAATCAGTGATTTTTTAATTTTTATCAATTTTCGTAGATACTGTAAAATATCTATTGTATTATATCTATATTTAAACCGCAAAGAAGTACAAAAGTTAATTTCCACTCCCAATTAATAAATAGGTAAATTATTTGTACTTAAGAAAATCAATTTTTAGGTTACAAAAATATGACGGGCAAGAAAGATTATTTTAGTAAGTTTCCTTGCGTGCATCGATAAAATGTACAATAAAATAAGTGTTTAGAGCTGCCATATCGATAGCAGTAATGTGGAATGTGTGGATTGCATTGAACAGCTGATAAGCATCTAATGCAATCCACACATTTCACTTAAATGTTATCGATATGGTCCTTTTCATGTATGTATATACTTATGTACTTTATGGGTTAAATATATATCCTTAGGTGGATTGCAATCTTCTGATCAGAATTAAAATACTTTCAATAGGGGTATAATAATAAAATTTGATACCTTAATATAACTGTATTTGCTGAAATAAAAGCTCCCGAATGTTACAAATGTGATGGAATGAATTGTCTACATCAAGAGATCAACATAGAAAGAAGCCAAATAATTTTTTTACCCAACTGCATGAAAAATCATTATATTTCAATAAAGAATATTTGAACAAAAAAACCGGCGTGTGATATTTTAATAAAATTCTTTTATTTTTGAGAGAGATTCAGGGACTCCATTGGACTAAAAATTTATTTATTAATTAATTTAATTATTAGCTCAAGTCGATTGAAAACAAGATATAAAACGATTTAATAAGGTAATATAGGAAATTTTCATTAATAATGCATTAAGAATAAAATGTTGCCGAAGTTATATTTTAAATTTGATTAAATCTAGGATAAACATTGGGAAAACCCAATCAGATCAGATGGGCTTATAGCTGTTGATTATTAGTAAACAATTACGAGACATGACCGAACGACCGGGAGAATTGTTGCTAACGACAAAAGAAAAAAACAAGACAATCGTAAAGAAAATAGCGCAAGAGCGGAAATATTGACAGGTTTTCAAGGAAAAATAATAAATTTCTACATATATAGGTATATCAGAAGTTGGAATTTTAAGGCGGAACAGAGTTTGTATTATAACTATGACCTAACCCTGATCCGGTTATGTATTGTATAAAATAAACTGGACGCTCGCGAGGCGGAAACTTCGAAGACCAGTGTGGACAGTTACACTTCTTTATCCCTTGTAGAATTAATAATTATTTTTTACCACAAAATCATCCGTATTGTAGGTCGAACAGTGTTGGTCGGGCTATTGTGTTCGGACTACAATATAATGTTTTAATTTTTTCCTTTTCTAACCATTAATCTATTTGCTTGCGTCTTCTTCTCACGACTTCGAGTCGCAAGTATTGCGGCAATGCCTAGATTCTGTTTTATCAAGGATAAGTATATTCGGGGGTTAGCTCGCACTATATTGGGGAAACTTGGCTCTCATCGTACAATACATCTTAATATTCCATCACCCAATAGAACGAATTCTTTTGTTAAAGATATTGCATCTAAACTTACTTACTCTGAAGTTGTAGTATATGGGTGCAGTATGTGCAATCCGCAAAAAGGATTTTTCTATAAGGAGCGGTATTTTATTTTTTTTTAATATAATTTTTTTTTTTTTGTAATAATTGAACTGATTGCTACCAAGCAAAGTTGTACAATAATCTACGTAATACAATCAATCAGAAGTTATAAATTCAAAAGTTATTTTTATATTTGTATAGGTGCTTCGTGAAAAAACCAAGAATTTTTTTTCAAATTTTAAAAAGAGATTCTATTAGGTTAAGCCGTAAATAAGACTGATAACAAAAATGTTGTTAAACAATGAATAGATAAACACCCGTGCCATTTTGAGGGCTAATTTAATTGTTTTAGGAGACTTTCTAAAAATTTTGATTTCTAAGAAATTCAAGATAAAGGTTCACAAGAACCTCAGTGCGCCAAAAAAGAGCCTACTACGCATCGGATCATAATATCTTTTTGCACATATTTTTAACAAGAATATAGCCATACATTTTCGTTAAAAATAAATTAAGTTTTTCCGTATTTATGTAGCCAAGGGCAACAGAATTCACTCAAAAATATTACTTTATTATTATCATTATGTTCATATTTTATTTTATTTTTATTTTATTTTTACTTTATTTTTATTATATTTTTATAAATCGTTTATTCATTTTGTTTTATTTTATTGTTTCTTTTACAACGTTTCAATATTGTTGTTAGTGATGGTACCGATAAATTTGGTCTGAGGAAGTACCTTGCTACACAAAACAAAAATCGATATTTTTGCTTCACTGTTTTCGTGCTCGATTTTGTGGTCGAAAGATTTTAGATCGTTGGTTTTTAAGAAGTATTAACATTTTATGACAACGAAAGATTTTGAAAATGCGAGAGTGGAAATTTGTTGTTTCTTTGTTTAAAAAGTGAGAAGATTATTTATGAAATCCAACATGTATATATGTCGCGATATTTACGGCTGCTAGCGTCGGTGTAGCTGTTGCTGCGTACACAACACGTAGGGAACAATGATGTTGACTGCACTTTAAAGAAAAGTGCAAGCGAGATGGCTATTGATACTAGAATACAACATACTCTTGTATACAACATATTCCATTTGCGTACATACATGCATATAAGTAGCGCGCGAGCGCTCTCTTAGCCGACACTGCAGAACATAAAGAAAATTTGCAATATATATACAAATATATTTTTTATATGTGTACGTTTATATGTGTGTGTGTGTGTATGTAAAAAAATATATATATTGATATAATAAATGTTGAAGAGTTAACAAATTAAAAACATGAACGAACGCAGCAATATTTGAAAACAGATTGAAGTAGTGAAAATCTGTATTATGTATACTTATGGACTCTAATACATATATACACATGTATCTATGTACACAATGTGAACCAGCAATACCAATACATCTAAATCAAATGTTATTACAATATAAAACAATGTTTAATAATGAAAAATCGTGTAAAGCCCGAAACATATTTTATTTTTGTTTTGCTTAGTAAATAATATGTAACCTCAAGTGTAAAAGATGTTTTCGTATAGGGAATGGGACTCTGATTTAAAGTTATTCGTATATACATACAACATACACATATTAATATGTACATAAGTACGCTGGTTAACCGTACGAAATAAATCTTGTGCTTAATCGTGCATAATGTTTATAAATAAAAACATAAAACAAGTG
The DNA here is from genome assembly GCA_018151435.1 of Zaprionus africanus. Lineage (NCBI taxonomy): Eukaryota > Metazoa > Arthropoda > Insecta > Diptera > Drosophilidae > Zaprionus > Zaprionus africanus. The sequence goes on from JAECXB010001995.1 coordinate 6,490,186, forward strand.
AGACTGTAAATTCAATATTGTATCAAACAATGTGCTCGTATGAAATATGTAATAGCTTTCATCAGCTACACACAAACGGTAAATTTATTAGCAACAAAGTTCTACATCGATTTTTACATTTTAAAGAAACTTTTAAGAAGATGTCTGGATGGGGCAATGAAATCGTTATTCCCTGAAGTTTCAATTCAAGTTTTAATTTCTGTTTCGTCAGCCGTTAACACAAGTACAATAAGACCATTGGGCAAGGAGAAGCACCTCGGTCTTCACGGTCTTCAACAAATCTAATGGACGTTCACATGGATAATTTCTATACGGAGGATTACTGTTTCCTTGGCAGACGTTGTAAAAACATTTTTAATATTAGTATATTGTAGAAGATTTCACACATACAACAACAACAACGTAATCAAAAAGAGCAGCAGGCAGCAATATATATATACAAATATATACATGACATTGACATGGATAACACAGATGCAACTGCAACACCAGAGTTAAAATCGCATGCAGGTTGCAGCGTTTTACAAGAGTCGTCTCGTGGTCGTTTAACGCAACAGGAAAATATAGATACTGCTAGCGAACCAGAAGCTACATTGAGTGCCAATCAAAATTTAAATCAACAAGAGAATAATAAGAATAAGAATGAAACGGGTATGTTATTTAACGTTACTGTGGTCACACCAACTCTTACAACAACAACGATAGCAAATACTGCTGTCGCGGCCTTAAGTCTGCCTCCACCAACGACGACGCCTAACTTAGGTACTGCTAACCCTGCAAACTCGGATGAAGCTTTATTGAATTGTTTACTGCCAGCACCACAACCACAACCATTTACATCTTCAAGCATCAACAGCAGGTCAACGTCAACGCCGCCACCAGCACTACCACAAAACAACACTTCATTAGAAACAACAACAGTACTATCAGCACCATGTGCAAGTGATTTCGACTCGGACACAGAACTTTCAATTGTTGCAGCGACACAATCAACAACAACAACAAACGTTATTGCGAATACGAATACGGATCACTCGACAACACCTCCAGTGGCATCTTCAGCGGCGTGTCCACCAGGTCAAAATTTATTGGTGGCAACAACCAATGGTCACATTCAGTACAGTAATACCTCCTCCAATAATTCGCAAGTTAGTCTAAACACAAAACAACAACGACAGCAAAAGCGTCGACGTGAACGTGCTCAACGTCTGCAGGCTGAGCGTGATAACCGTTGCAACTCGAGTTCATTGAGCGGCGCTATTATTGGAGGATCTGGAGCTGGTGTGGGTGCTAGTCCTAGTCCGGTCGTGACTGCAGTGACTGCTAGTGGTAATAACAACTGTATTGTTGGAGCCGCTGCTGTACCTGCCATACTATTAGGAAGCAATAGTGTATTAGGTCCTGGCAACGGCATGTTGTATCATCTTAATAGTGCGGGAAGTATGGGAGAAGATAGCAATAATTCGAATGGTAACTTTACCAGCAGTAGCAATGGGAGTAACAATTTACTACCACCAACGGATAGCATTGCATCATTGCTGTTAAATCCACCACATTCACCAGAATGTAACTCCGGTCTTATGGCCACCCCCAGTGATAGCGAAGGCGAGTCTCTGGATGAAGATCTCCTTTCCACTTCATCGTCATCGACACTGCTCCTTCCGCGCGATAAGCCTCCTCCAAGACCTCCACCTCCAGTTCGACGAAAGCTACCAAGATCGCCTGTTCTTGAAGAGGAGATTATTGATGGATTCGCCATATTAGAGTTCAAAACTTATGAAGATCTAGAGGTAAGTTTGTCTAAGAAGGTTTCAATTTAAAACTTATATTTCATGTTTTCAAAATCTGTTATTTTAGTTTGCTATAAAATTGGGACAAAAACGAAAAGAGAAACGCCTTTCGGCACTAGAGGAACTGACTTGTACGTACAGCATAGAGGAAATGAAAATGCCAAAGATTATGGATAGCAATCAACCACATCAGCTTCGTGCAAGCAACCTCTGCAGTTTGTCTGTTGTAAGCAATAATAATCTAAAAGAAATCAATCACAATCAACAACATCGCTCAGTCGGCGTCGGCATTGGAGGGACTATTTTGACAACAACTAACAGCAATAGCAGCAACAACACTACGTCAAATAACAACAACAATAGTAGTAGTACTGTATATTCGGTACCGCTAGTGAGCATGTGTACGGCTGCTCCTGAATCAGAAGTTGATGTCACGTGGACAACGGATCAATATCGGCAGCAACAGGACCAGATGATAACGGAGAGTGCTAGTAATAGAAGTAAAGTAGGCGTAAGCCTTGATAGCAATTCGAATCAAAATCAAATCATTAGTAAACAACATGTGAACCCTAATGGCCAATCAAAGCATACAGAATCTTCTGTTCCCAATGGCAGTAATGCCGTAATGTCTAGTACAGAGTCTATTAACACTGACACTGTCTGTTTGCAAGCTAATGAAAATGAAAACATTATGCCTGACATTGCGAGACCAACGCCGCCTACATCTGTTGTTACACAAGTTGATCTTAGTAGTTTAAGTAATAGCGGATGTGGGGCTGGTACCGATGTTAAATCCAAACACCTCACTGTCAATGCTAACCAACCACATAACGTTACGGAATATATTAGCATTAAGGGTGCACAATCAACTGAAACCGCCGTAGTAAACAATCATTTAAGTGTTTTGCTATCGGCTTCTTCATGTCCAAAAATCAAAGTGAGTTTAAATTTTATTGATGAAAAAAGAATGAACTTATTCTCATTTGTGATGACCCACAGAAAATAAATACCTTAGAGACCAACGAAAGCGATATGGTTACGACAACAACAGCAGTCTCAGCGGGCCTGAAGTTGGAAATTCAAGACTTTGCCCATGGCTCAGCGCAGGTCGTTGGAGCCAGCATTATTGTCAAAAAAGAAAATGATTTGAATGAAACTGATGCTGATGTGAGTTTCTATACAACCAGTCAATTTACAGCTAATAAGAAATATATATTATTGTTTATTTATTATTTTAAACAGATTTTAGATCATGGCAGCAGCAGCAACCACAAGGAAACTACTATCGTATGTATTTGTTTTATAATCAATAATATTTATTTATAATCATGTCAAAAATTGCAGTGTGATAAAGCTAATGGCGAAAATAAGGTAAGTTTCATGTAATAAATATGTTTATAGTACTGTTATATATGCATTGTATACATTATGTAAACATTTTTAAAGCTAGAAGGTAGTTTATTTTAGGTAAAAGTAATATGAAGATGAGAGAAAGAGAGAGGGAAATATAGTTATGTATGATATATTGTAACAGTCTTATCTGGGCGGAGCTGTCTTAATTTACGCTTTTTCGTTAATCCTAAACGATTTACATTTGGCATATGATACATAGGAAGGGATTACGAATCTTTAACTGTACATTGATGCAAATGATTGAAGAAACATATTTGTTGTAACTAATGGCTATAAGCATTTGTAATGGATTCTGAGTGGCGCCCTAGACCGTAGGATTTTAAGTCTGGGACTGACAAATTTTCTGTCAATATGTGTTATTAATGCACGCAGATCGTTATGGATTTGAACCACGCCCTATACAGCCCCCGTAAATCAATAAAAGCAGAATTGCAAGCAGAACCGTTAATTTTTAGTTAACTCTATCAAATTACTAACATAGAAATTATTTAAGAAATCATTTCTTTAATTTCATTCATCAAACTATTCTTGAAATATGCCGCACAAAATATGCTTGAAAATATGAGTTAACAATACGTTCTTCTTTTAGCATTCGGATATTCTGAAAACATTTGTTTTTCCCTCAACTGCGCCTTCCCATGTTTTCAATGAATCACGTGGACATACAAGCACACATAATTCCGTAGGATATCTACAACTGCACACGATTCGAAAAGAGTGCTCTGTCAGCGACAATGAGATGATTTCTCCTACGCCAGAAGTTGGCTCTATTTCGAATCTTTTGAACTGCACAAGATCGATTGGGTCTCCTAAAGTTGCCAATGACAATTTAAGCAACGGCCCTTCAGCTTTAAAGCAATCTTCTGTGAGTGTTTCAACAACAGTTACGTCAACGGCTTCTGGCTTAGATAATATCGAGAGCCAACCGTTCGTGTTCGGGTCAGATAAGCTTGTCACTAATCAAAATGAACCTCCCGCTCCACAAGTAAGTATTGCATTTACATCAAATATAACTTTTGTAAATATAAGAATTTTAAGGGACAATTTTTATCGTGAATGGAAAATCATAAAAATTTTTCAAGCACAGCAAGAGTTTTACAACCCCATACTGTCAATTGTGTTACAATTTTGTTTTGCAATTCTTTACTTCAAACTAAAATTCGAACTGTTTTTTATTCCGTAAATATATTTTACTTATAAAATTTGGCATACATTGGATAAATTCCATTCCAACAGTTTTAATTAAAGACACCAACTTAAGTTATAGCAAATTCACAACACATTATTTTTATTTTAAATAGTTTTGTTTTTAGAGCTTGTCCAAGCTGAAAGTTCGTTGGTAAACTGGAAAAAGTAAATTAAAATAAAAATAAAAATACAGTAAATGTCATGTCGATTTTCAGATTATGGGTACTCCGAAGCGTTATTTTGTTGATTTATGTTCTTTAGGTCGCTCAAATAACAGTAGATAATTCGTTCCCAAAAATACGGTACACATATTTTACTGTACAACATTGAAATAAATGAGTACACAAGGCAATGACTCATTTGCCAATTTTCACGCATTCATGCAATTCTTCAGTGCATATTTCGATGTATTTACGAAATAAAAGAGAAGTGTTTAAGTTAATTAACCTTGATAACACATTTTTTAACGCTCCGAAAAGTGTAGTAGTTGCAGAGATGTAAGCATTCTTGCCCACCACTGTAGGTATCTGTATAAATTGGCGAGGTAATGAACGTAATGGGTATCTCAAAATTGTTTGGACATAACTTTTAATATTTTTTACCACACATTCATTACGCATTTTGCTGCTTTGTATATGAACTGAAAGCAACAAAATGGTTTCATATTCGGGTTCAGCATCCAAAAAGTCGTCGGAATAGTAGCAAGAAAGCGTCAGTTGAGCATGCCCGACTATCATATACCCGCTACCCTAGTTTCTTAAATATGTCATTAATTATCACTGATCTAAGAGTCCGGAATAAGACTCATATTATAATTAAAATTTAGTCTTGCAGACCCTAAGTAAAATATGTATTTTTTTATCATAGTTTTAAAAGAGAATTTATGTGGTTATATTATCTATACATTGCTAATATTAATAAACTTCACCTGTTACAGAAAACCAACGTCAGTCTCTCTGTAAGTTGTGATTCGCATCCAACATTATCAGCTGAGCAATGTGGACTTGAAGTTACAACGTCTGTAAATTCTCAAGGAAACGTATTGAGTACAAAGTTAGCTACATCGCACGGTGTGGAAGCTCAAACACTAAAGCCACCAGTTGTGACTATGGTTGGTTCGCCTATCACGCCTGTTACGCTCGCGAATACATTACATGGTAGTGCGTTAAACGATCGAACGTCCTCCGTTTTACATGGAACCCACCTAAAAACAAATGAGAACACAATTGTGGGAGAGGAATCTACACCTGTTTCCGTAGAATCGCAGAAAAACACAAATACCTTATTATCTACACCCACTACTCCGGTTGCGAATGGATTCATCACTGGTTATCCACCAGTTACTTGTGCGACATCAGCTGTTTTATCGCGTTATTCACCACATTCAGCGAGCAAGGTGCCACTAGTCGCCAATACAATGACCAACTCCATTGCATCATCTACTGCTTCCGCTATATCAAAGACTACCTTTAGCTCAGGAAGCGGTGTAGTTGGATCCGCGGGCGCGTCATTGGTCTTTCATAATGGAGCTCCACCAATACCACATTTGGGTTCTGGACTGCCTATGCTAATACAAGCAACGCCATACCGTACACCATATGCTAACTACTCTTTATATACACCATATAATAGCATTACACATGGACAATATTTGCAATCGGTATTACCATTAGTGGCTCCAAATAAATCGTCTTCGCCTCATCGCTTAGATGCACGAAATAGTCGTGAGTCACCAGCAACGTCATCCTTAAAAGCACCAGTAGTCACAAGTGCGATTACATCACAACAGCACAATATCAGTGGTATTTCAGGATTGCGACCAGTTACACCACTAGGATATGTGATCAGTAATAGTAATACAGCACAAACTTCAGGAACCGTGTCTACGATAACGTCAACGACTGTGCCTCTTTTAAACTCGACTCACCCACATCACTTATCAGTTTACACTGCAGGTGCTTTTGGGGTTTCAACCACGGGGACTGCTATAACAACAGCACCACTGATGGCTCCTGCCGTAACTTCAATAACATCTACGCCGCAAATGATACCAGCCACACCAATGCAAATGATTACGCAAACTGGATATTCCTCACACCTTCCTCAACTGCTTAATTCATACCCACAATTTACACCACCAACGCAGCCAATTTTACGTTGCAGTGCCACTTCAACTATGGGAGGAACTAGCAACTCGTCACTTGTGTCTGTCCAACAACATTTAACAACAGCCTTGCCATCATCATCTTCAATTACAACTTCTGTATCATCTGCATCATCTGTGATTCAAAAAGTCCTTTCGCCGAAAAGCGAAAGCCCTGGCCGAGATCGTGACGCAAGTTACAGGTAAACACAACTCGAGTTCATATTTACTTCTCTTTTTATACCCAGTAATAGAAGAATTGACTAAAAAGCCCTAACTAGACTAATAGAACGTCCTATGAGACTGCTACACTTTATATAAAATCAGAGTTCGAATATAAAATAATTTGACCGAAGATCTGTCAACAAATATTTCGAGCTACTTTTTGAATTTTCTATTCATTTCTTGAAAACGAACGTTTAACGTTTATTTCGAGTGACGATGAATCTGCAAAAATTAGCAAGATATTAAACTTGATCTCAATTAAAATAATTTCAATCTATATATTCAATGTCTTTTCAAACGTCTGGCCAACATTAATATAATGTCTAGATAGGGTATAAAGATGTAGAGTCGGCCAAACTAATTTAAGCAACCGATTAGTTTAGTTAGTGAACAACGAAAAACGGATGCACTTAAAAAAAAATTGTGACTCGTAAATGTTTGTAACATGTTAATAGTTATCGTCGAAACGGTTTCTGAAAATGAAGACTCAAATATTCTTTTATATCTAACAGTATTTCAGTTCGTTTTAATAACGATTAAACTTTTATTTTATTACTTATTAAACAGTATAACAACAGCGCGTCAAGGCAATACCACATCGATGTCCGGTAGACCACAATCGATAACACTAGGATCGCAATTTAGTACTGTAACGCCAACTACACCATATAGCAGCGTTTCTTCTTCAGCATCAACCACGTTATCATCAGGAGCACACTCCGTTTTAACTGTTTCCGGGCCTAATGTTTCATCTTATTCTGCAAAGACGGGGTTATGGCTTAAGTATGATATATATTGTTGTATATTATTTTCCAATTTTAATGTGTTGAAATTTATTTCTACAGTCCTTCAGTGCCAACGGCGACGATGACAAGTACATCATCAGTTCCCATGGTGTCGAGCGGCAACGTAAGACAATCGCCCTCAACAATTAATCCTAACCCTGGAGCAACTACTGGAAGAATTAATAGAGTTAATGAAATATCAGGGCACGCAACACATCCTACAGTTGCCAGTGGACATAACTCTGTTGCAAATTATCAATCTACATTTTTTGCAACGCCTTCAACACCGGCGCATTCATCTAGTGGTCAACATACGCCTATTACGACAATAAGCAGCAACTCAGTTTGTAATTTGCCTATGGTGTCACATACGTCGGCTGTTAATCCCACTATGACCACAGCGACAACTACGACGCCTTCGATCAGCGCAGTGGCTAATACACAATCCTCCGTATCAACTGTAGCAAGTGCACCCACATCTCATCCGTTTTCAGCAGAATCTCTTTTTCAGCCAAACAAAAGTATGAACTCTTGGAAACATGATTGAGTTGACAGTTTAAAAAATGTATTTTATATAATTTTCAGCTGATCAGGCAGACTTATTGCGACGTGAGCTTGACAGCCGTTTTTTAGATCGATCTGGATTATCACAACCTCCTCCACCAACGTCAGCGCCGTCAGCATATATGCGTCAAGACCTACACCATCATCAACATCAGCATACTCACTTGCATCAACATCCGCAATCTATGCCAACGGCACCGATGTCAGCTTCCAACACTGTTTTGCCGCCAACACCACCCACTTCAGCACAACTTTTTGCACCACCTCTATTTAAAGACATTCCAAAAATTGCTGCTGTGGATCCGCAATTTTACCGAGCAGGCATTGGGCTGCCTCCAGGCTATACAGGATACAGTCCTGCGGGGCTTTTGCATGCCGGATTAGGTGGGCCAACTCCATTTATGCCTCCCAACCACTTAACCTCATTTGCTCCAAAGGTAAGATATTCTGAGACCGGGTGATTTGAAGTACTCTTAAATTTAATCGAAAGTTAAAAACAAATGCATCATCTTCGGAGTGCAACTATGGTAGACTCGTTAAAAATTCTTCATATCTTTTAATTCAAAATTTAATATGACTGATTTTAAATTGAATCTACAATAACTGTAATAAGCTTTCGAAAAAAGAAGAATCGACTCACACAAATCGAGTTAGAGATAACCTAGTTACAAAAGCTACAGTAGATAGCGCCTACCGGTATCGGCGGTTTTTTAAAAATAAAGTATGAACCTTATAAGTGTGTTTTGTCCAAAGCTATATTAAATTTTTTCTAAATGCAAAAACAATTCCCAATAAATATTTTATTAAACTAACATTTTTCATAATAACTATGATGCGGGGTTTCCAAATAAGAATTATTATACCTTATCAGCTGAAATGTTTTGATCGTAATATATCCGCCGCTAGCCCGTATAAATTGTAGAAACTCGAAACTGTTGAGATAAATCACCCCACGAAAAATTCATAAGGAGAATTGTACTGATAAAGGAGCTCTAAGCTCATAAGGTGTACAATAGATCTGTTAGGTCGTGTTACATTGCCCATTATTTACTAAGACGCATGTAAATCATTTATATATTTCTTTATCAGAAAACTGGACGTTGGAATGCAATGCATGTGCGAATTGCGTGGGAAATTTACTATCACCAAAATAAGCAAAATACGGAAAAACCTGCGTGTACCGCTTCTGGTGTATGTAATAATCATAGCAACAGTATCAGCGTTAACTCAGGAAGCGCAAGCTCCGGCGGCAGCGGCATTGTTAATACAAGCAGCGGAGCTGCAGTAAGTTGCGTTGGCATAACGCCAAGCAATATTCCTTCTTCAGTAAGTAGTGGTAATGTGGTGACGCCAAGTGGATCAGCGGTAGCAATGGGTGTTAAGTCATCTCCAGTGCTTACACTGAGCTCAACATCACCGCATGTTATTAATCGCTCTGGACCTGAACTTGCGTCAGCTTCGACGTATGCTAGGTCTCCATTTGAAACATCACCCCTATCTGCAAGTTTTATTGGAGCACCGCCTAGTCATATTGGTGAGTTTTTCGATCAATATAAGTGTTCCCAAGCTATTGTTAATGTATAATCGAACAACAGGCACATCGGTTTCCCCATTTGGCAGGTATGTTAGTCCGTTTGGTTTTGCCGGTCTAACTCACTTTGGACGGGATATTGCATTGGGTGGACATTTAGATGCATGGAGGTAAGTTATCAATAAAACTATGTCACCAGTAAACAAGCATATTAGCTACAGCCGAACGTGTTCGACAGTCATGTACCCTCTGCCCACCAAAACAAATCGATTTCGGCCAAAGCGATAGTCAAAAAAATGTTTCTTTTTGAAGTCATATTTATTTAGATCTAAATATCCTTTTGCACACATAAAAGGATATTTAGATCCGATGAACAGTTTTTCAACATCTTGAACTCACATGGTCCAGCGCAAACTCATATATTTTAAACTATGTTTTCCGGCACTTATAAAATCCATAAAATCCGGCACATAACGAGCATAGAAATATAACATATTAACGTATGTATATAATTTGCAAGTACATATATTACAAATAATTGGTATATGTATTAAGTTACATTTCTTTCAAGTGCTAGGAAAAAATATTAATAGCTTTGGTATAATTTTTTTTTTAATTTTCTTTTTAGGAATAGTTCTATACCTCGTTCTGTAGCATATCATTCTACAGTTTCCGGTGGACCAAGTTGGCCCTTAAAAGCCGATGCGGGTATTGAAAACGCACGTCGTGAGGCCGAAGAACGAGAGCGTGAGATACGAGAACGTGAGCGAGAGCGAGAACGCGACCGACAAAGACAAAGGGAACGTGAGGAGCGCGAACGAAAAGAGAAGGAGGAGAAATTAAAACGTGAGCAACAGGAGCGCGAGAGAGAACGTGAGCGAGAGCGAGAACGTGAACGTAAAGATCGTGAACAGCGTGATTTGCACCGAATGGAACGTGAGAGAATGCTGCAGCAACAACGTATCAATGAAAGTAATAAACATGCATCGGCTGCAGCATCCACATCGGCGCCTCGAGATCGTTCACCACACCGTAGTGTAGTTGGAGAACATATTTCGGAGATGCGAATCAAAGAAGAACATCCGCGCAGCAAAGAAGATCAAGATGTGATTCTCATGCGTGCATCGTCCGTAGCTGCTGTTGCAGATCCACGTTATCATCCCTCTTCGTTGGTAGCAGTACAGACAAATGCAGCTGTGGCGGCAGCCCATCATCACGCTAATTTTATTGTGGCAGGCAGACATGGGCCACCGCATGGGTTACCTCCACAATCGTCACATCTTTCCCGAAACATAATGCCAGCAACCTTAGGTGTTGGTGGCCCACTTACACATTTTGCACCGCCTGGGCCACCAACGTGGGGAATCGATCCATATCGTGATCCCTATTCATCGCATTCAATGATGCGGTACAACACTATTATGGATGCTGCATTTTCATTTCGACATGAGGCCGAAGAACGACAAAAAGCTTTAAACATGTATGCGGTACAGTCAGCAGCTCATTTGCGAGGTAAAGAACCAAGTCCTATACCGCCGCCATCAATTGGTCCCTTGGGTCCACCTCCTACACATCTTCGAATGCAACCGCCTCCAGGTGTTAGTGTTATTGCTCCATCCAGTGTTCCACCGCCTTCACAGTCACAGTCACAAGCACAAATGCCTACAATTGCAATTGGAAAGATACCAGGGGGGCCAACAGCACCTACAATTGGCATGACAGTACAACATATGATAGCAGTCGATCCTTTAAGTCATCCGTCAATAATTTCAAAAAAAGAACCTGATCACAACACTATGGGCATAGTAGTGAGTACGCCTGGGTCAGGTGTAACTCACAGTACTATTTCTGGTAATGTCATAGGTATAGCTCCGCCAGTAACTCCAAGTCGATGATAATTTACTAAAAATAAAATACAGAAAGCTTTTTAAATTATAGAAATTTTTAAAATTTCAAGCACTTCCAACGCTATGTCAATATATATATGTACTTCATTTATTTACCCTACCCTCTATCCTCTCCTAAGCCTGAGACAACACCAACACAGTTAGCGTAACGCTTTTGTAATATACAAGAATGTAAGGAAATATTTATTAATAATATTGAAACGTGGAAAGGTCAAGTTATATATATATACTACAACAGGTAGGGTGAAAATAAAGCTTTACAAAATAAAAGGTTCATCTTCATTTTTCTTCGAGATTTTTATGCGAGTCATAAAGTTTTGCAACAAACTGCTTCCCACTTACGTCTACCCGCAGCGATACACACACAGATACATACTCGTAAATACATAAATAAATAAGACTTAAAACTAATAGACACACCGAATACCTATTAGCTTAAATAATATATTTAGATTTGCATACATAAATTAAGTGCATTTGTATTATTTATATATTAAATTAAATGAGCACGAAAGTAATTCGTGGTCAAATAGTTTCTCAGATGTACATACATACACGCATACATACACATAAATATTTATATATAAACACATACAAATGTACGTATAAAAATAAAATACGCTAATAATTCATAATACAAATGCTGTTATCTGTAGCATATACCATGCCATTCCAATCGCGTGCATTTTGTGACTTGCAACATGCAATTTCACGTATGCCGGTGATGTTTATAAATCTGAAAAAAATGGGGAAAAATAGAAACATTGCTATAAACTGGGAATGCAAGTGTCTTTTTAATTATGAAAAAGTATTTATTATGGGAACTATATACACGTATAGTATATAGTATGTTATTAGTTGTTGCCGGCTCGAGCTCATACAAAACAAATAACAACTGAAACTGAAACCAAGGTATAGGAGGCATCTCGACCACATAAAGGATAAAGCTGGCGTAAAAGGTACCATCCTTGGAAATGAAAAACATTTTTCTTTTAATTTTTTTTTATTTTATTCAATGTAGACCTCGTTACACGTATACGCTTATTCCACCGAATTTCCATTTTTTATTCCGTCCGAATAGTAGTTTTTCGAAAGCTCTTCTAATCCTCCTTCGCGGCATTGATACTCTTCTCTAGGGAGCCAACTCCGGTGAATAAGAGGGATGGGAAAGTAATTGGAGCCCCAAATCAGGGCCTGCCACTGCGAGCTTCACCAGGAGAACAGTTTTGGCAACCTTTATATTCTCAAATGCTTTATTGGACAGAATAATCTGAGGGATCGCTATCCTCATAGAATTGGTCCAACCTTTCGTTAGTTTCCTTCTCCGTTTTGCCTCCTAAAATTTTTTTTTTTTTCATAGAGAAATTTTTTAAAACACATGGACGGCAGTTAGCTGTAAAAACAGATAATGTAGATTAAAAGTGCTTAAATCTTACTTATCTGCCTAAATAGAGGTACCATAGGATATCAAAATTTTGACGAAATTCATTTTGGGGGTCAAGCAGAGTACTTTTCCATTCACCATTGTACAAATATTCATGATCAGCACCAGCAACCAAGTTGATGTGGTCGTATTCTTCTGTGTGATGTCCAAGATCTCAAAAACTGGTTGATCGGAAATGTCTTATTTAAAGCCAAATAATCATCATTAGCGGGATGTGATTTTTCGCCTGTGAACAATTGCTTCAGCGGCACAAAAGAAAGAGTTTTCTCGGTCGCATCGTGGCTGATGTTGGAAAATGGATTCATTGAAGCAACCCAAAGTGAAAAAAAATCCTGGGGACTACCTGATCATTCTTCTCCGAAGTCGGTTGGGCGAATACTTACGCTAAGAAGGTTATGCTGTGTATTTCCTGCTACCAGATAGGTCTTTTTTATTGTGAGTTGTTGAAACCATTACAGGGAACGGTATCGACTCTATATGCGATGGAGCCAAATACTGCCGAAAAACATATCCATAATACGAGCAACGAAACGATAAAGTAATTTTAATGCATGACAAATCTCGGATTCACGTTGCGGTTCACCCGTTATAGTCCCCAGATATTGCGCCGACGATTCACTTTTTTCGTTCGATGGCATATTGACTAGCGGCTCAGCAGTTTCATGATGTATGAACTTACTGAAAATGGCTATATTTATGGAAAACCTCATAAGACGAACACTTACCGTCAAGATATCGTTCAGTTAAATACTTTTTACGGCAACATAGGTCGAAACGTACAAGCTGCTTTTCAGCGAATATTTAGAAACATTTAGGAATGTAAGTTGGTCACAAAATATAATCTTAAGTGTACAGAATGCACACAGATAAATAAACGACGGGCTTCAAGCAGATTTTCAGAAGTTCCCATCTTACGAATGATTCATTTTCATTACTGCTTACAATTGCGAAAGCTCAAAGGCAATTTATGTATGGTAAGTGCCGGTAGCTTGTGGTTTGAAAATTGTTTGTCATCACTGAGTTGAAAACGAGAATTCGTTTCGAGTACATGAATCTGACGCACAGAATCAGGTGTAGTCCGAGTCAGTACTTAAGGATGAATGAATAAATGACTCGTTGCAGCTCTCTTGTTCGGCACCAATACTTTTTATACATTTGTAATAATTATATTTATAAACTGACTTCATCGGACTTTTTATATAAAAATAATTTGCATATTAATTTCCTTATCAGATATGAGGGTGTTTGTAAGAAAAAACAGTATTTTTTTCGAAATAACATGGAAACATGCTTTTGTGGTTTCTATAAAAGCAAACTCATTTTTACTGCTACGGCATTGTATCCAATAATAAGCACTATTATTAGCTTTTAAGTTCACTGAACACAGGCAGCTGAAGCTCTAATAAATACAGCGAGGACCAACAAATATGAGCAGTTGAGGCGTGTATTTTAAATGACTTACCATGTCCTATAGCCCGTTCAGAACTGAACCTTGGCTTGGAATTGCTTGCAAGAGGATGCATCATTAGGACTTGCTACTCGTGCGCCTGCTGCCCTATCATCTACATAAAGTATAACGGGTGCTCAAGTTAAGAGTTTAGCGAATGACTTGAATAATTAGAGAGGTACAAATGATTTAAATGACTTGATTGATTCGAGTGACTCAAATCATTCGAATGACAGTGCCCAAGTTGCAAGGTCTCCAACCGCAAGTCCAAGCTTGGTTCTTGGTTCTTCGTGGAAGGAAAATTAATTGACCTATCAATAGTCCAGACAGCTAGTGATAGTGACATCTTGTTTGGGAAGGATAACTTAGTTACATTGTGGTAATACGATTGCTTTAACATTTAACCTCAATTTAAATGACAGTTCAGCTGGACCTTGTCAATATAGAGTCAGCTATCATCGGAGTTGACTAACTTGCTGACCACGGGCTATTAGTATTATTATTATAAGGTACAAAGAGTCTCCCCCAAGAGCAGACGGGCTAGCCAGACGAGTGCTGCTTGCTCCCCTATAAAACATGACAGATCTTTCGTCGATTTAACGATCAGCGGTATCCATGAACAAGTATGTCCTTATCCATACCAAAAATTTGCTTGGTAGTTTCGTCGCCTTCTTTGCACAGTCTACACGACTTGCATTTCTAAAATTGCGTTTGTTTGTAGTAGGCAAGCACAAAGTCCATAACGTTTTCTTGTTTTGCACTCAACGTAAACCCGAACACCAGTGCCGAAGTCACACGGGCATCGGCAGAACTCAGGCAGAGGCACTTGCCATGCGCTGTGCCTAAAACTCTGGGCTCCATTGGTCTGCATTCTATGCTCGAAGAGAGAAGCATGGTAACTAGGTGGTTAGTAGTTAAACGCATGATGGTCACTGAGGGAGCTAACATGGAGATGAAGATCAATCGTAGAGAGCAAACTGTTTATTAGCTTAGCAGGATTGGTAAGCTCCTTGGCCTGCCGCATCAATGTCTGAAACACCAGTAGCGTTCAATCATCCTGTCACCCTAATTTCTCATAAGGGATGAGACAGTGGATCATTGATTGTGTCAACATCAAGGGTCTGAACATATTTCTCAAGCTGAGTGCATTTAAATTTATTTTGCTATATTATCCGCGATAAATTTATGAGGGTTGAAAAAACGGGTCACAAATAATTGTGGTACAAGGTATATGTAGGTCTGAGCCATTAGACTACTTTGCTATAAGCTTGTAGGGTGTAGGAGTTTTCAACTCACCTTAGAAGACATATCCGACCCTATACGATGTATATATTCATAATCTGCATCGGCAGACAAGTTCTAATGATGATTATTATTATCTAACTAGCCATGTTTATCTGTTGCAACGAGGAATCGTCAGTGAGTTTTAGAGCTATCTTAAGAAAACTTGGCAAACATGCTTCTTATAGCTGCGCGTTTTTGATATGAAGACCTAAATTGTTCTTTTTTAAAGTACTTTTCTTCTTAGTTCCAATCAACTTCAGACAGTTATAAAAACCACTTATAAAATGTATTTTCGTTTTATTTAAATCGGACAATTCTATCGCTTTCATAGCAACAATCAGTTAGAATTAAAGATTTTCAAAAAAATTGAATATATTCAGAGGTTTGCTAGCTACGAACTATGCTGTTCTGCACCATTATATATAAATATCTAGTATCGAAACGATTGGAGGTGTAAAGCACCTGCAACGGTATAGAACCTTTGGCATGCTGAAAAACCTTTCTTTCTTTATTAATTCTGAATTTATTATTCCAATTATAAAGAGTAAGCCGTTAGTTAGGTTTAGTCTCGTAGAATTTTGCTGCGATACACAAATTAATTTTTTCTGAAAATTGTGTTTAGGAATTCCATTTATTTTCTAAATACCTCACTAAATCCATCAATGACATACTTTCTTAGTAAATCAATTTCCGACGACCCCCTTCACATAATAAATTGTAAATGTTTGTCATTATGCAAAAGCCGATCGAACGAAATCGAATCAACGGAAGCAGCAATACATATTTAAGAGAAATGTATTTGTTGAGTTTTGAATGCAATTTTAACATGAACATGTATTTGTCATTTCGTTATCTATTTGTTTATTGATAAATACCATAAGCATTTTGTTATTGGGTTACTTTTTGTTGATGAATTCAGCTAATTACAGACATTAATTTTATTTATTACTTTTGATTTAGGTATAAATTGTACATAAGAAATCATAATAATACAATATTTTGTACGTATGCGTATGTGATATTGTGTGGCATATACATATAAACATAAGTAAGAATGCATTGCATGTATGTATTGTATATAGATTAAAATTTACATATAAACATATAAATATGTATAAGATTCTGAAATTAACATAATTTGAATGATTGCTTCTAGTTACGTGTTTATAACCAGAAAACATTTAAGGGAGAGTAACTTTATCGTTTAGCATTATATTCGGTTTTCGAAGTGTTATTAAATTGTTTGTTTTGTTTGATGCATTATCAAATGTTATCCTCCGTATTACTAACACATTAATCTTGCCTTTTTATTATTTCTTTATTTTATATGTTATATCAACTTAAAATGCGTTCATGAATATATAAAAGGATGAGACCAATTCACAAACTTTAAATAAATCGCAATAAAGATTAACTAAACTTTCTATTTTTTAAATGATTTGCTGCGTACACAATGCAATTGTGATGTTTCAATAAATGAGTTTCCATCAAACGAAATTTTAAATAACTGTCAGCCAGATTGCAATAACTATATCAAGTTAACGTCACGTTATGTTTTATTAATAGGAATCCATTTTTACTTCTGCTGTTTGCTGTTGTTTTAATGATTATTTGTTAATGAGCTCAACTTTTCTTTAACGTTAATACTTGAGAGGACCAGATTTTTACAATTCTTTTATAACGTAGCAGATTGAATGTATCCATGTGTCCCGCTAAACTCAAAAATAAATATGTTATGTGTTGATGTTTAATAAGTATAAAAGTGTTGTGCTCTTTCCATAACGTATTTATCTATTATTTTGTTGAGCGTCTTATTATGAGGGTTCTCTAATTGGGTTCGCCAAAATGTAAAAAACCAAATACAATTGGAATTTGTAGAAGCTCATAAGTGTTGTGTCTTATGGTCAAGCAATAACCAAATAGCACATTCAAATGCACCCATTTTCATTCACTTGTGAAAGTGGAAAATGTTTAAGAAAGAACTCTCGCAAATACTCTTACTCTTAGCCTGTAACAATGGAAAAAAAAATTATTATGTGCCGGTCACGAGGTCTAAATGTTCATACACGTTTTTCTTTTCTACTTTTGTTATGCATTTGAGTGTGTTGTACTTTAACGATCGATCAGTTAGTCTAAATGTTAAGATTTCGTTAAACATTTATAAATTTGTTTTTTTAGGTGTTAAAGTTAATTTTTATTCCATTTATTGTTGTAGCTTATATGGCCGTCAATTATATATATGTAAATAGTTTTTGTTTTTGTTCACTAATAAGTATGTTATTTAAATCATTCTTGTTTTGTATATAAATTAAGGACTTAAACGTTATAAGAAAATGTTTTATAAAGTGTATTGTTTACTGATTTTCTTCATTTCTTCATCATTACATTAAATTTTGTAATTTACGCAATATTTTTCATCTTTCTTTTTATTTTCTATGTGATTTTCTTTTGTAAATGCTTTAATTTTATTTGACTTTTCTTTAAGACCAACTCTTTCTGTCGTGTATGTATATATATATGAAGTCATTTAAGAATTTGAATTTTCGGATGTATCTGACAAATTAGACTCGGTACTCATACACATACATACATGTCTAATCAGCAGAATCATTTTTGAATTCGTGCTATCAAAGTTGTCAACATTGTGTGCACATTCGATTTATTTTCACTATATCGTAGCGATCGTGCCTGCTATATATATCTGTGTGTATATATTTATATAAATATATTATAATACATATGTATTTAACTATATACACACAAATATATATGTACATGTACAAATGTATATATATGTTGTGTATACATATATTTGAACTAACTTTACGTACGTTTAAACTGTAGCTTTTTTTTACCGACATTCTGACTAAAGAACTGACTATCAGATCAGACAGATCATCATCTTAGGTTCTCTGCTTCGAACATTTCTTTTACACTAATAATATACTTGTATGTATGTGTGTATGTCTAGTTGTGTGTGTTCAATGTTTGTCTGTGTGTGTTTTGGTTTTGTTGTATAAGTATAATAAGTATATAGCAATATAAATAATTTGTATATAAAGTTCTTGTTTTTACTGTGTGGTCTACGTTGCAGTCAACGCCAACGCTTTATCATCCTCATTATCGCTGCTGCTAAAGCGTTTAAAACATACTCTTTGCCCCTGTTTTTTTTAGCCTAACAACAGTAACAAGGAACCATTGACACCAGAGCACACAAAAATGATATTGGTTC
This sequence comes from Zaprionus africanus, assembly GCA_018151435.1. Lineage (NCBI taxonomy): Eukaryota > Metazoa > Arthropoda > Insecta > Diptera > Drosophilidae > Zaprionus > Zaprionus africanus. Next base: position 6,509,139 of record JAECXB010001995.1, read on the forward strand.
AACATGTGTATCTATAATAATTATATTGAGAGGATGTTGTTGTTGTTTTTGTTGCTGCTGTTGTTATTGTCGCTGCTGCTACCCGCTGACTGCGCGCAACCACCGCCACCGACACGTTGACCCTACCCCACCCATTATTACGCATTGTGTAGTGTACGTTCGTTACTCACTTAATTCCACACGCGTAAGAATGAGTCCCACGATCCTGTTGCTACTGCCATACCATTTTCAGTGACCCCCAAACATGAGACACGGTTATCATGACCGGCTAGAATGCCAGAGCGCTCTGCCTTCATTGTGTCCCAAACATTGCAGTTGAAATCATCGTAACCCGCTAATAACAGACGGCCACTTTTTGAGAACGCCACGGAGGTGATGCCACAAATGATGTTGTCATGCGAATACATTGCCAACTCCTGATCAGCCCTGATATCAAACAGACGACATGTTGCATCATCAGATCCTGTCGCAAAGGCTTGTCCGTTGGGAAAGAATGTTACCGCATTTATATCAGATTCATGACCGGGGAACGTTTGTTTACAAACACATTCTCGAATATCCCACAATTTAGCCGACGCGTCACATGCACCGGATACAAATGTTTTACATTGCGGTGCCAGGGAAAGGGCCATTACATCTCCCGTATGACCAAGAAAAGAATTGATTTGCAAACCAGTTTCAATATCCCATAAGCCGCACGACATGTCACCTGAACTGGTCACAATTTGATTGTCGTCTAGGAAACGGCAGCATGATAGATAACCACCGTGACCAGGCAACTCTCGGGAGACACGGACATTGCCTTCGCGTGTCTTTAAGTTATAGATTGAACACATATTATCGAGGCCACCGCAGGCAACGTAGCTTCCTGATGGAGCGTATGCACAGGTCATAACCCACGATGAACGAAGTGGTATAGCGTGCACTTTATTCGTAGTATGTGAGTCCCAAACGATCAATTTGCCATCCTGTGAGGCTGAAACTAGGTTCCTGGAGTCATTACCCCAGTGCATGGCATAGATTTTAGCTAGATGACCACGAAGTGTACGTCGCGTCCGCATTTGTATACGTCCAATTGGCTCCAGCGAAGCAGCAGCTTGCAATAAAGACGTGTCGCATGCTGCCTTTCTTGCATCTCGAATAGCATTCTTGAGAGATTCGGCTTCTTGTCTAAGGCTGTCTAGTTCATTCATCTTATTATTTTTCTTCGTACAGATGTCGTTCCTTTTATAGAATAAGTCTCTCTCTGGTTCGCACTTGTTAATCAACAAGAGACTAGACTAATGGACGACTTGTTAGATTTCCGTTTGCAAAACTAGAAACACATTGAATTAGTAAAAGAATTAAAGATTAAATACAGCATTAAAAACTCACGTTTAAAACTATTTTGATTGCAGTGAATTCGTCAGCGTCTTCTGTTTATTTGTTATCAGGGCTTTCGTCGTTTTAAACAAGCAATGTTTTTTTTTAAGTTTATAGATGATTGTTGATAATTAAAGTGACTTGCCTTTAACCTCCTCTACGTATTCAATTTGTCGTTGGGTTAAATCTTTTAAATTTTGTTCCCTTCTTATGTACACTTTGTCTTTGTTTTGATCTGCTGGCTGAGTTTAGTTAAACTTATTGTTTTTTAGCATTTACATGCCTTAACTAGGCTGTTAAATCAATCTATTCTAGAATAACTTTTACGTTTTTTTCGATTACAACGTGTGTGTAAAGTTGAGTTTGATTACAAGTACCAAGACGGTGGTTTTTTTTTTCCTAATTTATTCTTTGCCACGATTTTCTCTGCGCACCTGCTTTTGCTCTTTTAATCTGCAATGGATAATTGGAGTATGTTAATTTTATAAATCTGACTAATATATAAAATTTCCTCACAAAAATTTGCCGCCTATATAAATTTTGTGTACTTTTTACAGCACGTAGAGGTTTTTATCAGCACTTAAATTTTCACTGGGTTTTGTTTTTAGTTATTTTCCCGATTAATATATTTAGTTCTGAAACATTTAACGGTAAATTTAACATTAAATGTTACAGATTAAATAACTTTTTCTACGCGTTTGGTCCGCCTGTTTTCACCCGTGCTGCTGCTTCCGTTCCTTAGTTACTCTACTACTTTTTTGGTACACCAAAATTGCAATTTTTGCACCACCGCTGTCAATACCAATGAAACTAATAAGAGCAAGCAGTACAGCCAGTGTTTCGTTGTAGCAAGTATTGGCATACACGGCAGTAAAAGCAGGTTCGAATGTGACCACAAAGCAACGGCACGACAAACACAGTTAAATGATAATGACCATTTATTCCATTCGCACCAACGAGATTTGCCGTTCCATGAATTATATAGAGCGAGAAAGAAATAGAAAAGAAAAATCAATTTTAAATACTAATATGTATCTTATTTGAAATTACAATTATTAAAATGAACATATACTGCTGTTTTATGTTGTTTTTTTTTATAAAAGCATAGTGAAAATATATTCTTTAGGAATATAAGGATTTGTTGAATTCCAAAGTTGAATCCAACAATGCATATGTATGTACATTGAAAACACCTAAGTACATACAATGTATGTATGTATTATGCTATTTTAAATATTTTATTGGTGAACACACACCTGGCCACTTGAGTGACCGCTTCTGCTAGTTTTTCAGTTATTCACTTGATATATATTGTGTTAAATGATGTACACAACAGCTTGTCTAAAATCAATTAAAATTTATTTATGCTGACAGATCATTTAAACTCAATTATAGTCTATAGATTTTAAAACTCTTTTTCACAGTATATCAATCTCAACACAACTTCTCACTTGCACTCTACAATTGGCAGCCAACACCTAAAAGTAGTTCAGGCATGCATGAGAATTATCGGTTTTTCCGAACACCCAGGGTTAAGTTCGATAAATAAAGGATACATGTCTGTAATAGAACAAAAAACAACTTTGTTTCATTTCATAAACCTTAACTTCTTAGTAGCATGTTTTATTTTTGTTTATTTTTATTTTTTTTAACAGCTTATGTATGACAACATAAGTTGTTCGTCTTACTTTTATTTATTTTATTGTAATGTTAACCATATCCATTAAAAATTATTTATAACAACAGAAATATATTTATAAGGTTATATATGGACTCCAAGGTATATATTATGTTAACTTTGTTGACTGCCAGACCGTATTCCATTATGTATGTTACCTTAAGTATTATATAAAAGATTTAATAATAGTAACTATTAATGGCTCAAAACGGAACTATATAAACTGCCAAATAAACCAAAACCGATTTGAAAATATTGTATTAAAACGTATATTACTAGATATATGTATTAAACATAGATAAATTTATGTAACTTTAATAAGATTATGCTCTGATTGAATGATGTGTTTTTAAAATTCAATTCATTAACAATATATATGAATGAAATGATTGACACGGTGATGCGAAAATTTACAACTCTTATGCAATGTTTAATTAAATAGTTTCAAAGACAGATATTTGCTAATGCTGTGTAAATGCTTATTGCTAGTGCTCAGTTTTTATGAGATTTAATCAAATTAACTAGTAACAAGCTATGTTAAATATATATTAATTATTTAATTAATAAAATTGTTTAATTAATTATATTAATGTAATAAATTACGAATAATATGAATTTATTGAATAATATTTAGTTTTATAAATTTAATATACATATATATAACAAAAAATCTGTATTTTATATAAATATACTAAAAGGTATAACAACAAACTGCAATAAAATATCGGGGCTGTCAATTCCATTATTCCGTTATTCCGATTCCGCGTTACAAAATAGTTGAATTCATAGTTATCGATAATATTGTAATCGACGCCGCTGTGTGTCGCAATTAAGCTCTTGGAATTTTTAGTATTACAATTTGTTATTTATGTTTAATAACGAGGAATCCGAACGTGTAATTGAATCTCTTCTAAACAAGAAAGACATCTAGATTCGATTTCTTTCCTTATTTGCGCCTCAACGTTTGCTACTTGATATAATTGAACATTTCAAATAACAACAAATTTAAGTAATGCATTAGATATTGAATTTATTTCTAATTTGCTAGCAAATACAAATGTATCCTGTAAAGGTATTATTTTTATTTGCTTAAATGGATGATCATCGTTACGAAAATCAACAATTTCGAAACAAGCCAACTTTGAGCAGTTCAAATAATCCTAATCGAGAACAGCGGTGTGCCCTGGACCATTCCGAAAGTGATGCAACGCACCCATTATTGCGTTCTGATCGACATCCGATAGAATATACGCAGTGCCTTAGCTGCAATTTGAGATTTCAAAATAATTCATTTAGTGAAATTTGCGCGCACTATTCACTGCACCCGCACCCACAGAGCGGTCTGAAGTGCTTATATTGCAACGGAAACGTTTATTACTATTTACATCCTGCTAAAGTGCTTCCCAAAGTCTTTCATTTCTGTTCCGAACGCAAGAGTTAAGTGCAAAAATGGAAGGTATAAATATTATTGAAGATACCTCCAACTTGGACGGAGATACAATATCAGAAGAGTCTGATGCATCGGAATACTCCGAACATGAAAATGAAGAGTCCGGCACTCTCGGGATTAACAAAGGTAAATTAAACAACTTTATTTGCGTACCCTTAATAAAGAAGGAATTAATACATTTCGCAATTTAGATATTCCATTACGTCAACAATTAACAAGAATTAAACATGGGTCGACGCCATCAATGCAATCAGACAATGCAATGGAAGTCGATGGTTCCGGTCGAACACAATCACAGGAAAGAACGATAACAGGACATCCTAACTATGGATTTGGAAAGCGATGGTCTAAGTCTGAAGACGTTTTGTTAAAGTCTCTGGTCGAAAAGCATGGTGAACGCTGGGATATAATTGGACCACATTTTAATGATAGACTGGAACAACAAGTACAACAGCGTTGGGCAAAAGTGCTAAATCCAGAACTTATTAAAGGCCCTTGGACACGAGACGAAGATGAAAAGGTAATTGAGTTGGTACGTCGCTTTGGTCCAAAGAAGTGGACCCTAATAGCACGTTATTTAAATGGCCGGATTGGTAAGCAATGCCGAGAGCGATGGCACAATCATCTTAATCCAAATATTAAAAAAACGGCTTGGACAGAAGAAGAGGATAAAATAATATATAATGCGCATTTTAAGCTTGGTAATCAATGGGCAAAAATTGCAAAATTATTACCAGGACGTACAGATAATGCAATAAAAAACCATTGGAACTCGACAATGCGTCGAAAATATGATGCGGATCGTCGTTCCATTAATACTATTGCTGGAAGTGACTTAAAAAGCTCACGCACTCATCTAATTACTTTGATCAAAGCTGGTGGTGTTGGTAAGTGACTTTTAACCCTTTAACTTTTACCTATTTGACAATTATTACTACAATAATAGGTTCTCATTATGATGAAGCTTCAGGAAAGGACATAAAACCCAAAGATGTTAGTGGCAGCGATGTTAACTCATCGACTCCTTCTTGTGATGCTAATGGGACAGGAAATGGAAAGGATAAAATTGCATCTATACCATCATCATTCCCCACATTACAATATCCCGAAGAGAAACATAGCAGACCAACACCAAACATTTTAAAACGGTCCCGCAAGATAAATTCTGAGTTGCCGGTGAACCTTTACGGTAGCTCGAATGCATTGAAAAATGAATTTAAGTCCAAGCTACCTGAATCACCAATTATAACACCGATTAAGTCGCTACCTTTCTCACCGAGCCAATTCTTGAAATCGCCATGTCTTACAACGTTTGAAGACATGAATTTGCGGGCCAGCACTCCAGTTCCTAAAACATATAATCGCGTGGGAATGGAAATTAAAAAGGAACTGGAAACATCATCTATTGAAACGCCACAGAAAAGTAAGTAAATTACTTTATATATTATTCTTTTTCTAATAATAAAATATATTTTCAGGTCTCGTCGGTCCACGCACTCCAACTCCATTTAAAAAAGCACTTGCTGCCATTGGCAAAAAGCACGACGGACGCTTTTACGTACCATCTAGCCCGTCAAGTCTAGTCGAAGATCTTGCGGAAATCATAAATGAGGAACAGATGGTGGATTCAGAAATAAATTTCAGTAAAGATGGTGGTGATAAATTTGAGCGCGAGTCCCGGGTCGCCCCAGTCAATCAAGCAATCACAACTGAAAATGTAAATACCCAATCACCGGTAACAAAACGTGCGAGAAAATCATTACTTCCCAGTTGGAGCATTAATTTAGTACAATATGGAAGAAAGGCTCAACCATTTGAAACTGAAACGCCGAGCAAGTTCCTTACGTCTGGGCAATCAGTAACGCATTTCTCCCCAAGCAACATCATGAAGGATACTCTATGCAGTGAGCAGGATATGCTTTTTGATGAGGGCAAAAAAGAAAATAGGCCCTACGGCTATCGGTTAAGTGGTGTATCTAGCGACTATCTACTAGATCCGAAATGGGCTAGAGTAGCTTGCGGCAAAACCAAAGATCAAATATTCATGGAGGAACAGGCATATGCTTGTCTTCAGAATCTCGCACTAATGCCGCGTTCATTAAATTTCGAAAAGCAGAAATGAATAACAGTCTACCAGTTATCAGCAAAATTATTTAGTGTTTTTTTATAAAAGCAGAAGAGATAAAAATAAATCTAAACTAAACATAATGTAAAAAAAAAATGTTATAACTTAATGCGTGATATATGTATATATGATGCATATTTTGATATGATATACACATATCACCGTATTAGAACTACGCAATCTTTAAGCTTAGTTTTAAGTTGGATTAGTATTTGTTTTACGGTCATAAATTGTGAACATGAACATATGCAAAATAGAAAACAATTGGTTTTTGCAAATCATTGTTATTTGATACATTCCATTTTTTTTAAAGGTCCGAATAATTTCAAAATTTTACCGGATTCCACTTTTGGTGTCAGTGGTCAGAGTGCACAAAGAAAATAAATCCAGGTGACAGATACGTGCAGGTCTTCGGACCTATTATTTGACGTGCAGCTACACTCTTCAGCGAAAGTCGGAACGGGTTGGATCGGACCGATATATCGTACAGCTGCCAGACTATCGGCCGATTTATTTATTAAAGTGCTTATTAAGAACTGAACTATGAGAAATAGGTGATGAGCGTAAGGAATGCTGTTGCTGCTGCCGCCGGTGTAGCCGCCGTCGCTGTTGTCGCTACTGATTGTAGCTTTGGGTGTCGTATGTCCGGTCCCACGCTGGGTCCCATGGTAGAAAAAAGCTGGCTTAGCGCACCTGGTTGATGTCTTGCATGCGCAACGCTCTTGATTGAGTTTAGCGTTTGTTGAGAGTATTTCAATGCAATGAATTCAGGAAAGAATTTGATGTTGTTCTCTTGAATACATTGCTATTCAAGTCCAACTCTTATTAAAACTGTTGTTTTAAAATCGGAAAGCCTATACATATAGCTTTCGGCCGATATGAAGGTTTTTGCATGAGGACCAGTTTTAATTTAAGTAATAACATAACTTATCAGTGCCAATATTAAAAAAATTTTGGAAACACTGGTGCCGAGAGTCAATGTGGATGGGGCCCCGTTTAGCAAATAGGCTAGTTTCTTACGATTGATTCAGGAGTATGGCGAAACACTGTTCTACATAGTCTTACCCGCGTACTGCGGGTATCTACCCGGGTGGGCCACACCTTTCGCAGTCACTCGTATAGCTAATGAGACGTAAAAACCCTATAAAAATACTAATACTCATAACTTTTGGAAACATACTAATTGGACAACTATAATATATACCTGCCATGTCACATTTCGTGTGAATACCTGTTTTGTTCTTTAAAATTGCTCAACTTATCAGCACGCCCCTTCTAAAGTTTTTTCATATCAATAAAATCGGATTAAATCCTTTTTGATGTAGTTTTATATTACATCGAAAAAGAAAGAGACCACAACATTTATCTAGCACGAAAAAAGAAAAGGAAAGATATACGTAACTGCACCCTCTCTCTTTAGCACAACGAAAAAGAAGGAGACAACATATAACGAACATTAAAGAAATGTACGCAATTGTAATCTCTCTTTTCAGCGTAAGGACAATCATAACGCAAAAGAAGGAGACAACTTTCAACGAGCATGAAGTAATGAAAGAAAAAACGTAAGCAACTACACTCTCTCTTTTGAGCATGCAATTTGCGGTCGCCCGGCAATAAAATCAAAAGACAGCGATCGGTTTTTAAATTCTCAAAATAGTAGGCCCCTTGACGGTGTTGCTTTTAGATACATGCATTCGTTTGTTATTACTGCTTAATGCGTCGACCATGCCAGTGTGAACAGGTAAAAACTTGGTCTGATATGAAGACCGAACCCTACTAGCTTTTCAAACCAGGACCCGGCAGGCCAAATTGCTTACCTACCCCTTGTCTAAGAGAAGAACAAGATTTCTCTCAAAGAGCATTCACGCGATTAACTATTAGGTTTTTAAGATACGTTTTTCTTTGGATACAGAATATAGACGACGAAAGTACCAAGAACATTCTCTGCAATTATCCAGCCTTGGTGTGGTTATGGAGGAAACTTCTGCTTATTGATAGCGCGGGTCATATGGAGCCAATTCCCAAAACGGCGTTGTCTTACAATGTAAGATCATATACCATAAACATATAGTGGAAACATCATACGAGTACATTACTTTAGATATTATTCTATTGTAAAATCTAGTTCTATATTATATTTGAAGTCCAGTCGGGCCACTAATATGACGAATGGCTGTAGGTACCTTCTGATGATCTGATATCGAAAGAAATGAATTAATGAAATTACCACTAATATAAGCCATGGTATAAAAGTAAAAAAACTATAATTCCGAAATTTCAAATGATAAACAATTAGATAAAGCGGGAACAGAATATAATATATTAAAAGAAAGTACAATGGTATATTAAAATTGGTTTAGATTCGACATTACAGCTCTAGGGACTCCACCTTAAATTGGAGTTACTTACTACTTATTTGAAAGAAAGGATACATTTTATTAATCCAGGCTTTGCAGGTAAAACGTTTAAAAGTCAAGAAAAAGATAAGTGAGTATTTAAGATTAATCTCATATAATACATCTTTAATAAAAGTATCAGGAGCAAGGGTAAATATTAAAACCAGTTTCTTAAGTCAACAGCGACAAGTGATTTAATATTGGAAACAATATATTGAGACTTGACGGATGTGGAATTAATGCGTAGACTTTTAACAAACTGTCTGCATGACCGTCTATTCTATCTGCTTGTCATTCAGTCTGTATGCCTGCTTCTCTGCATATCTGGCTCAATCGAGGACGATTGAACTTTTAGGGGGAAGTACCTACACCAGGAACAGCGACAATAAACAATTGTCGTAAGCACCTTTGATCAGCGCAAAACATAAATGTAAATAAAACAAATATTGCCAGTATGTATTAGATGTGTATCACATTATTTTAATTCTTGCAATAGCTACATAATCCAAGCAAGCAGTTCTCACGCCCCATAGGAGGTGTGGTGTACAAATTTACCGGTTTGACCAGATTGAGCGGCAAAATATTGATTAAACGTGAAGTACAGCCTTCTTATTGTTGCATGCAAAATGAGTTCAAGCGAACCGGATCATCATCATACTGAAATTCATTTGTTATTAATAAGTGAAAATGTTGTAAAATCAAAAACCAAAAGAAAAAACTCAAATTCTTGAAAATATGAGTCGAATTTAGGCAAATTCAAATTGTTTCAATAATTATTGCATTAAGATACATACAGGTCAAGGATTGTTGATAGATGGCTGCTTAAAAAATTAGCTTCTAACGTTTTTTATATGGAGACTGAACGGGTTTTAAAACTTTTTAGAGATAAAACTGTTTGAGAATAAACATTGCTCTAAAATTTTGTATGTAGAATTAGTGTAAGAACAATCGGAACAGATTTAAAACAAAACCTTCGGAATTTCGATGGAAGCTTTTCTTTTTGTGAATAATTATATTTTATGTATTCTGTGTTAATTTGTTGAGTGCAATACGGATAAATAAAGGGGAATTACGGCGCCAGATAAGCAACAATATTCCCTAGTTTTAAAGTGGCCAATATGTTAAACGGTTATCACAACTAGTTGTATGCTATAAATATCGATAGCTGTAAATATCGATAGCTTAAGAAATTGTAAAATCATCAACATGTCGATGTGTGTCCACTTCTAATTTTACATTTTGTTTACATTGAAACTTGTTGAATACGTTCTATGTACGTGTTTAATTTGTATTTTAATTTATTTGTTTTAAATTGCTTAACTTTATTTTATATATTATGAATGACTTTGTTTATGAATATTGTATAAAAATACTTAGTGAATCACCGTTGTAAAGAAGTGGCTTTCTTGACATCCACGACTGGAATTAAATAAATTATTTATGTGGCTTATAATAATTTTAAATATTTAGTGTTACATGTTAGAACAAAACAACAGATTTTTATCAAACAATTATCTTTTTATCTATACATGTATATACATGTATAAACAGTCGAATGTACACAATTAAGTGCTGTCATACAAATATGCATGCATACATACATACAAGATAAGATAATCTTATGATGGATTAGATCCAAGATCCAGATTTCTTAATTGCTAGTGCAGTGATATTATTAAGACTTATTCGTAAACTTGCATGTGATGTTTTACATGGTTAGTGAAATATGTCATATACACTGTAAATACATATGAGCGTGTATGACTGTGATAAACTCACTAACCTACTTATTAAATTAAAGTTTAGGCAAAGCTTAAATAGCTGCCTACGTCACCGATTTTTTACTTTCAAATTTTTACTTTAAATTTAATAAAAAAGAAAATTGTAAAGGTAAAATACGTGGCCACGATTTATTTAAATTTTTTTATAGATAGGAGATGAAGAATTTAGGTGAAAGAATTATGACTCAGAGGCTTCTGGCTTTTTTTAATAAAATTTTAAAATGTAATAAAATTGGCTGCGTTTTTAACGTTAAAATAAAAATTATATTATCACGTATCAAGTAGTTATACTAACTCTCCTCTTTTACCTATTCCTGCTCGCATTTTCTTTCCGCGATTTCGAGTCCGCGCGTAAGAAGTTTGGTATTGGATCAAACCCTTTGCTTGTATGTGTATCAATGTCCTTATCCAGCTTTCTGACTTTGAAATATTCCTGCCTGACTAAAGGATCTACCTCTCTTTCAAATATTAATCCGATCGGATAATAAACGAAAGTTATTCAAGTCCACAAAGTTCAAAGTTGCTAAAATGTAGAGTGCGTGTCTGCTTATTTTTGTAGGCTAGGCGGCAAAAGTCTTTGTCTTAAGTAGTAAATAGTGAATTTATTAAGGTTTTTTAAACGTGGGCGTGGAGTATCTTACTTCCATACTTCCCATTTAAGATTTTTAACGAAAAGAATAAATAAAAATCTTTAAAATAAAAATGTTTAGCTTTCTTATTAATATAATGTTTATCCTTGCAGAAAAATGTCAGAGCTTCGTGGAACGAAAGCATTGGAGCTTTGGTGTCAGCGGTTGACGAATGGATATGATAACGTTAAAATCGAAAATATGACAACTTCGTGGCGGGATGGACTCGGCTTTTGTGCACTTATACATAAAATGCGTCCCGATTTGATGTAAGTACATATAAAATTAAAATGCAGTTGTTTATTTGAATATCTATTTAGAGGTTATTGAGGTGTTCACTTCACACAGATTTAACAAATTTATAAGTACGTTCAAGTATTTAACCTAGCAAAGGCTATATATTATATCTTGTGGTTAGACGTAAACGCAAAGAAAGATATATCTAAGGTTTAAAAACCACAGAACCCTACAATAAAAGAAATGTTTTGATCCGCAATAGTTACGCGGCATATGTTCCAATATTTAATGTTGGCTATTTCTCGACATTAATGCATATGTTTAAGAAGGCTGCTATTGCCTTTTGATGTGCACTGTTAAATTCAGTTTTTATCCGCTTTTTACAGCAGAGGAACTTTTTGGGGGCACTGAAGACAAAAGCTCCAAGGGTATTAGACCTTTGGCATGCTGAAGATAGCTTCTTCCCGGTCTTACATAAATTGTACAAGTGCTGTGTTATGTTGTATTACTTATTTACTCTACTTATTTATTTTTTTAAAGTGATTTTAATCGACTGGATAAAACCCAAATTTTTTATAATAACGACTTGGCCTTTACCACAGCTGAAAAACATTTCGGTATACCCGCGCTTCTTGATGCGCACGATATGGTCGCCAGCGAAGTTCCTGACAGATTGTCTATACTTACATATTTATCGCAATACTATCAAGTATTCACTCAAGAAAGAAAAAACTCACAGAGTAAGTATCATTCAAAAAAACAATTAATTTTTTGTATTTAATAATTGCAATGCCATAAATTAATTAATACTCCCCAGTCCTTAATTAAAGCCCTTTAAAGTATTTTATTTATTAATTCACTTCAACAGCCTATAAAAATTATCTGAGCTGACAGTAAAAAACTATTTAAATTTTTTTCTTTTTGACAATGATTCGGTTTTAAGTCTTTTTTAAAGTCAATAAACAACAAAAATGGCTGTTTAAAGTTACAGTTCCTTCATATGATGGAAAGTTGTGTACACAAGCGAAATAAATTAGAAATTTAAAAATTGGTTACCCCATATCCGTGATGGGCGGTGCACTTTGTCACTATCTTGTTTGTTAGCGCGGCAGGTATGCGCCAAAGCTAGGAGAGTTCGCTAGAATTGTTTATCGTAAGTCGTTGTCAAAATTTGCCGACAACGGGTGCACTAAGAAGGTCGGGTCTTGCTGTAATAAAGAGTCGGCAGCATGGCCTTGCCCAAGTACCAAGCCGTAAAGTAAAACACTAGAATTGCTTTACAATCTTTATTGAAGACCGAATGCGTTCGTTATGCTTGAGTCGGAAAGAAGAACTAAATACAAAGCCAAAATTATCTTAAGAAATAAACTCTACTGTCGAGGTGATCGCTACGTGGAGCTTTACTGGCTCCGTAATTCTGCTGAGTCACCGGTTGGTCGGCACGTCCCGCTGACTGTGCGCCTCGTGCAAGATCTCCGGTTGCACGGAGTCAAGGGACTCAGAACGCAAGCTATGCAGATCTTGAATGCCTGGCGAGCGGGCGTAGTTAACTATTGTGAGCTGGACTCAGAACGCAAGCTATGCCGATCTTGGTCCCTGGCGAGCGGGCATCGTTAACTATTGTTAACTACTCCCTCCTTTCGAAACATGGCCAGCACTTGGTGCACAATCTCCAGGGTCCTCCTTCTACGTCTTAGTCTCCAGGAGGCGAGAATGCCCATCGCAATAGAGCAAGTTGCCACCGCTGCCTCTGGATTGACGACCACCTGTGTGCGCAACTCTGTTATTCGCTGCAGATTTTCTTCGCTTAACCTATGAACGAAGGGCAGGCTCAAAAGTTAATGGTGTTGAGCCGTGCAGAGGCGGCTGTTTGAGGGAGCCTCTTCTTGTGGCTGCTGAGGTTGACGTACTTTGTATTGTTGACATACGCTACCCGCTCAAAGGTCACCAAGTAGGTGCTAATGACTAATACCTCGGGTTCAACATCCAGACTGACCTTGACCAGGGCATCGTTTACCAATAGTATGCTCTCATCGACGATGGATGAGGGGGAGCAGATCGTTATTTTTAGTGCCACAATGCGCCTCGGTTCCAGCGTGAAGACTTTGCGCACATATCTTTTCTAGGGTCTCGTGGTAGAACGTCGTAGTGGGAGTCTTTACGCAGGAGGAAACAGCGCTCACGCCGTTTGGGCATTCGGCGACAACGTCTTCTGTTAATTGGAGTACTCCGCCCGCATGTGCAACTTTAGACTTCTTCATCCGCTAATACCTTCACCTAGCTATACGAGTACCAAATAACTGGGTAACTAACACCTCTGCAGAACTCTTTCTCAAAATCGCCTTTAAGTCATCTGAATTTTTAATTTCGGGATTTACTACGTCAATGATAGCTCAAGTGATTGAAATCATTAGTTTTTGTCTTTCTATAGTGAGGATTTAATTTCTGGTCAAAAATGTTTCGTAGAAGTTTGCCAACTCTATTTCTTCCCTTTTTTTACTTTTAAAATCTGATTAATGGTGGACGTGAGTGAGTTGATTTGATTTTGCGTTCTGGAGTTGACTCTGATCTGCCTGTTGTTTGCCTTGATGAGTTCTTGTTCCGTCAGTGGAGTCTGCTACATGTTGTCATGGTTGACCCCAGAATGTTGATGCTCCTCGCCTGTCTTTAATGTACCCCTAAAGTAGGCAGTTATGTCCGTCTGTGCGTCTTGTCCACCTGCGAAAAGGTTTCGGTCGATGATGACCTAACGATGTTGAATCTTTTTATTTGTGTTGAGTGGGCTTGAACTACCCTTTGGCTGCCAGATAATATACTTTTACTTTTCTTTTAAAAAGTCACTAAGACACTAATGAATACTAATGAAAGTTGACCATTCAAGTTTATTGCTCATAACAGACTGAAAACTAAAATACAAAAATGTTCTTACATTGAACCTATCTTTGACCTTTAATCGCTTAAGCAGCACTTTTATTGAACCGGATTACATTTCTGGTGTCAGCGGATGGAAAGCTGACGCAAGCATAACTGTGAGAAATTTGGTAAAGTAGCTGATCATGCACAAGTGTCTGTAAATTGCTAACATCCTTTGTAGTAAATGGATGTTCGGAATATGTTAAAACTGATGTCTACTATACTGATTTCAATAACTTGGTAAATATTTTCCTTCTTGCAATGAGAAAACAGATGGACATAGTTAAATTGATTCTTCCATTGCAAATGCATTCGGCGTTTATATAAATAATTATTATGATAAACAAATTATATATCCAATATATCTAAACATATATTAAACTTATATTTTTGCAGATCGTAAAATTAATGTTGATTTAAAAACATCACGATTTGAAGGGAAAGAAGGGAAGGATGACACTAAAAACTTAGCAGTAAGTAAATTAATTGGGGAATTATATTTTCATAAGCTTCGGCCGTTGAGGTCTTAAGATTAAGCGAATAGCTTGGGCGTGTTGGTGAGCCATGTGAGCATACCGTTGATTCGCTTCGCTGCTATGGAAGCACAAGCAGGTTGCCTGTTGAATATCCATGAGGAACATGAGGAAAATAATTATTTTAATAATTTTGTTTTTGTTTTAGGTGGACCATAAAATTAATGGAATAAGGCACAACTCCTGCGAAAAATGTCAATTGCCAGTATTTTTAGCCGAACGCGTTTTTATTGACAAGCAAATATTCCATAGATCTTGTCTTAAATGTAAAACCTGTTCATTGAGCTGGACTCCAGACTCGTTTTTTCAAAATGGACCGTATGATTTCTACTGTTCTGAAACATGCATGAATGGGAAACTTAATATGCACTCAATGGAGAAGATTAATTTTAATGAACCAATTGCCATGAAATCAGATTTGGAAACTGTTAATACAAAAACTGAAATAACTGAACAAATTTTAGAAATGCCCAAAAATAACCAAATAGATCAAAGCTCAAATGAAATTTATCTTCAGGATTGTGGGCACGACACTGATCAAACTAAAGAGCACCCAAGTAAAGAGAAATTGTTACCTAAATATAGGTCACAGTTAGAATTACAGATACTTGATGTTGACGTAGAAAGTAAAAATTTAAATGTGTCGCCTGTGTTTTGTGAGAAAGAAACGTTTTCTGAAAGTTCTGAAGATAGTACAAATCCGTTTTCTTTACATGACAGCGATACTCATCATGTGGATATTCAAAAGGAACAAACTCAGAATGCTTTATTAAATAAGCCAAAAACAAATCCACCCCTCAATCCTTTTGATAGTTCTGACGATGAGGTTGAGTTGGAAAAAAACCTGTCTGGAAGCAATGAGAAAAAATTAGTTTTAGAGGAAGAATCGCAAAAGCCTCAATTTGGAGTTAGCCAACAGAGAAATATATCACTTTTAAAGGATTTTCTGTAAGTACATATAAAGTATTGTAAACTGTCTCATGAGGCAACTTCTATTATAGCAACAAACTAGTACTCCATAAAGTGGATTGGGAATAAGAAACAACATTTAAAAGTGCGATTGGAAACATTATTTTTAGTTTGACTTCATATTTTTCGAAAGAATATTTCGATTCGATGCATAGTTTTTAATGGATCAGTGTTGAACCAACTTTGATTGCAATTAGAATAATTTATCAATAACTTTTTAAGAAGGATAAAGTGAAAAAGTTGGTCAAAATAATTTTTTTGTTGTCAAACGACGAATATGCGAATTATTTCTTACCGAAATGCCATAAACTTATGGATACAAATTTTTTTTTAAAATTTGTATACCCTTGCATTTTGTCCAGTAGTTTGCAAATATGTATTTATATTCAGAATAAGCACCACCGGGGAAAGTCGATCTAGCTATATCTGTCTCTCGGTCCGCCTGTCTGCTGCAACGCAAATAGCTAAACCTGTAAGAACCTATCTATAAAAGTGGGATAAGAAAAAACAAAACCTTTCGAGCTTTCGGCTGGCGACAGTGATTTGAGTTATTATAGCTATTGACAAATAAATTAACAATATTATAAAAGAGTTCTGTTACTTTGTGTACAATAATACAATACAAAAATAAAATCTAGATCTGCAAGGGTATAACCTTTGGCATGCCGAAGGTAGCATTTTTTAATACAAATATTGCATTTGAATATATTTATTTATAACATTCTTAGATCCGAATCATCAGACGGTACCTTAGATGAACCTATGAAGATTAAAGATGATTCACCACCCAAAACTTACCTCTATCATGGCTCCCCTGATTTTACGGTTCGTGAGACGGGTGATGAAACTATTGACGTTAAAAAAACATCCGTAAGCAAACAAAAAAAGAGACCAGCACCGGCACCTCCAAGATCTTCCCCTATGGAAATACCTAATATCGAAGAAATAAAATGCGGAAGTAAGTCTAATAACACATGTTTTTGACAGACAGTTTATTTTTTAAGTCTTTTTTGTTTTATAAATCAGGTCAACATGGCTCTTCAAATGATCAACTACATCAACTAAACAAATCTTCTGTGTTAAATGATAGCCTTGATTTATGCTCTCAAAACTCTGATTCTCTGACCTTTGATAAACCATCACACGGACAGTGGAAACACAGAAAGGGTCCAGCTCCTGCCATACCCGTAACACCACGAAAAATTTTAAAAAGTCCTTCTATAAAAGAAATTCACCATGAGTTGGAAATTATTGAGACGCAACAGTTAGGTTTAGAAAAGCAAGGCGTAATCTTAGAAAGAATGATAAGAGAACGTTGTGAAGGAAATATAGAGCAATTGCGAGGTACAGCACCTTTAGGCACATGGAAAAGTGCTTCTTCTAGAATGCCTCCTATCGAACAAAAAAAAGCCAACAAGGAAGTGGATGATCTTATTTTGCAGCTTTTTGAAGTTATAAACGAAAAAAATGAGCTATTTCGTAGGCAAACGGAACTTATTCATCTGTAAGTATTTGAGTACCCTATACTAATTAAAATATTAAACTATACCATACAAATAAACATATACTATAGCAATGTACAATGTCATATGTATATACGCATACCGCATTTGTATGTAACAAAAGGAGGCGTGGCAGATTAGGACTACAAGACGAGTTGATTGAGGCATATTCCTCTGTCTGTCTGACTGGTTGATGTTAGAAACTATCAAAGCTTTTGACACCATATTTGATACGAGGGTTACTCTTTACTATACGCAGATTTTCAATATTGTATGCTAGTTGGGCTTTCGCAAATTGACAGTTTCTGATTACTTTATAAGTTATAACTTCATTCTTGAGTGCTGAATGAATATATACATCTTCCAAATTACATTCGGATCCGACAATATGTATATACATTGCTATTTCAGGCGAAGACATGAACGTTTGGAACAAGAGCAAGCTGATGTTGAAAACAAAATAAGACTTTTAATGGCTCATCCCAATTGGAATAAAACTGATTCAGATAAAGTACAGGAGGATGCTCTTATATCTCGACTTGTTCAAATTGTCGAACTGCGTAACAATGTGATCGAAAGTTTGGAAAATGATCGTCTACGTGAAACAAGAGAAGACATTGTAAGTAATAAAATATTAATTTGTTATATTTAATAATAAATAATTATTTACAGAGCATTAAAAACAGTATGTGCCTATTTAAAGCAGGACGTGGAAAATAAAAGCACCAGGACAAAATGATTTTAAAGAATTCAATTCAAAAAAACTTTACCTCCTTTTAAAGTATAATTTTTGATAAAGTTTTTGGGAAGTAATATAAATATTTTATGTTCTTTTGCTTAACCTCTTTGTCATCTACGCAGCACTTCATGACCAAGCCATAGCACGATGGTCAGATGGCGATGGGCGACTGAACGTTAATATATTATACATGTGGCTGTGTAAGATCAATAAAATACCGACATTCCGCTCTATATTGAAATTGTTTATATTATGAATAATGTAAATTTTGAAATAAAACGCACTGATCTTAACAGTCCTAATTCAACTCTTTTGCAATCAAACACAACTTTAATTAATTCGTAAAAAGGTTTTAGCAACGCTGTGCCTGTAAACCTCAACGATAAATTAAAAATAATTTGTAGCAACGCGTCGTCCTCTAATTCAGGGATAGATTCAAGTTTGAATTTAAGTTTAATTTAATGTAACAGAAGAAAGCATTGCACACCCAAAAAAGTAAATATATTCTTGCTCTATATTAATATCTTGGACAATTAAGTTGTGTCCGCTTATCTCTAAGTTTGAGCATCGGGAACCTTTTTAATTAAAAAATTAAGAACTCCAAATTTTTTATGAATGTTTATACTTTCCTTTGCATATGTGTTAATAAGTGTGATTCAAAGTTTTTTTAGTTTTTCAAAACTGGTTTTATTTTAATCAAGTTATTACTTATAAAAGATAATATAAATCGTACTTTATAAAATATGTTGAGTTATGACAGCTTGTACACAGGTAGTCTTAGTAGATTAAATAAAAAATTTTCAACGTTTAGACCGATATGGAGTATATCGTTTCTGTGTAGACCTGACAAGAATTATCTGCAATGATAAATTACAAATAAAAATATTAGCTCGTGGTTTATAAAGATCGTTTATTACTCCGTTTACTATGAATCAAGTATTCTCGATAAAACTTTTATTTACTTAATTTTAAAATCTATTAAATATATGTACAAGTTAACTAGAAACCAAGGCCAGCCGCCTTTGCTATATATTTAAAACATATCCACTTGTCACTATCACCGTTGTGCCTGCGTTGTTACATAGTTATAGCTTCCAACAAGATGCCATGTACATGCTGCAAGATTGCAATGGAAGCAATCGATCGTCCTTCTGCCAGACGCTCACTCACCTAGTCGGCCATACATTTTTAGGGTTCATATTACGATCATTCATAAGATCATAACATCATTAGATAGATTTTAATTTAATTTTAAAGAGAGCACAACGATCCTTCTAAAAAAAAAAATTATAAATTCTCATTGCATTATTGCCAACTCTTCAATTGGCTGAAAGCAACGCACGTGGACAACGTCTTGTCCTCGATACTTCAAAATAAAAAATGTACATACCTGCCGAGTAAGTTGTAGATTTTGGTAAATTTACTACATCCCGCCGAAAAGTTGAAAGATTTTGAGTAAACCTGCAAATATTTTTAAAGTTAAGGAAGTATTAAACTATTAATTATCATAGTTTCGTTATCAATGAAAAACCTCAAGATATAATATTCATCTATATATACTTGTATGTATGTCGAAGCATAAAGTTGTGAATCAAACAATTTACTTAATAATCGCAAATTTCAGATTTGCATATGCTTCAAACGGTTGAAATAAACTGCAATGTAAACCATACCATACGTATAAAATCGCTATCGGTATTCAACAAGAAAGACAACTTAAACTTCATCAGATAATAAATGAATAATTTGATGTGCGAAAACAAAACAAATACTTAAAAGTTCTCTTAGCTACATATATCTTCAACCAAAAGATTTTCTTACTTCTCCTTGTTTTTACTAGACACATTTCGCTCTATACCAAGCATTAAATCTTCGAACCATTGAGCCATTGTCTGTTGTTTTTCTACAGGTTGTCCACGAATGATATTCTCCTTCAATGAACTAGAATACAAATAAAACATCTTTAAAAATATATCATTAAAAAAGGGAAAAATTCAATATTACCGATAATAGTCTTCGTATAAAAGTATAAGAACTAATAATGGACGAGACATTGACCACTGATTTCGACAATCTTCTGCCAACACATTGTTCAACAAGGAAGACATCATGTTTTGCAGTATTTCAGAATTTAATTCAACTACCTGGAAATACAACATAATGGAAATTTATATATTCCGGAAGGTTGTTTAAAGATTTAAAAGTGATAAACTATGAAACCAATTAAGTTGGGCGGTACAGTGGTCTAATTTTTGAACTGTACGGCAGTTTGAAACTATTAACTGCACAAGGTTCAGTTAATTAAAAATTTGTATACAAATTTACCTTAAGAAATTGTGAATTCTCCCGCGTTAAACTTCTTAGCTTTTTATTTGGGAATGTAGAAACTAAAAAGAAAACGGGGTTATGATATATATGTATATTTGTGTTTGTTCGTTTTACCTTTCAGTTGTAGTTGCTTAAAAATGTAGGAAACAATACTATCCAATATGGTACAACAGCTAATGTATATAGCTGAATCTGAAATATTAAAAATTAATTTTATATTATTGCAAATAATTGAGTGCTCTTACTATATATACATACCTAAGGCAGCTAATCCCTTCGTCAAGCTTTCTAAAACGTAAACAAACGCACGAGGTTCTAATGCAGCCAGATATGTAACATGGTCTTGAGATAGACAGTTAAGTAAATTGTAATAAGCCGATGCCAATTTTGGGTATTCCTATTAAATATGAATTTATATTGAACAATTTTTTTATACACTTTTTTATTCAAATCACTTACTAATAAATCGGATTGACGTATAGAAAGAATTAGTTTTGCGATTATATCAAGAACATTGTGTAATGTATTGTCTCCGTATAATTTAAAAACTCCACAGTTGACATAATTTCCCCCAAGTGCATTTTTTAAAATTAAAAAACATATTGATATTCCTTTAAGTTTCATGGGGTAAAGTTGATCATTAGAAACTTCTAAGTGTAAGATACGATTTCCATAAATACATATAAGTCTTGATGCTTCACGAAAAAGCAGTATGCCCATAGGGCTGGAGACATTTCCAGCTAATCGTTGGGTTCGGCAATGCACTAGCTCAGCAAATAATTTCAACACTGGCGTTGTGACGGCAGGATCATGTGCCCATAATTCTACCGCGCGCAGTAGAATAGGTAAATAATCAGTGTAATAGCTGCAAAAGAAAAAAAGAACGGTTAGACCACCTGGTGGAAATATAAATCAATAATAATAATAATAATAAAAATAAATAAATAACTTTTTCAGAAATGACTTTTAAGAACTTAACATTTTTTTTTAACACAAGAGAGATTATCTTCGACATGCCGGTCATAATTATCGGCGACGTTAAGAATTAGCTAGGTAGTTCGTTTGAAATTTTAAGAAGATTCCAATACTCCCTAGTAGGTAATTCCAACATCATAAGGTATATGCATTCTAAACCAGCATTAACTGCCTATTCGATTTGTTTATGAATATCTGTCTCTGCGTCTGTATTAGTGCTTAATTCATAGAGACTGAGAATGTTATAGAACCATCATATTTCCTTAAATAAACTCGATCATGCTGATCTTATGTACCCCTTACGAGCTTAGAGCTATCCAGTGCATTTGTTCAAGTTTTATACTTATGTTTGGATTATTTGTTTTACGTACAGCCATTCAAACAGCATAGTATATTGAATACGTGCATTTAAAGGCAATGCAAGGCCACGTAAATCTCGCGCTAAGCCAATAACGGCTTTCTTGACTTCATCGTTAGGAAAACATTTGGTGTCCATTAAGACGCTTCCAAGTGACTCAAATTGATCTACAAATAAAAAGAAAATCGATACAAGTTTGAAATTATTACGCCACTATTAACTTACTTGTAAGTGGTGTTAAAAAATTATAGAAACGCTCTTCATCCTCTCCCAGGTCAAACATTAATAAGCGACTTAGTGAAGTATAAAACATGGTTCGGCATCGCATTTCGTTAAGTGACGAGCTTGTACCAAGAAATGGAAAATGTTCACTAGTATGATGTGTCAACATGAACTGTACCTCCTCTAAACGAGCCAATTTTCGCACAGAATTAAAGTGCACAGAGAGATCAGACAGCAACATTAATGTTTTTGTAATTATTTGTTCAGAACGTCCCCAAAATTTTAAATTAGTTATTCTGAAAAAAAAAAATATAAAATTTCGTGATTTGCAAGAATCTTTACCAAAAGTCAAAATACATACATTTTACGGTTAATAAAACTCAATAGCATTTGCTCATCATTTAGACCAAACACTTCACTAAGTCGTTTGTATACAGTTGCTTTTTGCGCCTGGTCACTACTATGCATCTTACGGACCTGATCTAAAAAGCTTAGAATTGCTAATTCCAGCTTTTCACAGCCAGTCTGTGGTAGACGTGAGTCAGTTAAACTCATTAGTTGCAAGACACGAATAACAAGTTCCGCATCCATATTATCATGTTCGTCGCTTGTCGTTACAGAAAGCCGTCCGACAATAGCTGAGCCAATTATATACACTAACCAAGTTAATTGCAACTCATGTATTGTGATATCTATCGCATTTGAGTTTGGTGTCTGCACGAGGTTCTCATACTCATGGGCTTTTTGATCAAAATGTTGAACCAAAAGATTACAGGTTTTATTGTATTCACACCGTTCAATTACAGATAGCTGTTCAAGTTGTTGTTGGACCATGCAAAGATCATCTAATGGATCCTCCATGTTATCACGAACAATTAAGGGTACAGCATCAAGACGGGATTCAATATATGCTTTTATTACTTCAGGTGTATATGTCCCGAGTAAATGCGGATCCGGTGATTTAACATATGGCACTGAAGCCACCATACGCTGCCACAGTGTTAGTAAATAGTGTACACTATTTGGAGCGAATAGCCACATCTACGAACAAAACTAGCAGTTAATTTTGAACTTTTATTACTCTTAAAATAAATACTCACGTGCAACGATTGAACAGTAAATTTTGCAATCAAATCTATAGCTTCTGGGTAACAAGGAACAGCAATAAGTTCACTCAGCTGATAATTGGACTTCAGTCGAGCTAGCAAACGACAAAACTCATGGTAATTATCTGGATCACTAAGGCCCTAATGTCAAATTAAATTTAAATAAATATATAAAGTTAAAAGAACAGATAAAAACTTACGTGCAAATTGGTGAGTATATTTTTCACTCCTTCAATGAGGTGAGTGAGAAATTTAGTACGTTCTGAATTGCTAAACAATGATCGACGTACAGATGTTATTTGTACTAGGCACGATAGTGAATAACTAGCTAAGCCATTTGGAAGTATTTGATATAAGTCAAAAAATAATTTTAGTGTATTGGAATCAAGGAACGCTGGGCGCCATGCGGTCGGAATCTGAAAGCATAAATATATATTTCAATAATTGTAATAATAATAATATTTAGATTTACAAACCTGTACATTATTCATATCATCGGCGGACTCATCTGTCGAGCTTCCAATAAAATCAAAGCTCAAACAGTTTTTTGTAAGACGAAGCACTTGTGATATCAATCTGTATAAGAATAATTATAACTTTTGTAGTATGATCCACATTGGCCGGCATTTTTATTTTAACAAATGCATATTTTTATTAATTAAATAAAAAAAAAATCCCTTTTTGTTCTGTTTAACATCTTGCAAATTCAATCTTCAAACAAAATTCCCAACAACCAAAAGTGTTTCGTTTAATAAGGCCACATACAAATTGAATAAAAAATCTTTCCTCCAAATAATTATGTAGACCATGCTCGTATAACCAAATTTATATAGGAATAAAATAGGGGTAACTAACATAGGAGTATATTCTTTATGGTGTCGGAGATGTCGCATAAAGTACGTTGGAAACATCTTGCCAAAATGAACATACCCTATGTAAGGGTATAAAAATAAGTGCTAACAGAAGTGCAACCAAAACTGAATAGTCCACAGTAGGAAGCCAATTTAATTCTGTTCAAACCAACGATTCTTAGACTTGCCACCAACTACTACTACTGCTGATGCCAGTGACAACGCCAATGTTTTGTCGAAGAACATTGGGCCAAAAATAAAAAATTTTCAATTCTAAACCATAAGATATAAGTAGTATAGGAACAATCGGAGGTAATAAAAAACTACAGGTGTTAAAATATTCGGCTTGCCGAAGGTACAATTAAAGCCTAATGTCAACTGGCGAAATCATATCTGATTTTTAACTTTGATTTCTTTGTTTCTTTTTTTAACTTAATTCATTTTTTTACGTCAGTACCTAAAATTTTAACTTAGTATAACCTACAACTATTACTATTGAGCTTAATGGTTTTCACAATGTTATTATTCAAATGCATTATAACAATCTGCTATTAAACTAGGTTCGTTTCACTTACGCCTGTTGCGGTTCATCTAAGAAGTTTAGGGTTTTGCTGTTATCACGAGCGGTAATTAAGAGTGAACATGATAGCAAAAATGTATCATATAGCTGTTGATCTCGGTAAGACGTTGCTATTTTTCGGTTTTTCGAAAACGATAAGTGCGCATCTAACTCCACAATTGAATTCATTTCTGACACCAGCTGAGACAGAATCTGTACGCCGATTGTGCAATGTTCAACAGAGCCCTAAAACAAATAAAAATAATATATTTTGTTTTCGACTTTTAAAACACACGCAATCATACCTGTAAAAACTTTTTAACATCCTCAAGCAGGTTTTGAAATATTAGATCACCTTTGTATGAATCAAACCAACCATATTTTGTAATTTTTGCTAATAGAGTAACAAGAGCTTGAACTACAAAGTGCTGTAGGTTAGGTCTAGTAGCTAAGTAGTTAAGCGCATAGCTCCGTATATCTATCCGCTGGCCCAATGTTAATCCCTGTATGAGTTTTGTAAGGGTAGATGCGGCAAGTAATTGTGCGTAACTTGAGTCTGCTCGGTCTAAAAGTAATTGACATTTCGGTAAGGCGTCAGGGCTATTCACAAACGTAACAAGCCTCTTTTCAGCGTCAGCACGAATACTTGTATCAGTGGCTTCATACAGTTGTTTGCAAAGAATTTCAAGTTGTTGGATCTCCTGTTTAAAAAATAAATAAATAATACAATTTGTCAAATCGTTAAATTAATTGCTTAATATCTGTACTTAAAAGTATTCAAAATATAATTTACAGTCATGCTCAATAAAACTATGGGCGTGATAGGCTTCAAACATAATTCTTGAGTATGGATAATGTGATTATTGTCTTTCATACACAGTTTATAAGGACTGCATTGATTCTAACTTTTCCGGTATTGCATTCGAACTACTATAAGCTCTACTGTGTTGTTACCAACACTTACTCTGTAGGGTCATTAAAACTTTACATCCTGTCTAATCTATGTAAACTTTCCCTTTTTTTCAGTCTCGCGGTCGCATCTTCTGGCGTTTTTTTGAGTCCTACAGAATACGGCTTAGCCTCTTGGTCGATTGGGCAGAAAGGAGGGCTTCGGTTTGCCTGGATTCCGCGCGTAGAAAGCATCTGCTTGGTATTGCATGGACCACATGATAATACATTCATCGTACCAACCTCCACAGATAAAAATTAAGTATTTTATTCGTCCTAATAGACACATACGACCGAGACACGCATTCAATACTAATGCGTCGCGACATTAACTTAATAAACTCATGTTTATTATCCGATTTGATTGCAAGTTTGCAAACGGGAGCGTAAGGGTGTGGGGACAAAAAAATTGAGATGAGGCATTTAACTGTCATATGACCATAGGCTGATATGAGGGTTTTTGTATGCATCCCAGTACTATTCTTCGAAATACCTCAACGAATCAGCACGCATTAAAGTCATACCATTGCATTGGGTTTAAATTTTATCAACACCGCACAACTCTTATAGGCCATATCTTAGAGCTTCTATCTGAACAATCAGTTATTTATAATTTATTAATTATTCATCAATACAAATAATACAAATTCTTATAACGACATTTGAACTACTTATTTTTGGACCACCAGTAGAGTATCGGTGATCCAGGAACCTCCTTTCAGCGCCGTGGACAATTTGCAAGAAGGTATCTACGGTGTATACTCAACACAACAACTGAAGTCTTATAACCCTGTTCAAAGAAGAGAGTTTGATGAATGTGATATTCCTTAGGTAACCCTATCCTATTTACCTAATGATTCAATAATATTGTAAATCATAATTGCTTTAATGAATCCAATAACTGAACAAATATACATATAAACACAAGTTTTTTATGAAAATAGGATATAGTTCTGATTTTAAAGAAAATGAGTGTACATCGGTTACAGTCTTACTTTGGCTGATTCGTTCTTTTTTCGAAAAACAATAGAGGTCTTCACGCCAAAATCTGTTATATTAGTCGATAAGTACTATAGCAAATATATGTTAAAGTGGTCAGATTTTGATTACTCTCTTTTTTAAGATAACAAAATAAGCGAATAGGTTGCTTCGCAGCTATTTAGCAGCGTTCAGCAAAAAGAAGCATGTTTGCCGAGTTGCAACAGATAGACGGACACAGTAGACTCTTTGATAGACTCTTCTGTTGATGCTTTATGTTGGGTCGGAGATGTCTTCTAAGGTGCAGTACAAACTCCTGGCCAAAATGAATATACCCTCTACAAGGGTATAAAACATTGTAGATGTTTAGCGATTAGAGGTATTATGGCCGTAAACGAATACAATATATAAAAGCAAAAACTTGCAAAGGTAAAATATCTCCGAATAAGTGAAAACGCACAGGATGCAGTTTCTTGGTAAGTTTATATACATATATTGTGTTGATATGATTCCGGCATGTGCCGTTCACATGTACACACATACAAACAATATATGTATGATGAATGTAATTGATAAAAGCATTCTTTAGTTTAGACCTCTTATGACCACCATAATTTGGTAATTACTATATATTAGCCCTTAACACATTTGTTTAATTGACTTCAGTAAATCAAATTTAGCAGCATTCAAACATATGAATGCCCATGCATACATATGTACACACAGATATCAGTTGAAATACCCCTACTGCGCATGTATGTATAAAGATGTAAATAAAAGTTTATACCATAATTTGTAATTTAATCCGATTGGTTTTTGTTATTGTCTTCAAAAAAACTATCTTAAATTTATTATTGTGAAAACGTTGGTGCTTTTTACTAGAGCAGTAGCATCCCAAGCTTCACCGTTTGTAATTATAAATAGAACTGCACAAAAAACTGCACTTAAATTAAAAAATTGCATTTAGCCATAACACAGGGACGATAATCTTGTTATCGAGGAACTTATACTCAAAACTATTTACATATCAAAAATATTTCGTAGGGGTGTTCCCTCTTTTAAAATAGCTAACAACAGCATAACCATAGCGTCGCAAATTTTTGACATTCTATGGAATACAATTTACTCATTAACAACTTTGCTTTTAATAATCAATAAATGCAAATTCCGATAGCTGAAGGTAGAAAAGTTACACAATGGCTAAGTTTTTAAGAAATAAAAAATAATTGTGCGAAAATATTGCATTATGTTCACTTCTTAAATCACAAAATATATTCATATATTCGAAAATCATTTTGATTGGACAGATCCTTATATATAATTATATTTTAAGTGTTTATTTATATTTTATTTGATCTCTAAAAAATCTTATATTTATGTTTTTATTTATAGCGTATTAGCATAGGAATATTCACAGGTAATTTCAGAAGATTCCAAATATATTTATATCAAACATGTTTGACGTTAAATTCAGCATTCGAAAATTTTAACTGTTAGTTAAAAGCTTAAATTGAAAGTTAATAATTTAATATTTATTTTAGATTGGTTTAATATTCTTTATTTATCCACGATAAATTCCACATTTTAAATTCTTTTCCAGCTCACACTTTTGAATGAGTTTTAATTGTTTATTTATAATGTATTTTAACTTAATTATTTTTTTATTTAACTTCAACTATTACATTATTCATACATAATTTAAGGTTGATCGACAGATTATTTCTGTGGATAAATGCCACAAACAAGGTAGTGTTGTCGCCCCGATGTTTACTTTGCATTTAATAAAACAAATGTAAAGAACATAAAATAAAGAATTTTCTACCGTTTTGCGAATCAGTTTAAAAAATAGATTGGACGATACTAAGTTCTGCATACTTCTTACTGCATACTTCATACTGCGTGCTCGCTATACTGCATACTTGGTAAACAGCGGCTCAGTATATTGTCAATCTGTATATTGAAGGTGATTGTTTATTTTAACCACAAAAATAATCAAGCCGTGTAAGAACCACACAGGGATAAAAGACATTCCTACCATGGCTTTAGTGAGTCTTACTTAGTTCCCTAAAACTTAACAGCTATACTAATTCTTATCAAAAGCCATATACACTTTTTTTGAAAATCCTTATTCCTTACTGGTTATTCTTATAAAAGCTAAAGAACATAGTTGCTAGATTTGGATTATATGGAAAATTAAGACAAAGGTTAAGTTCGTTTAAATACCGGCCTCTATATATTAAAAAAAACATTTATACCTATATCAGCTTTATTTTACGGTGTTCAGAATTTATACAAGCATATTATTTATATTGAAAATATTTAATAAAAAAAAATTTGCATATATGACATATTGTAAAATTGGCAAATACGGCCTTTGTGTTTTATATCAGCATTATAATGGGTTGACTTTACTCGTTCGGTCTTATTTTCAGAACGGGTCAATTGGAAACAAGATACCATACCAAATTGTCTAATATCCATGACCTTCATATATTATCGAGTGGCTCTCGATGCCAAATCACAAGTTTGACTTCAGGCTGCCAGTGCGCTGGCTGAAGTATTTGCCAGTTGTCAAACTTCACAAGCAACGTATATCATACGCGAGCTTGTGCATGCATGCACACAGACATTGAAACGATCGCACAGCGCAAAAAATTGCGCCTGTGCCATCGTTTCACTGAGTAGTCGCCGCTGTTCGCTGCTGCATGGCTGCTAACAAAGAGAGCCGATCGCTCCCTCGGAAAACACTTCGGGCTCTGGGGTCCCTATCTGTGCATTGCATCAAATGAGTAAAATCCTCTGTTTGAGTACTCTATATGTTCGATGCTTAATGATAATATCCATGATTATCGATAACATACATGTGTATAGAGACCCTTTTGGTTAATTTTGTTCAGTCGCAAATTCTACTTCTGTACATACATATAAATGTATGTATGTATATATACAAACTTCCGCCGGCAACCCATAATATTTTTGCAGTGTTTATTAAGTATATGTAATTTTTTTTTCTGATGCTGTAATTGTAGAAATCACAAGAAATAATAAATTAATACCAACAAAATGTGTTATTTCTAAAAGTGCTATGTTTTTAATTATTAAACGCCATTGTGAAGAGTAGTTTGTACATACAAAGAAATTTGACATTCACATGAAGTATGTTCATATGTATGTACATACATATTTACTAGGAAGTTTTAAATAAAAAAAGGTTCAAAAACTTATACACTAGTATAAAAATATCGCACTGAAAGGATAATAAAATAGTTTGGTAGTGCTCGTAATACGCACGAATCTAATCTGAACTAAATAAAATAAATAAGCATGCATTTGTGTTAAAGACTGGATGATAATAGAACTTAAAGAGACTTCAATGCATAAAAGTGTGTTTAAATTTTGCTTTTAGACACTTTATATAACAAACAAGTATTTTTCGTGTATAAAACATGGATTTACTTTGTTCAGAAAGTGTGCTTACTGATTCCGAACAGTCTTTATATGCATATAAAAAACAAACGCCCATCGAGCAAAAAGCTACAATTGAATACAACAATATAAGCTGCAAACGCAACAGCTGTTCCTCGTCTTGCTGTTCAGCATCCTCAACAAATCAATCAATCACGACTGACCATGGTGACTTGGAATGTTCATCAACTGTTCCCGTCGATGGAAACATAAGTAAACTGATGTATGTCTTTACTTCTGTCTGTTCAACAAATAAAACAAAACAGTTACAAAGGGCAAAGTCTGGCAATTATCAACCTGTAGATCAACAACAACCACATAAAACAAAAATTACTCTTACATCGGCGACAAATTCAACTGGAGCAGCAAACATACATTTGAAATTTGTAAAGGCACACTTGGCAGTTATAGATCCTACATTCAAAACAGATCGCTGCTTAGAAAATGCACTGAAATGTGAAGAAAAACAGAGTATTGTCGACACATATTTCAAAACTGTTCAAAAGGATATTACACCACCAATGCGCAAAATTGTTGCAGAATGGATGATGGAGGTGAGTCCCACGTAATTTTGGCAGGTTGATGAAGTTCAAATACTTAGAATATTTAACACGGTATAAAGTCTCTCCTTTCTGGGTACCTGGTTACTCTAGTATTCAGGGCAATGCGCTGGCGGACGACCTAGCGAGGACAGGGTCAGCTGCTTCATTTCTTGGTCCTGTACCTGTTTGTGGTGGGGGTGTCCACTGCCCAACCCGGCTGAAAACTTGTGTTGATAAGCCTAACGTGCTCTATTGACTGGGTATTTAGACTAGGGATGGGGCAGGCCAAGGAGCCCACCAATACCTTGGCTTGGTAAAGAATTAGTTTGCATTCCAGGATGGATATTCATCTCTTTGTTGGCTCAGTCCTAACACGGTGAACTATCGCCTAGTTTAGTTACGTATACCTTCATTGAGTGTTGACTCTGCAAGGAATACGAAATTACCAAGCACTTTCCTTACTACTGTCCATCCTTGGTATGTATGAGGAGGAAACATCTGAACATGTATTCCACAGTTCCTGCGCAGACAATAAATTATGCGAAAAGGATCTACTCTGTTTTATTAGGGAAGCAGAACAGCTTTTGTCAGGCTAGGGACTTTCAATTATAAAATATTGACCCAGCTATGACCGTATTATTTTTTGAAGCATTAAACAATTTTGATGGTTTTTTTGAGGTATGGAGTATGGAAGGCGAAAATATTTTTTAAAATATGAAGTCAAAGTATATTAAATACCCATATCTATATTCATTGGGAAAAAGTTCAAGGGATTTTATGTTTTCAGAGGTTAAAAGAAGCCAGACGAACGCTAGAGTTGTGTGGGCCCGACAGAAAGATACCTTTCGCTCTAACGACACGCATGCAACACGAAAGCGACGTGACTTTGACGTTGAAAGCGCTGCCCGTACATTTTGTGCTTATTGTCTGATTCAATTGCAATTTGGAGACAGGTGTATATGGAACATAACTATATCAGAGGCGAGAACGACTCATGCAAGCTAACGTTTCGTTGTGCAATACCCTGAAAAAAACTTGCGATTTCATTTACTCTTACGTTCAGAAATTCGTTGACATTTTTGCTTTCTCAATTAACGCATGAGTGCGTTTCGCTCACATTCGTGCACGCTCACTCCTAACTCACGCTCGCTTACGCTTTGCGTTTGTCGACTGTTAAGCGGTAGAATTTTTATGCTTTATACTCGCAAGTTATGAAAAGTGAGTTTCTGCACGTTGCTGATCTATAAATAATATATATCGAAGCAGAAATATTTTTCTTAATAGTCGTACACTACCGCGTTGGTACGGTGGTGCGCGTTGCACCAAAAATGTTGGTATAAAGGAACCTTTTTGCAGACTTTGGTGAACAGCCTTTATAATAAATGAGATCTTCGCGTTCATTCTGCTGGACATACAGACGGACATGGTTCAATTGACCCGACTAGGGATCCTGATCCACGTCTGTCATGCCTCCTTCTGCTTGTAACATACATAAATGTATTCTAAATTGTCTATTTTAATGTATAAAATAATAATTTTATGTCTTATGTTAATGTTCAATTAAAGTTTAAGTTCCTAGAAAGGTAAAAAGTATCATGGAAATAATATGCGTTAGGGATGCAACTTTTACGCCTACACAAAAGTCAATACGATTTATATTGTATTAACAAAGGCAACAGTCAAGCGGCACGCGACAAACGTAAATAGTGCTTAATTGTACGATACCCTATACTCCTTAATTGAAATAACGTAACGTAAGCATTCACATGCATACGACTGTATGAATAAGTGTATATACCATACATGTAACATTTCATTGGATGTATGCATGTGCGCGCGTTTGAATGCTAAAAAATGCGTGTGCCTAGAAAAGAATAGAAGAGAGAAGCAGCATTAAAGACGCAGAACCGTCACTGTTGGAAGTGCATTAACTTAATGGAGACTATATAATAATAGCAAAATAATTTAAAACTTTTGTAACATAGTCAGGCTGGAAACTAGACTAGAGTTGGGCATCGACCGTCTTTTCTTCGTGTCACATTTTGATTTGAGCGTGCGTGTTCGTAGGAGTTGGTAGATTTAATTTTTGTGTCGTGCTGGGTCGTGCCGAAAAATGACAGTCCATGCCCGTCTCTAAACCAGACCTCTCTCGTACATTTGCACAAAGTATAGTCATTTTTGAATATTTTTAATGTTTGAAGGGTATAATAATATTTTTGTAAAATAGAACCGTATCCAATCAATGTTTCTTAATATTATTTCATCAGTTTTAAAAAAAACTATTCAAAATATTTCATTTGTAGGCGTTGGAGATTAAAGTGGTTTCAATCAGTTTTTTTTTTTTTTAAGTTTTGAATCAGTCAATCAATGGAATTTTTTGTTTTGATATTTATACATAGTATCATTATTATTAAATTGATGCCATTAGGAACAAAATAAGATCTTTAGAAAACTAAATGTCGTAATTTTGTAACTTTGTCGTCAATTATAATTTATTTTTATGTTAACATTTTGATTTTTATATATTTATATATAACAACAAATTCACCGATATAGTTTGATGCAATAATAAATATATTCATGTATGTGTTTTATTTATTATTTCAGTTGTGTACAGAGGAAAAATGCCAAGAAGAAGTTGTTCTACTAGCATTGAATTATTTGGACCGCTTTTTGTCGAAGAAGTCAGTGCGAAAAACTCATCTTCAAATTTTAGCAGCTGCTTGCTTGTTATTAGCTTCCAAACTACGTGAGCCTAGTTGCAACGCATTATCCGCAGAGCTTCTAGTATTCTACACGGATAATAGTATAAACAAAGACGATTTGATAGTAAGTATAAACCACTAATGTTCTTATGTGGTTAGTTATATATTTGTAACTATAACAGGATTAACGGTACAAAACAAACGGACATATAAAAAAAAACCAAAAATCTTGTCGAAGTTGTTATACCATAGTAACATGTTAGCATTAGTATTTACCGATTTACACAAATGATACACTAATAACCGTAATATAACAGATTGAAGACCTAATAAATTAAGAAAGTGACGAGCATAGTGTCCGATCTTAATCCGGTTAAAATATTTGGTCAATTTATATCATTTTTTTCGGTTTTTACAAAAATTGACTAGAGTATGTGGGTGTAAATTCTGCTGGAGCAGATATTTATTTATATTGAACAAGAATTTGTACAGAGTATTGTGGAATATACCCCTAATTATAATAATTAGATCATAAAAAACGAAATTAATATTATTTTTCGATAGTACATAATGAGAAGTTAAAAGGGAAAAATAGAGAATTGAAAGAATGGAAAACTTAAAAAAAAAAATTAAATTGGACACTCTTGTCTGAGTCACATTATGTATATTTTTAGTCAGTATCAATAGAAGATTTGAACCAGTTACCTATGTACGTTCGTTTGTCTGTTTGCACACAGGGTTCAGTTATTATAATCTACGCTCTTAGACCATAGCTCTTACGTTCTATGATTTTTTTTTTCCCGCAAATCAACATATTAATTTGGGTACCCTTGAAGAAGGTATATAAACTTTTAAATATTCTGAAACAATATCAACAGAGGAGACGATCTAGCAATATCTGTCCGTTTGTCTGTGGCAACGTCTGTGTATTGAAACTTGTTGAACTTTGGGTCACATACATATGTACTTCTCAATGCTTCACGCTGTATCGCAAAGCTGTCATTACCCTATCGGCCGATTTTTGTTTTTTTTGAAAATATTGCAACCAAATTTATTGTTTTCATTTCATTACAATTACCAGTATTTCCTATATCTTTCATTGAAACAAACAGTTAAACAATTTTTTTTTTTAAATGCTGCATATATTATTATAGTTGTGATTATAGTTGTTCATAAATATGTACCATATTATTCTATTCTGTTCTATTCAATCTGAGGAGATTAGAATTGTAAGCGTATAAAAGCTCAGGCATGCAAAAGGTCTGTTTGGTTTAACTGAGTTAGCTAGTTGAATTGGGGCAAAGAATATATTTGTGTCTCTTGCGCCCGACTTTGACTGCTGCAGCGTATTTTATTCCCAGATTATAACATTGTTTGTTGATAAAAATTGAAATAAATCTTTATTATTCATAGAAATGGGAACTTTACGTTTTGAGCCATCTCGGTTGGGATCTATCAACGGTGACACCGCTAGATTTTCTGGAACTATTGTTACCACGCCTACCTATTAGAAGTAAACATTTTTCTGATTTTAACATCGAAAAAGTACGTCATCACGCTCAGGCATTCATATCACTGGCGGCAAAAGGTAAGAAAATATATTACTGATGATCTTAAATGCATATATTTTGAAAAATATTTAAGTTAATAGTTAAAATACCGAGATAGTTAAGGGAGGCTATAGCTTTTTTGGCCGTAAACGAGCTAATATAAAAAAATATTGTGAAACAATGATCTAGCGGGCTAAATTTGCTTTTTTCTTAGAGATTTTGATAAGAAATATTTATCTGTGAAAAAGGAGGCAAAAAAATTAGTCTTTTGATGAACTGATTTGAAAAATATTGATCTTTCTTAACCAAATCATGTGCGTAATAAACGTTCAAAAACGTAAAAATAATTTGGAAAACTTTCACTTAATTCTCAGTAAAAAATTATAAATAAATAAATTATTAATTGCTAAATCAAAGTTTGAGACGTGACCCACTGATCCGAGTTTTCTTTCTTATATCAGTGCCGGAAAACATGATTCGAAATAAAAATGTTTGAATTTGTATTAGAGCACGTGGGTTCAAGACTTTCCCATTGGAAAACTATTTTTTATTCTAAATATTCTTTTGCAAATATTAAGTTTTTTTTTTTTTAATCTTAATAATGAACCTTCTCGTAAAATGATCTGTATTATATTTGTTTTTATTTTTTAACGCGCTTATAAAATCATTTTTATTTCCGCAGAGCATAAGTTTACCAAGTATTCGGCGAGCACAATAGCGGCATCAAGCATTGCCGCTGCAATGAGTGGGCTTAAATGGGACTTATGTACAGGGCATAACATACAGTTTTTGTTAAATCTTCTAACTGATCTAACAAGTGTGGCACAGGTTTGTATCATAAATAACTATTTTTTAATATAAATAATTGAATTAATTGAACTTACTATTAATCTTAATTGACAGGATCAACTACAGCAGTGCATGATACAAATGGAAGCCATATTTGAAGAACATCGTAACAAAATGCAGATATTATATGTTGGCGTTGAAAAGTCGCAGTTATTAGGTGATAGTTATAATACTCGGTATCAACAACAGCAGCAGTACCAGTATCAAAAACAAAAAATTCTAACTATGTCAAATCTCTCGCAAACGTGCAAAATGCAAGCTCAAGCACCAAAGGAATTGCACGAAATAAAATTTTAATATTGTTTTAATGCTTGCCAATACTATCGGTATATTTTAAATTATAAGACCGATTTCAGCCGACTGAACCGCCTCAAGCATTAACATTGCAATATGTGTATATATAATGCGCGTAGGTGAATAAAATAATAATTAGAAACCATACTATTTTTTAACTTAAATAGCTTTTTACCATGCAAACTAGAAAGCCCTATTAAAAGTAACAATTAGAGTATAACAAATTCGTAAGCGTACATTTAAGAAAAATAAAATGCTTAATAATTTTTGTGTAAAACCAAAACATAATATGTATGATAAATAAAAAAATTTAACTTGGGGGAAAAAGAAAAATAGACTGATTATCAAAAAAAGGAATTCAATTATGTACGAATAATGTTTTTTCAGTTCAAAGTGTATTTATCACAGTAATATAAAATATATTTGATTTAACTTCAACAGTTTTACAAGTAATTACATATAAATGTTTGACAATATAAATTAGTGTCGCTTGGAAATTAGTTTAAAAAAAGGTTTGTACATAGTTACGTATTATGAATAAAGGCGATTTACCGCTGCTAAAATAAAACATAAGATTTTTTAAAGTTGACGCTGTCAATCAGTCATTCCTTGGTGGCATTTTAAATTGTATATGCGTGTACACCAGTATACGAGTAAACCAGGAACAACAGCAGGCGATTAAAACTCCTTTTTTATTTGTATATAATTCACTGTTATGTTAATTGTATTAGCAAACAGTTATCAAAAAACCCAAATATAATCACTGTTAAGTTTTCGAAACATTTTTTTGATTCATCAACATCAGACAGACTGATTTTATAAAACTATTGGTTAATAATAATAAGTTTACTTATTCGACTTGGTTGCAATATCATGAAAATTTTAGCAAACCGGTAGATAAATTTTATTGCATCTATACGATATGTGGGTTCATTACTAATTACAGCCAGAGTGACTAGTTGCAACGCAAACAAACGGTAAATTTTCTGTGCATCCATAGTTATTAACTACACCATAACTATGATCGTCACCGAGCACAGCGATAAAGAACTCATAAAGCACGACAAATTCACCTTCGAGATACCACCAATAGAACGAGTAGTTACCATGCCCTGCATTAACCCTCTTGATGACATGAACAAAGTGTTAACGCTGTACGTATGGATTACATAACGACCCAAACTTTGTTGCAATATCGCCGACGTTGCCGAACGGATGCGGTAAATAAAATCTCCACCAGTAAGATCACCCCATTTATTCCTATCTATAAACTAAGCCATTTCTGTACCCAAAAGAGATCAATAAAATCAATCTTGGAGTAAGCACTTAACTGTACAGAAGAACTTTCTCATATCGTGCACAAATTTTTAATTTTTCTCCAACTACTTACCACTGAACTGGAGGAGGTCCCCCGACCTAAAGGAGACCCCCATAACACAAATCGCGCACTAGCTGCTGAGCCTGTCGTTGAGTGACAGCAACTTTGGCATTCCGCGGCAGAAGACCCGGCTCCGGTGGGAGAGTCATCTGTCGGACAGTTCACGTTTTGCACTCCGAGGCTCAACGACGAATTAAATAATAAAAATCATAACGTAGAAGAAAAACATAAATCGAGTTAATTTGGAAATCATGTCTACGCGCTCCAAAGTTTTCAGGCTTTAACATGCACCTTGTATGTGCTTTTATCCTTACGTTATCGTACAATACTCACGCATCAATAAATACGAGTATACTATAATAATGTGCATATGTGCATGCTTTACACATTACGCTGGCATAAACCTTACCTTAACGTTGCATATAAAATTTGAGTATGCCAATTAACACGATCACCCAGCAATACGAAAGTTGCCAAGCTGACCACGCGTAATCAGCGTGCACGAATGCCAGGTCAGCTTAACCAGCAGATGTTACCCAACAGCGTTCCCGGTAACTCTTCGAGAACGTTGGATGTTTTCCAACAGCGTTCCCAGCGACTCGGCGAGAACGTTGCACTTCTTGCTTCACCTACTATGTTGAAACTCCACACGAAGCACCAGATCAGAAGTTTAAGGGTGAAGGGCTAGCTATCATTATAAGTAAGATTGTACTAAAACTCTAGTAAATTTTTGAGAATAAATCGCAACGGTCGTCACCTCGCAAAACCCGAATATACTCTGAAACTTGTTAATTTGCATAAGTATGTAATATGTAAAGCGAGAATTGCATTTTGTACATACTTGTACAAGGGCATGATTGTTGCGAAACTTCTGTTTTTGGCATGCACCTAAAACCATGTACAATTAGTCTTAAACTGTTGCTTGAAATGAACAACTAAATAAATATGCGTCGCATATTTTTTTTTTATCATAAATGCAAGGGGTATCTTCGTCTATTGACAGATAGTTAGTATATTTTATAAGTATATTTAATATACGGATTTGTACAATACTGCCATTATGGCGTGAAATCAAACGCTGATTATCACACAATTTCCACTCTCTTTCGAATTTGAAAAATTTTAATGGAGCGCATTCGCAATAGATCAATATTAATATGCTGAAAAAGAAGAAATTAGCTCCTAAACGCAGGTGTTGCAAATGCACGTACTATTGACATATGAAGCCCTGATTGCAATTTTCTAATTTAAATCAGTGGTGTTTACCAGGCTTGAAATTTTTTTTAAAATTTTATTCGCCTCTTCTTTTTATTTTAGTTTCTTTCCATTTCGCGTTTCTATTCGCGTTTCTACCGCGTTTCCGTGTCGTCCGTTATGCGACGGTGCCTCTCGGTCGGTTAGGCGGGAGGAGGACTTCGTTTGGGTTCCGCGCGCAACAAGCATCGGCTTGGTGTCGTTGGACCACTTGATAATACAGTCAATGTATTCAACGTCCAATTAAAATTAATCAGTGTGGTGTGTTTTCGATTGACCAATGTCGATAAAACTTGGGTTTTCTCCTTGATAAAGTCACTAAGCATCGAACATACAAGTATAGAGTGCTCAAACAGCGAAAAGTACTCGCCTAAATGCTTGTGGATTATTATGACCATGACCCGAAGGATTTCAAGAGTGAGCGATCGGCTCTCTTTGGTTAGTTTTTGAAATTTTTATTTACTTTAATCAGTGTGGTGTGTTTCAAACAGCGGAAAGTATTCGCCTAAATGCTTGCGGATTATTATGACCAGGACCCGAAGGATTTCAAGGGTGAGCGATCGGGTCTCTTTGGTGGCGGCATCAACTCAGTCGCACAACGAACACGAAAC
The DNA here is from genome assembly GCA_018151435.1 of Zaprionus africanus. Classification (NCBI taxonomy): domain Eukaryota; kingdom Metazoa; phylum Arthropoda; class Insecta; order Diptera; family Drosophilidae; genus Zaprionus; species Zaprionus africanus. The sequence goes on from JAECXB010001995.1 coordinate 6,548,426, forward strand.
GATTAGCACGGGTGCGATTCTTTGCACCGTGCGGTCATTCCAATGTGTGCGTATATGCATGCACAAGCTTTATGCGTTGAATGTATAATCTAAAATAATAAAACAACGACCCGCCACCGGAGAACGCCACGTTGTCCATGCCGAGCGCAAAAGTTGTACGATGCCTATAACATAACTAAAACACAATCAACCCACTGCGGCGGTACGGCTTGTGAAATATTTTTCCTTAATTGCCAATTCGCGAGTGCAAGATTGTGTGTGATAAACTCATAATTAGAGAACCATTGCAGCAGTTTACCTACGAGTGGCAAACAAAGTAATACGAGCGCGCAGCACGATAAAGTGGTGTGTGGCAGCTTGTTGGAAACGTTAAGTGGTGTGGAATGCACCCAACAACAAAACCGCCCAACAAGTTGTGTGGCGATCGTACCTTAGTAGGCAGAACAGCCAAAAGGGATACTACGGAATCACCGCGCCCAGTGCCGATGTAATTCGAGGTCATCAATAAAACAATATGACAGCACGCACGCACTACAAATATTATACAAACACATGCACAGCACCACAATTGAAAAGAAAATAAATATAATACAAATTTCCTCAATTTCCCAAGATAAAATAAATGAACAACAAACCTTCTTGTGCAACACACTAAGTCACCTTTTTTCTTATATCAATAGAATTTGCATACTGTAAGGGTACAACCTATAACAACGATAACCAATAAAGAACATACAAGGGTGAGTGAAATATTTCATTTAACATTATTGCCACATTTGCTAGATCAAGTTAGGAAAAAATAAAATAAAAAAATCCAAAAGGACGATTTTTCAAAAAATAAATATTTTTTCATCAAGTTGAAACCGTTGTCTCACATTCCCCTAATTTAGTAACGAATTCTTCTACCTTGATTACTTCCTGCATCTTTTTCAACACAAACTTAACATTGAAATGGAAGAAACTTTGCGCATACTTAGTGAGTCCCTTAATGCCCTAACCAACGTGGTAACAGGCATTAAGGAAGACATCAAGAAAAATAATGACAGGTTGGCTATTATAGAGCAGGAGCGCGGACACGCTAACCCTATGCCCGATCAACCACAACCCCTAGTTCGCGCACGCACCGAATATGAACCAAAAAAGATATCGGTCCTCCCTGACTGCGTCAAAGAACTACAAGCGTTCGAAGGCCAGCAGGAAGCTTATCTGTCGTGGATAAATAGGGCACAATCAATATTGACCGACTATGACTTGATTATAACCAGACCCTTATATAGAGCCATCGTCTTGCATATCAGGCAGAAAATAAGGGGACACGCTGACATGGCCTTGGCGGCCTTTGGCGTTCAAGACGATGACTGGGAGGACATAAAGCGTGTCTTGGCATTGCATTATGCGGACAAACGAGACATAAGTACGCTTGAGCATGAGCTCAGTATAATGTCTCAAGGTTCTAGACCATTAGATAGTTTCTATATGGACGTTAATGTCCATCTCTCATTGATCTTGAACAATCTGAAAGCCAGAAACCACCCTCGCGAAGTAGTCAACACGTTGATAGAAACCTACAGGGACAAGGATTTGGATGTTTTTATCCGAGGAGTGGGAGGAGATTGCTCCAAACGCCTACTTGTCCGCAGTCCCAAGCATCTACCAGAGGCGTACTCTTTTTGCATGGGATTGCAGGATGTAATGTCGAGGACCTCCGCGCCTCAGAACTATCAACCGTCAGGTGCCCCAAGATTCGCAGACCCATTTCAACACCAGGCCAGGGCACCATTCCGACCCCCTTTTTCTCCCGGTTCGGGCAGATTTTCCAAAAATTCCTACAGAACTCAAGCTCCTAGACAGGGCATTAAAATGGAATCCAATCGGTCGGGTTAATCTTACCAATCAGGGTACAGTAGTCGCCAAGAAGGAGGCTCCGGTATAAAAAAACGCCCGAAGGCGACAACCTTTTCCGAAAGGCACAAAGATTGTACCACATGGAGTTGGCACCACCTCCGCTAACCCCGGCAACTAGTGAAGACGACCAAGCCCCTTCACATGAAGGTTATTATGGTGACGCGTCTCAAGTTTCCGAGGAAGCCAACAATTATCCTCCGCAGGAGGTAGCGGAAGGAGATACAGATGCTCCACGTAACCTTGAAACCGAGGGAGAGGCGAATTTTATGACCAACGCCTCTCCAGTGTACCGTACTTAGAGTATGCAACGGAGAGGGGGAAAGGCTAAAGTTTTTGATTGACACGGGGGCGAACAAAAACTTTATTAGCCGCAAGCTTTCCCACATTTTTGAGCCCCCCTTACTTGGAATGTCCGTGGATACGGCCGTCAAGGCTGAAATCCGGACAAACACACAAGACCCGATCTATAGTAAAAGTTACCCGTACCCAGTCAATATGCGCGGAGAAGTCGAACGTCAAATCGACGAACTGGTGCAGGACGGTATAATTCGACCTTCTAATAGCCCTTACAATTCCCCTATCTGGATAGTCTCGAAGATACCTAAACCAAACGGGGAAAAACAATATCGCATGGTAGTCGATTTCAAGCGGTTAAATACCGTTACCGTTTCCGACACTTACCCCATCCCAAATATAAATGCTACACTAGTCCTCACAGGACGACCAAGGTAGAGATAGGCCGATGGACGATTTCCCGTCCACTAAATAAAACAGAGGAAAATTACGCTACTATTGAAAGAGGAATGCTCGCGATAATTTGGGCGGTAGACAACCTTCGGGCTTACTTATATGGTGCTGGTATTATCAAAGTATACACTGACCATCAACCTCTAACGTTTGCCTTAGGCAACAGAAATTTCAATGCGAAATTAAAACGCTGGAAGGCTCATATAGAGGAATATAACTGCGAACTCATCTACAAACCTGGGAAATCTAACGTGGTGGCTGACGCGCTTTCACACATTCCGCCTCAGCCTAACCAGCTGAGTACCGATTTAAATGCCGACCCAGATGATGATATGCAGTCTTTGGCTACTGCCCATAGCGCTTCACATGACAGTTCTCAATTGATTCCCCACGTTGAATCTCCAATCAACGTCTTAAGAAACCAACTCATTTTTGACACGATATAATATATATATATTATATATTAATAATATATATATATATTATATATTATACATATATTAATAATATATTATATATTATAAGTTATGAACCCTTTCTTTGCACTCTTCGTCTCACCCCCTCCCACCAGCCTGTCTCACACTCAACTCTATGCCCACTTCAAAACGATCTCTTCCATCAACACCACAATGTGGTTAACGACCCGCTGGCTGCAATGTGCTGCGTATGCAGACGACACTAAGTAGAGCACAACAACTTTTCGAAAGATATTATTATTATATATTAATAATATATATATATATATAAGTTAACACCAGCTAAACGCTTCCCTTGCCCCTTACACCGTACAACTGGTTTCGGGGCTGAACGGGTCATTGATCTGCGCGTTGCGCGTTTCCTGCCTCGTCGCCGCTGCTGCGTCAGGGCATCAGCGTCAGCACAGCTACTCCACGGTGTCAGCCAAAAGCCGATAACCGCCGCATCAGCCGAATATGGACAACAATGTTGATCGTGCTGGCACAGCACCACCAACATTGCGACACCCGAACGCGGCAGCGGGAGTCACGTTGCGCTTGGTCAGCACTTATGCTGGCTGGCTGAGGGCTCAACGGCTCATAGCCGAGGAGCGGACGGGCACTCTCTTGAGACCAGCAGAATCAACCAGAAGCAATTCCCATATTTGTTAGAATAAGTTGAGGAGAATAAATTGTTCAAATCTACATTCGTCGTGTGTTCTACTTTCAATGGAATTTACAACTAGGTAATATCGCACCTAGTGCCGGCCTGGGGGTTTCCCCCTGCGTCGGCTCTTAACTGGCGCCCGAGCAGGGACCGGCGATGTCCGGTTGAATAACTACGGTCGAAATTACTGTGCATTAAAATGAAAAAAAAAATAATAAAAATGCGGTGTGCAAAACCATTTTTTTTTTTTGAAGTAAACATGAAATAGGATAAAAAAATAACAATAAATTAGATCAATGATCTCAAGCAAAGAAACAAAACAAGTGCTGCGTTGCTGCGTGAACTGCGAATGAAGTGATCAACAAATAAAAAAGCAATTACCCACTGCCAGGGGGAACTACGCCAATCCCGGGGCGCATAATATTCCATAAACTTGTGAAAAACAGAAGGTGTGCAACTTGTGTTGTGTGCACTAAAGTGTAATGTAAAATAATAAAACAACGACCCGCCACCGGAGGACGCCTCGTCGTCCATGCCGAGCGCAAACGTTGTACGACACCTATAACTTAACAAACACAGTCGACCCACTGCGGCGGTACGGCACTCTTGCTAATTCGCGGGTGCAAAAGATTGTGTGCAATCAACCAATAATATGGAGAACCACTGCGGCAGTTTATCTGCGAGTAGCAAATAAAAGTAATATGAGCGCCCAGAGCGAAAAAGTGGTGAGTGGCAGCTTGTTGGATACGTTAAGTGGTGTGGAATGCACCCAAAAAAAACCGCCCAACAAGTTGTGTGGCGACCGTACCTTAGTAGGCAAAACAGCCCAAAGGGATACTACGGAACCACCGCGCCCAGTGCCGAAATAAATTAAGGTGATCAATAAGATACACGCACGAGTTACCACCCCACCGCCTAAACCCCCACGACTCTAACATCGGGCACTGAACCGGGAAGACCAAACAACTGGAGCACACAACATTGTCTAGAGACCCGGCCAGCCGAATGCTGAAGTGGCATAAAATATCATGTTCATGTTTACATTACATTACATTGTTTTTCCGTGCCTTATACGATAAATCAAGAAACTTAAAATTTAATGTCAAAAAAGCTGGTCTATAATCTTAGGAAGACTACACGTTCCGTTGTCGGGGCTTCAACAGCCACTAATAAGCTTTTGCACCCTATCAGACGTTCTAACCCTCTTCCTCCGATTACGGAAGAACCCAAGCCAATTCCCCACGAAAAACCTACAATGGACTCGGGTAATGAGCCTAGCCGCCCCACTCCACCCCCCTTAACACCCACTGTTAGTGGATATGGGTCGGTAATCTCGACGACTTTCAAGCCTAAAGACATTATGGCTTTCGTTGAGCATTTGCCAACTTTTGACGGCACTCCCCATCAACTGGACCGTTTTATTACTAGCGTAGAAGAAATTCTAATGCTAATAAGAGGGGCGGATCAAACGCCATACGGCTTACTCACCTTGAGGACTATTAGGAACAAAATAATCGATAGAGCTGACGAAGCCCTAGAGCTCGCAAATACTCCCTTGGTCTGGGACGAGATAAAAAGCAATCTCATTCGACTCTATTCGAGCAAGAAAAGCGAGGGCAACTTGCTAAGTGAGCTTAGCACATTTTCTGACGTCCAGACTCTGGGCCAACTGTTCTTTGGAATATCAAAAGTGAGAAGCCAACTCTTCTCCATACTCAAGAACAGTGAGCACAATAACACCGTTATAGATGCCAAGAAAGTTGTCTATAACGAAGTGTGCCTCAATGCTTTTATCACAGGTTTAAGAGAACCCCTCAAGACGTTCGTCAGACTTAAGTCCCCTTCTACCCTTGAACAGGCATACGAGCAATGCCAAATAGAGCAGACCTTGTACAGGGCCCAAAACAATCGATCTAATAGAACAGAGCAGAGATCCAATGAATCGGACGGTAGAAATCAACGAAATAATAATGACAATAACAACCGCAATGGACGAAATGACCAAAACGACCGTGGAAGACCTTATTCCAACTCTAATCAGAACAGATCATCTAACTCTTACAACCGTGCACCTCAATCCGGTAATAACGACAACCAAACTAGTACTTCAAACCCCTTCCGCACACCGTCGCATAGTCTGAACAATATAGAGGAGAACCCTCAATCCAACCCGAATTTTCAGCAACCCGCCTCGGGGAGCCAACAGGGTACATAAGTCCGGCTACACACAGTCCCTCTCTTCCTTTCATTAGAATCAAACTACCCCATACAAACCCCCTGAAATTCCTGATTGACACAGGCTCTACACACTCCTTTATCGACCCAAAATATGTTGATTCTCGAAGCTGTTCAAACAACGAGAAAAGTCCTGGCAATCCACCAAAGCACCATACGACACACCTGGACACTTTATATCCTGCTCGGACTGGTAACATGTTTGGCAATAATCTTATGGCTACACCGACGTACGAAGCACATCGTTCACGTCCATGAAGATCATCGGCTGCCAATCTACGCGCCGTCCATACCTTCTCTATGGCCATCGCTTCGAACTGGGGAGGGAGGAGTTACCACCCCACCGCCTAAGCCCCCACGACTCTAACATCGGGCACTGAACCGGGAAGACCAAACAACTGGAGCACCGCATCCGGTCAAGTGCCGCTGACTTCGCACACAACATTGTCTAGAGACCCGGCCAGCCGAATGCTGAAGTGGCATAAAATATCATGTTCATGTTTACATTAAGAACTTATGTACTTTAAAAACTAAACACTTATGTATGTACAAAACAGAGTAACAGAGACCTAGAGGAGACTTCTCGGAGAAATTAAAGAACACTCTGATTTTTGACTTAAAGCCGAACAGTCGCATTTTTACTAAAACCCCAGAACTTCAACTTAGAGGATTCTTACTTCTAAAACCCCAGAACTCCAAAGGATTCCTACTACCTCGAAACCCGAAGTCTCAGGCTCCCTCCCTCTGGACACGACTGATAACTCACGCAACAGAAAATTATTACGAAAAATGAACAGCACATAGAATAAGTAAAACACAAAAAAATAATAAAAAAATACAAACATATAAAAATAAAATACAAATAAATACATAAAATGTACCCTACACCCATTTACACACACAATATGTAGCCTAAGACCAACTTGAAAACGATCAATTATTTACAAATTGTCTTTTTGTAAGCTTGATTCCCGGTGCGTTGTGAGTCCCGCCCACGTATATAAGTACGAGGGGCCGGTGATCCCCTTGCAACACGGCGAAGTATGGAGGACCAACGGCGTCTTCAAACTAGCGCACCTCGTCGATCTTGCAAAGATGAACAGATTGGCCGAGGAAATCGCACGAGAAACAGCTGCTTTGGCGGACAGAAGAGCCGAGGCTTTGGTCGACTACTACCTTAACACAGCCATAGAGGGAATCAACAGGCTTTCCGGACGAGCGGGGCGCAAATCCCGTTCATTGGATTGGCTGGGGTGGGCTTGGAAATGGATAGCTGGATCTCCAGATGCTGCTGACTGGAACGCTGTTTTGGCTGCGCAAGGGATGGCATCGAAGAACAATGACCAACAGCTAAGAATAAATGCACGTCTGTTCGACGCGACTCACGAATCCATCGATCAATTAAACAACGTTATAGCAAAGGTGAATGCGACGACGGTGCTACACAAATCCATCATCTTATCTAACCAGGTTTCCGAAGTCGTCAGAGCTTGCCAGCTGGCTAAAACCAGCATAGTCGACTCAAATTTGCTTGATCATGGCGAGATTGAAACCATACTGAGGGAAGTGACAACTTGCCATATAAGAATGCGATCGAAGCCATCGAATTCTCTCGGCCAACCATCGTAACCAATGGAACCTTATTGCTCTACATACTGGCGTTCCCAAAGGTAGCGGCTGAGAAGTAGCGCCTTATGCACCTATATGCGACGATAAGCGAGGGAAAGCAGATTATACTGGAACACCATAAGCTAGCAGCTAGCTCGAGCGAAACTTATGCGGTCCTGGGAGATTGCCTTTCCATTGGCAATACCTCTGTTTGTCAGGAGGAGGAGCTTCAGAAATTGAAAGAGGATAGTTGTATCCCCCGACTACTGAAAGGCGGTCAGGCCAGGTGCTCATACCAAAGGAGCAATCAACGAGTGGTCAAGCAAGTTGACGATGGAATGCTCTACCTGACCAACTTCAACAGAACTCTGGGGACGGCTGCAAAAAACTACAACCTGATCGGCTCCTTTATCACCCAATTCAACAACGAGACGATAACGGTCGACGGCCAAAATTATTCCAGTTACTCGATCAGTCATCTAATGGCGATGCCGGCCGTACTGAGCCACATAACGGCCAACAACTTTCAACTTTCCCTGGAATATGTCCACGACGTGAGCATACGAAATCTGGAGAAGATGTCCAACGTGACCGGAGAACTACTAGCTTCTTTCATCACCATCATCAGCGTCAGCACAGCTACTCCACGGTGTCAGCCAAAAGCCGATAACCGCCGCATCAGCCGAATATGGACAACAATGTTGATCGTGCTGGCACAGCACCACCAACATTGCGACACCCGAACGCGGCAGCGGGAGTCACGTTGCGCTTGGTCAGCACTTATGCTGGCTGGCTGAGGGCTCAACGGCTCATAGCCGAGGAGCGGACGGGCACTCTCTTGAGACCAGCAGAATCAACCAGAAGCAATTCCCATATTTGTTAGAATAAGTTGAGGAGAATAAATTTTTCAAATCTACATTCGCCGTGTGTTCTACTTTCAATGGAATTTACAACTAGGTAATATCGCACCTAGTGCCGGCCTGGGGGTTTTCCCCCTGCGTCGGCTCTTAACTTATATATATTACGAGGGTCGTTTGATAAGTCCGTGACTTTTTGTATTTGCCGCGCACCTGCTCTAAATACAACACTGCTCCTGTCAGCAGTTATCGATTAACAGCTGACTGTAAAATTTTGAGAAAGCTGCGTTTTTTGGTTTGCGTTTTATAGGCATTGAAAGCAGACGATCTCGATCTCCATTTTCGTTAAAATTCACGAGATCGTCTGCTTTCAATGCCTATAAAACGCAAACCAAAAAACGCAGCTTTCTCAAAATTTTACAGTCAGCTGTTAATCGATAACTGCTGACAGGAGCAGTGTTGTATTTAGAGCAGGTGCGCGGCAAATACAAAAAGTCACGGACTTATCAAACGACCCTCGTATTTTGAGGGCCTTGAGATCGTCTGCTTTCAATGCCTATAAAACGCAAACCAAAAAACGCAGCTTTCTCAAAATTTTACAGTCAGCTGTTAATCGATAACTGCTGACAGGAGCAGTGTTGTATTTAGAGCAGGTGCGCGGCAAATACAAAAAGTCACGGACTTATCAAACGACCCTCGTATATAAGTTATGAACCCTCTTTGAATATCATCCCTCTTTCCCCGCCCCGCTGCTTTTATACACGCTTCCCCCGTTAGACCACTCTACACCACACAGTGGTCTCTCACATACTCCAAGAAACGCTGACTTCGCCCCCCGCCTTGCCCACCAATTTCACGATACATTCAACAGCCACGCCGGCCACTATGTGCAGCGTCCGCAAGAGACACTTTGTAGCCGATCGCGCCCGCTGCAAAAACTGCTGCGCCTGCAAATGCCGCCTTGTTGTTATGAGCAGCGTAGCCGCCGGATGTTGCGCAAGCGACCGCCGACACAGCATAGCTCATATTTCGGCCGCTGGCCCAGCAGCTATGCGGGGTCGCCCCTCGTCCCAAGACGCCTGTTGACGAGGCGTTCAAACACTGGAGCCGGAGCTCTGGTGAGACCCGGCAGAGACGGCAGAAAGCAGTCTTGAACGAACACCCGAACACTCCAACTGGAGAACTGCCGCGAGCCATTAAAATTAAACTATCTTTGTAAAACATTGAACATAAGTTAGACCTAATAAAATTATAACGTGAAACGGAGCTGTTCTCTCTTCTCTTCATTTTGGAACCCGATCTCCAAGAACGTTTGGAATGTTCATCATATTGATTAGGTGAGCTGTGCGGCTACGAGAGCCGTAGTGCGAGAAGTTGTCTCGCTTAACTGGCGCCCGAGCAGTCAGAATTCTGACTACCGGCAATGGTTACCAACTTAACACAATAAAAATTATAAAAATGGAGAAAAATAAAAACAAAAAAAAGGAAAAAGTGAACCACGAAATGTGGTAAAACAAGATAACGACAAGTGACAAATGGCAGTGATGTGATAGTGGAACTATGAAAGTAAGAAAACGACCACCCGCCGCGGTGAGAATGCCGCTACAACCTGTAACGGGAGAAACATTCTGCACGGGCGCAAAAAGTCGTATATAACAAAACAAAAGACCACCCGCCGCAGCGTTAACGCCGTCTTCTGTCCAGGAGCGGGGCATATTTAACGCGGGCGCAAAGTGTCTACTTCAAATATTAAAAAATGACCTATGTTGCAACCCACTGCGGCGATTTGTCTACAGCCCCTGTAGCCCATTCGCGAGTGCAAAGTTCATAGCGTCAAACTGATACTTAAATGAAGCAAGAAGAATAAGTTCGTCAATAATAAAATAAACTGTGAATTGTGATTCAAGCGTGTGGAAATCCGCTGGACAGGCTGAGCGGTGCGGAGCCACCCGAAAAAGCTGCCCAGTAGATTGTGTGGCAACCGTACCTTAGTAGGCCAAGGCCAAAATGGAAAAATACGGACCACCGTGCCCAGTGCTAGGCTTCACTTAACATAGAACTCGCCCGTCACTGTCGTAATAAAATACCAAGAAAAAATACGAATACAAATGCTAATATAAGAAATACAAAAAACCATTGCCTATTACAAAAACTCACACGAGGACCAACACAAATTGTCAAGGGTGAGTGAAACTACACTTAACTATCTCTGTGCCTTTTGATAAGAAATTTCAAAAAAATACCTGATTACCTGGTTTACTTGATTAAGGAAACAACCCTGTAAAATCTTGGTTATCCGTTTATACCCTATCCGACCCAATACATTCCTGTCGTTTAGTTTGCTAATTGCGTTCTTATTAAGAAATGGAAGAAATTAAGGAAACACTTAATGCGCTCCTTGCCCAAATGACCGGGCTTAAGGACGACATGAAAAAAATGAACAATCGAATGAACACTTTCGAAGCTGAAAACGAAGCTCGTAACCCGGTAGTCACTCCTCCGGTGCCCTTGGCCCGTGCACGTAACGAATTTGAGCTGAAGGAAGTCTCTACGCTTCCCGACTGCGTCAAAGAGCTTTAAACGTTTGAGGGTCAGACCGAGAGATACGTCTCGTGGGTTAATCGTGCGCAAGCTATCTTAGACGATTACGAGGTTATCAAAGGGAGACCATTGTTCCGTGCTATAGTATGTCACCTTAGGCAAAAGATAAGAGGCGAAGCCGAAGAAGTTCTCGACTCTTATGGGGTTCGGGATAACGACTGGCCAGAAATCAAAAGAGTTTTAGCAATGCAATACGCGGACAAACGCGATGTGCGAACGTTAGAGTATCAGCTTAGTCAGCTGAACCAAGGAAACAAACCCTTGGAGGAATATTACTCGGAGGTGACGAAACATCTCTCTCTTATCCTCAACGGATTGAAAGCCGAAGGACACTCGATAGAAGGAGTCAGAGCCTTGTCCGAACATTCTCGACAACAGGCCCTTGATGTCTTCATTCGAGGAGTCGGTAACGACGCCTCTAGACTATTGGTCATGCGTAGACCGAAAGATTTGCAGGAAGCTTACTTCTTCTGTAAGGAACTGCAGGCAGTTTGTCCGAGAGGAGGCTCATTCGCCCGCTCCTCCCCACCAAATTTTACTCCAAATACCCGGTTTTATCGACCGCCGAGTGGCCCTCGCTTTACTTCTTCCTATCAGGGAAATGTTAGACCTTCGATAGGTTCAGGATATGGAGGCTCACAAAATAGTAATCGCTTCCAAGGCCCAAGACCGGCATTAAAATGGAGTCGAACCGGTCGGGTCAGTCCCACCGTTCTGATTACAGGGTCCCCCAGAGCGAGGGTTCTGGGATGAAAAGAACGTCGTATGAATATCAGAATCCGTACATTCCCATAGTCGATGGCCAGATCTTGGTGTGGGAGAATTTCGCCTACGTGAGGCACTCCGCGAATCTTTCGGAGTACGCACGTGTAGTAGAGGAGACGGTCGGTCTGCTTAGCCACTTCCCGCAGTCACACATAAGAAATTTGCTGAATGTAGATTCAGGACACCTCCGGGACTTGCTGGATGCGCTGGGCGCGCACCATCGAGTGGCCAGAAGCTTGGACTTCCTGGGCTCCATACTAAAGGTTGTAGCCGGTACACCTGATGCCAGCGATTTGCAAAACAGTAGGGTCGTAGAGGCGCGATTGATAGACGCGAACAATAGGCAGATAGAAATCAATACAAAAATCCAGAGTCAAATTAATAAATTAACTGCCACCGTCAACTTAATCCTCAAAACAGCAAAAGCGTTGCAAATTGACTCCGGTCATTTGTATGAAAAGTTGCTCGCGAGAAATAGAATGCTCATGATGGAGCTTCAAAATTTAATGTTGGCCGTGACACTTGCAAAAATGAACATTAGTTAACTAAAGCTAACGTCGCTTCCACGAGCGCATGAAATACGACAACATCGGCATAATGCAACGTAAGCATTATGCCGGATGTCGATACGTAGCCGGCAGATACTGCAGATTTGCGTGGCCGCTACGAATATGAGATCGCAACAATGTGTTTCGTTTTCATGATAGCTCCTAAGTTTGAATTCTTGTATTTTATATTCAGTTCTGATTTTGTCTCCGACGCTACAGCTCCGCTTGGCCCGGTGTAATAGAGCATAAAAAGTAAACTCCTAATCTTTCATTGTCACGGCTCCGCCTGACAGCTGATTAGTAAAAGCCGCGCGCGTTAACCGCCGGCCAACCCTTTTCATAATTTGCACAACTATGGATGCCGCCATAGGTGCGTACATAAGAACTAGCACCAGAGTAACCGGAAATGTGAATCATGTCATGTATTCCAAGAGAGATTACTCTAATAGAGGCCAAGGTTACAGAGGTAATGGTCGCGGCAGAGGTCATTACAATAACCGCAGCAATAACTACAATAATGGCCATAACGGAAACCGAAATAATAATAGCAATAATAGAGGCCGTGGTAACTCAAATAGAGGAAGCCGTAATAATCAAAACCGAAATAATAATAACGGCAATGCTAGTGTAAGAGTAACGCAAAATACGTCGGAAAACTCACAGAACCCTTTAGGAAACAATCAATAAATGCAAAAGTTCATTCCACCAATTATAGTCTTAATATATTCGTAACTTTCTATAATCATTCAACTGAAAATAAACTAACATTCCTCATAGATACTGGTGCAGATATCTCACTTTCGAAAATAAATTCTGATAACTTCAAAATTCAGGATGAAAAAATAATAAACATCCAAGGCATAGGCAAAGGTGTAATAAAGTCTCAAGGAACAACCTCAATAGAACTTCAATCAACAAAATATATTATTCCACATTCATTTCATTTGGTAGACTCAAATTTTTCAATACCATGTGATGGTATAATAGGCATTGATTTCATTTCGGTTTAGAACCTTCTCAGGCATTCCTTTATATGGATGACTTAATGGTGATAGGATGTTCCGAAAAACACATGATTAAAAACTTAACTGATGTTTTTAATGTATGTAAGTTAAGCCACCCAACCCGGCTGCTGGCTGTCACCAAGCTGGGTGTCGCCAACAGCCCACGATCGGCGACTCTGTTGCATAGCGAGCACTGGGAGCGGAATTCGTCCGCACGAGGCGCTGACGCAGCGGAAAGGAGGAGAGACACTGGTGGCCTTAGGGTAGCTTAAGTTTCAGTTTGGTACTTTTAGTTTTAATTTGGTTTTAGGCAAGAGCACTTCGTGCCTTGCGAAAATAAACAATAATAATTAAGCTCGCGTTTTAAATTATAAAAGGAAAAGAATAATTGGCGCCCAACGGCAAAAATCCAAAATCCCAAAAATAACTAAGTGCATAGTGACAGTGCAGACAAAGAAGTGCAGCTACCGTACCCGGCAGCAGCGTCTTAACACATTGAAAATATCATCGCACAGTGACAGTGCAGACGAGGAAGAGCAGTTACCGCATCCAGAGAAACCCATCGGCAGCAGCGTCTTAACACATAGAAAATATCATATAAGTGAGTGTTTAATGAACATGCTATGCGTTATACAAGGCCTTTTACTTTGAAATAATAATAATAATTGAATATTATAGAAACAAAATAACAGAATAAAAAACTTCCACAACTCAATTTTCGATAAATTAAGGGATACTATATAAAACATTAAAACACTACAATACATTAATATATTAAAACATAACATTGACACATTAATAGAACACATAAACAACGTTGCTGAAAGCTTACTTTAACACGTAAACCGTATCTAAACTTTAATTTTATGTTAAACTCCCAACTTTTTACAAACAAATGTATCACTGCAGTTACACAAATCTCAACGTATCACATGAGTTCCTGGCATACCATTACGACAAGATTTACAAATTTTATTATAAGTGCAAAAAGGAAAAACGTAAATTTCAAACTCACATTCAATTTCCCTTCAACGCTACATCCATGCACTCTTGTATGAAGACCACTATTATTTTTGAAACGATTTACCATACAAATGTCCACCAAAAGAATTGAGTAACTGATGTACTCTCTTTCTACTTCCATAAAATCGATATAGAAACCATCAGTTAGAAATAAAGACTGGCATGAAATAAAATAAATATCCAACGATTTGAGTTACTGAAGTTAACAAATACTTGAATGATGTATATACATATGTAATATATAAATGGTATAGCAACAATCGGGCGAAGTTTGCAGCCAAAACCAGCAAGGGTACAAAATTGTGTGCCGTAGGAAGCTCTTATCATTTTATAAATCAAGGTAGATTTTTTGCAAGAAATACTTTACATTTTGTAAAATCCTAGAAATAAAAGAAAAAACAGTTTTAGTTTCCTGGTACCCCACAAATCATAAAATCCTGTGGAGTTCATAGGACCTTCGGTTAAAAAATTGGTTTTTTATAAAACGTCATCATACATCATATTGATTGTAATATTATATGTAATAACAGCAACTGAAATCCAGCATCACGCCAAATTTACCTTTCTTGTTTTTTGGTAACTCAAAAGAAGCCTATTAGTTCATTATATAATTTGTGAAACTCCAGCAGGCAGAACTTGGCGAATATTTATGTTTATTCGGGCATCTTTCACATAATGGCAAAAAGGTGCCCAAAAGACCTCGTCTTCAACTTGGTCATATAATTCTAAATCCATAAAGCTATTTTCCGTGCTCACATCAAAGTGTTCTTCACATTCGTTATATTCATAAGCTGACATCTTGCAAGTTTCCTTTATGATGCGTGGAACAGCATGATAACAAAGTCGCGTTTCCTGTGACATTATCAAAACATCTCCACTACGAAGAAATATCGCTGTAGGTTCCTGATCTAGCGTCTTACCACCTATAAGAAATATAGCAGTTTGTCCGAAGCTGCGAAAAAAATAATATTCATTAAAAACATGAAATAAAGTTATGGTTAAGAAGACCATCTATTCCGAAAATTAACTTTTTATCTGAACGTTATTCGCAAGCATTATGTTGACTTTTATAACGCTTACAAAGCGAATGGAAAAATTGTATTGATTTGCGTGTGCAGTGGGCTGGCATCTAAAATGTAAAGAAATTATTTTAATATTGCAAAGGGTATGGTAAAAAGTATGCTTGCATTCAAATTTGAAATATCTATATGATAACTGAGATTTCTACGGTTAAACAGACCGACGGACATTGCTAAATTTTCTGGGGTCTCAAACGCATCCTTTTGTCTGTTACATACATTTGCTCAAAGGTAATATTATATCCATTTTGTTTTAAATAGTCGATAGGTATAAAAAGTACATTTTTGGAAAAGGCGATCTTTTTATACAATTAACGGCAATATACCTAAACGAAAACAGTGGAGCGTCCAGGTCTAGCTCCGAATGATCCGTATGACCCGACAGAGTGGTTCCCATTGGATAGTAGTTTACAATAGCCGCTTGCGGGATAAAGTTCGAGAAACCGAGGGCACAGGAAAAGAATTGACACATATTATTTAAGTCGTATGGAAATTCATTGCGCATCGTCTCGGTGTAGACTTTTGTATCCCAATCATGATGATAACCTAGTGTAGTCCAGCGCATTGCAACTTTAAGACGATCACTTTCACTTGGGTCAGTGCATTGATGCAACTCTCTCCACCAATCACATATAGCAGCGTCAGAGAATAAAGTTCTGTTTAGATTAACAACATTTGGTTCTTTCGGGTAATCACGAAGGCAGCGAGCTATCCAATAACGTTGTCCGCTTACTGTAAATGCATTGCGTATAACCACAAGTCCAGGATGGCTTTCGAGTTTATAACACCGCCACATGTGTTGCGGATGCAGGCCGACCGGCACTGACAAATCTGTATTAATATCAGAGACATTCACAGGTTTCACCAACTATGGTTTTACCACATGCGAATATTTACAAGTACAAATGTACAAGTACATGTTTAAATTTTCTAACACAATACAAACATGCATACATATTTATGTATGTACTCACATTGTACCAACTTTTCTGTGAATTACTGCATTCATACAAATCAAAGTCAATAACATCGTTAAGGTCAGGGGATGGATTCTTTCTTTTATAGAATTTAAACGTCTTTTTAAACATTTTGCATACTTAATATGCAATGTGAGTACCGATCAGAGCAGAGACATTGTGACCGCACCGATAGCGATAACATACACAATCCATTAGAGATGGAATCTATTTAATGTTTATTATATCGATTGTTGCTGTTTTTCGATTAAAATCAATTTGAAAAAAGTCATGGAGAATGATTATAATTTTGTACAAAAAAATGCAAAGCACCTTACAAGACATGTGCCCATAAAATGAATAAATACTACATATCAAAAGGTGGAAGACTCCAACGACATGATTGCTATTTCCGCATGGCCAAGACCAGACGACTGACCCTTATAAAACTGAACGAGTTGAATCAAGAATAAAAAATTTAATTTTTTAAATTTCAGCGTAATTAAGGAGATAATAATAAATAGCCTTCGAAAAATCTCGATTGTTAATTAAATTTGTCAGCTGAAATGATCAGTGTGGCCAGGTTGCAATAAGTAAATTTACGCTTATTTTAACATCGCAAATATGCGAACTTACATTTACTTACAATTGGCCTCTGAATTGAAATTTTATGTTTGAACGCATACCTTTATTAATCTTATGAATTTTAAATTTTAGAATAATGGAATAAGTTATATAAGTAAACACATGCGTCGTCACGCTGGCGGGAGGCGTTGTGCGCGATTTAGTTATCTTGTTGCAGTATATATTAGTTTTGCCGAAGGTACTAGCTGAAAGGTTTCCCTCATGAATCTGTATTCGTCTATTCTCGATGGAAAACAAATTGTGCTGGAACATCTGAAATTTGCTGTGAGCCTCATGGAAACCTACGCCGTATTGTGTGGCTTTCTTATGGCGAAGAACTGGACTTCAAGTACATATCTTCAAATTTAAACAGGCCCTGAAAGAGCTTGCTAAATTTCCAAACAAAGACAAAATCAAAACCCGTTACAATAACCGACTCTGTTGTTCTTCCCGCCTGTTTAAAATCAACCGTTCCAAGTAAGTTTGTATTAAAATAAAAATTAGGAACAGAACAAAAATTTAATTATAAATACTTTGCAAATTTTTTACAAATTCTTTACAGTAAAGTATTTTTTTATTTTAACATAGTATAGTAAATAAATATAGAAAATTGACATTTTACAGATTGAATGAATCAAATTATCCATTTTTTATTTTGTGAAGCCATGACGGTATGTTCAAAAGTTTCCGTTGTTAGATTTCAATAATTAATATAAAATAAATATTTAACATCCTTGATAATAACAATAAAGACATACATACAAATATATACAAACATAAGTTTTTGATTACATATTGACAGCTTTTCACGATGACTGAAATTCTTAATTCCGACCGTGCTTATCGTTAAATATGTACGTATGTATGAAAATATACCTTCGAACATATTTATAAAGTTTATTCATAGTAAATATATTGCTTTATCATATAATATTAATATTCTTCTTTTCCGAAAATATCAAATTTTCAATATAATTTTATTTAATAAGTAGTAGTTATAAAGATTTAGTATATATAATTCAAAGATGTCCGGTTGTCAATCACTAATGGGGTCAAATATGTTGACGTTTCCTGTGTTACCTTATTCCATTTAAACGCAACATTGTTACTCATTACTCAGCAGCAAGCAGAGCAAAATTCTCAAAGTTGATCTTACCTTGTACTGATTCGTCATCCAAGTCATCAGTGCTGCTAGTAATGCGTGCTGTAAATTATTATAATTATTAGATTTATGATCAGTTTCAATCAAATATTATATTCTATTCCTCTGTGGGTTTTTTGCTCTTATAAATATTATTATTAAACTTCAGGCTATACGACAATTTGTACCATTGCTGAGCTTATAGTTCAATTTTCAGTCCAGTGTTTCTTATGAATTCTACATTTTTTTGATTGACGCAATCTAATCTCGAGAAAGTCAGTTTTACTAACGTACAGACAGACAGACAGATAAACATGGCTCAAGTCGGCTAGTTATTCTGACCTAGAATACATGTACTGTGTGAGATCTGGCACGCCTCCTTCTAGCTGTTATATACATTTGCAATTTGGTATACCCTTTTTTCAACAGTTTCACTGGTTGAATGGTACAAATTGTGTACAGTAAAAAATGAGTACAGTACTTTTGGTGGCAGAAAACGCTTGTACTTTCAAGCTCAAAATAAATTTGCTCAAGCAGGACTCTTATACGAGTAAAAAGAGACACAGTTGACGCTGATTGTTTGTTTGGTAGTAAATTATCCCTTCAGTGCGTTAAAAACTGTCAAAATTGATATATCCTCTCTAGCGGTATAATAATATATATGTTAAAATACCCACCCCTAGAACCTCTTGTCGAACCGACACCACCAGTGCTGCCAGATGTTGCGCCATTACGGTTGTAAAGAACGTTCTCCAAATAAGGTAATCCATTATTGTTGACAATGTTCATTCCCAAGCAAGTTTCTATTTGTTTCCATCGATGAAGTCTTTCTTGAAGTTCATTTGTAACTTCCCCAAGAGCATTGCGCGCTTCAACAATTGAACGATCGACGTCATCAATACTTTTACCATGCGTAGATACAAAAGCACCAACTAAACTTGATCGTTTTTTGCGCAATTTTTCACATGCTTCGCGCGCTGTTTGAAGTTGTTTCTCAGCAGAGATGCGTTTCTTCTGATGGTTTTTACTTTCTAACTCATATGTATATTGGAGCCACGACTGCAATTGTTGAGGAGGTGCCCAACAATTGTCAACCAACTCAAATTCAGCCCGCGTCAATTCATTTCGGAGCATTTCAATTTCTTTTTTTAATTGTTGCACTTCCAGGTCTGAGCTAGAAGAACTTAAAGAAGGCACTTCTTTCAGGCGACGCTCGAGGTCCATTTTTTCAGTAGCAACGTTCTCTTGTTCCATTCGGGCCAACTCTAGTTCCTATAATTTATTACATTAATTTTTATTACAATGTTGAAGTTGATTAATTAGTACGAGGTGTATTCAAAAAGTATAGCGAATATTGAATTTTCGTGAGTAACGCGAGGGTAGTTTTATTTACTGATAACTCATACCTTTTGCATCTCTTGCAGACTTTGCTCTGCCCGCTGCAATCCTTCCATATCCTGGGCCATACGACGCAAGTGTCGCTTGGCATTTTTGTTTTGTTGGTAAGCATACCAACACCCAATTATTGCACTCAATAAAAGCGTGACAAGTATGTAATCTTTCCAACGCGTTCCAGTTTCTATAAACAACAATTGATTTTTAAATTGGGATAAAATAAAATGTTTTAAAAAAAATATTTGCATGCGATGATCGCTTACCTCGTGGTGGTCCAAAGAGAACAACATCCATAGCCTTAAGTGAAATTTTTTGTTTATGTATCGGATCTTTAATACCAAGCACGTTGCTTACATAATGAAGATTGTTAACCGCCAATCTATAAGTTTATTAGATTTTAAACGATTAAAATTATACCATTAATTAAAAATAAATATGACCGCTACTGTCAGGTGCCTGACGTACTAAAATTTTCAGAAACTAGTTTGGTTGCACTAGATTGAGGTGTAAGTTAACAACTAAGTAACTTATACCGTAACAACTAAGTCGTCTCGGACCAAGAATGCCCTAAGAATCATCTATCATAATCTTTATAAGAAGACAAAACACATCGCTGGAGACAAGTACATTTCATAATTGGCGCCAAACCTGGGCGCTTTTATCTCACAATACTGTGCCAAATTTTGACGCCATTTGGGCAGATTAGATTACTCTGATAAAACGTTCTTACGCCTACTAATGCAAGGCTTGGAGATGGCCAGACAAGGCGACAAACTAATAAGATTGTGAGGACACACGAAGGCGCTGATCTGCTCAATGATGAAGTTAAAGTTGACGCCCTACATGCCTTTATCTCGGAACGAGAAAAAAACAAATTTAATTTTGCTGATTTATCGGTGGTCTGCAAGTCTTGTCAGGTACGACCGCAGGACACCCTCTATTTTGTGTGAGTCGCAGGATCCCAAGTAGAAAACGAACAGAACAAAATCCGGACCATCAGGTGGAGTAGCCTCATAATTTAAATAATGTAAGCTAGTGAATAAATGAAAACAACAGAAGCAAACACACTAACCAAACCAAAATAAATTTTATGTAAAACCAAACTGAAATAATTTTATGCAAAAATAAAAGTGAAAGTGAGTGCTAAGAAAAGACCTGGATAAAAAAAATCTAAATTAATAAAAAATTTGTCTACTATAACAAAGAAAAGACGTAAAGCGAAAACTAAATAAATTCTACCACTCAGCATGCAACTGAATAAATAAAACAAAATAGTTTCAAATGAGTGGTATGACAAAACCTAATCTTACGAATCTTATCCAAAGGACCCTCCAAGGTAGAAGGGTAAAACCAGCTACTGGTTTTGATTGCAAATCATTCATTTAATAGCTCAAACATGAAAAAGCTTAAATGGTGAACTGTGGTATGCACATATATCGGTTAACCGCTGTACTTATATTCGATCATAACATACGATCACATTGTAGCACTTTGTTGTAATATATACATAAACAGTCCGTCCCATATGAAATACGAGCATCCACATAGAGCTTAACATATGTACATAATTGCATAGCATTCTCACGACAGCTATGCGCTGATCGCTTACTATGTGTGTACATAACACTCCTCCTCCTTCAACGTCGTCGCTTGGCGACAATTCATATATAAGTTAAGGCCCAACATGTCACAGCTCTGTAATAAGAGCATAAGAGCGCCACACGCGCAAGTAGCAGAGAACAACAAAAAGAGCAATATTATCACACGCGCAAATGCCAGAACAACAACAATATTACAACCTGGAATTCGCCAGTCAATAACCGTGTGATCGGAAAAGTGCAACTTGACAAACAGCCACGTGCGCTGAGTCTGCACATGTCAACCAGGTCACCGTGGGATCAACAACGCACCATAGCCGGGCATGTGACACCAAGGCGGCAACGACCCGTGGGAAGTTAATCTGACAGGCCACCAAAGCACGCGCGCTAGCCATGCACTTTCCAGTAAGCTACCGTGGGACCAATAAGCGCAAGACGAAACCCCGTCAACAACTAATGCAGCCGGCACCGGCTGAGACCATGGAAAGCACCAATAGCAGAGCGCCACATAGGAACTCCACAGCCGAGGATCATATTGCACCAACCGGCAACCAATGCCGGCCAACATAGATCAGCTACAGCGACAGCGAATGAAATCAAGGGAACACCAAGAGCCAGCACAGCAGCAGCAGCGTCAGAGCGACGCCTTAGGTTTAATGTAGTTTAGTTTAGCAATTGTAAATCAGTCGTTATCTCAACTTGTTAATAAAAACATTATTTTTTTAAATAAAAATAATCTAAACATTTAAACTTATATATAAGATATAAGTTTACAACCAAGCAACTTTATATACTCGTACCCTAGCAACTAAGTAGCGTCGCACAAACAATGCTGACACGCCATAATTGGGTTCAGCGCTCTGCGCTAAGAACGTTCGGAGTTGGAAAGCTCACACTTCCCATTTGGAGTGTTGCGCAGCGCCGCAAGAAATGCTGAGTCGGGTTGCCGCTCATGTCTTGGTGGCGCGATGCATTGTTGCGTAGGGTAAGCTAAGTAAAATATTGTCTGTACATCAGTTCTTGCAAAGCTGCTTAATAAACCACTGCAATACTCCGGCGCATAGCCGTAAATATCTTTGTTCTTAATTACAAACACATTGCTACGCCAAAAGGCTAGTAATACAACTAAAGGGGCGAAGTCAAGCCCTCCAACGTAATCTACCTAAAAGGTGTCAAAGGCGAATCTCTGCAGAAAACGGCAGACCTCTGGACCATCAAATAGGAGATTTATTTAACTGGCGCCCAACTTCACCACGAACAATAGTCTAGTTTGACAGCATTCGAGTATCTGAATAGGGAATTAATGAAACCAATACTTCTTCAGTACCCAGATTTCAGCAAACAATTTTGCATAACCACAGATGCCAGTAAACAGGCATGTGGAGCGGTACTATCTCAGGACCATAACAGCTACCAATGGCATACGCTTCAAGAACCTTTACAAAAGGCGAAAGTAATAAGTAAGTGGCATGACCTGTGATATGCACATAGTCTACACAGACATATATTCATACTTTGAATATACATTCATACATTGTAACACTTTGTTGCAATGTTTACATAAACAGTCCGGCCCAAGTGCATGTGTAACATGAGCATCCACTTGGAGCTTAAGATGCATAATTGCATAGTCAGCATTCTCACGCTGGCTATGCGCTGATCGCGTACTATGTGTGCGCATAACACTCCGCCTCCTCCAACGTCGTCTCTTGGCGACAATTCATATACATAAGATATACATATAAGCGTCAAAGCGCTGCCGGCTATGCGGGCAGCGCTGCTCCAAGAACTTAGCCTAAGAGAAGCTTTTTTATGTAGTCTTAAGAACACTCTCAATTTTGAATCCAATGGAAGCGGGACCATGCCTGCTCCATTCCATATTAAATAAAAGGGACAATTGTCCCACTGACACAAAAACAATACTGTGTTATAATATACGGATTACTACTGTTACATGGTGAAGATATTACAACAACGCAACTGGAGATATCCCAAGATGTTACGTGGCGACCGTGAGGCAGGAGCCTTATGAAAACTGCGGTGGATCACAAAAGAAAATCTGAGTGAGTAGAGTGTGTGAGTGATGGGCAAAACTAGGGGCGGAGTACAGAAAAAAGTGAATAAAAGAATAGCGCACTTAAAGTGGCTATTATTCACTAAAACTCCAGCGCCCCCGTGGTCGACAGCTCAGAAACTGCAAACAGAGCTGGACCACCTCACCAATTTTTTAAAAGAAAAAAAGTCCCACACCACCGTTCACTCAGATAAAGCTATAAAAGTGATAACTAAAGAAACAATTCCACCACCGCAGAAAATCGGCCTCCCACACTTCCCCAAAAGGTGCCCCGACGATTATGAGCGTCCCCTATACAGTCCGTTTTGCGAGCATACTTGCAAACACTGTATTAACCCAGGGAACCCTATCAACAAGCAGTGAAGCAGCGAGGGAGTGTCAGCGTACCAACACCGGCGACGACCAGCTGACACAGGAAAACGTGCTGCGCAATCCGCACACTACGTCAACGCTGGACTAGCAGAGGAAAACGTGGTGCGCAATCCGCACACTACGTCAACGCGGGATAGGTATAAACTGTGGTGCGCTATCCGCACACTACGGCAATGTTGGAAAAAATTGAACATCATACTGGACAACAACAAACAGCCTGTGCAGCCAGCACCGGCACTAATCTGAGTGAGTAGAGTGTGTGAGAGTGATGGGCAAAAATAGGGGCAGAGTACAAAAAAAAGTGAACAGAAAAATAACGCACTTAAAGTGGCTATTATTCACTAAAACTCCAGCGCCCGCGTGGTCGACAGCTCCAAAATTGCAAACAGAGCTGGGACCTCCTTACTAATTTTTTACAAGAAAGAAAGTCCCACACCACCGCTCACTCAGAGAAAATTATAAAAGTGATCAATAACGAGACAATTGAACCACCGCAGAAAGTCGGCCACCCACAATTCTCAAAAAAGTGCCCCGAAGACTGCGAGGGTCCCTTATAGAGTCCGTTTTGCGAGCATACTTGCAAACACTGTATTAACCCGGGGAACCCTATCAACAAGCAGTGAAGCAGCGAGGGAGTGTCAGCGTACTAATACCGGCGACGACCAGCTGACACAGGAAAACGTGGTGCGCAATCCGCACACTACGTCAACGCGGGAATAGCAGATGAACACGTGGTGCGCAATCCGCACACTACGTCAACGCTGGACTAGCAGAGGAAATATTCGTGCGCAATCCGTACACCACGTCAACGCGGGAATAGCAGATGAAAACGTGGTGCGCAATCCGCACACTACGTCAACGCGGGATTGGTACAAACTGTGGTGCGCTATCCGCACACTACGGCAACGGTGGAAAAACCAAACATCATACTGGACAACAGCTTGTGCAGCCAGCACCGGCGCCGCCAGCGTTACAAGCTGCGCCACTGAACCAAACAGAGGAACCGACAGCGTTACCTAGAACGCACAACATGAAAATATATATATTTTAAAACATTATATTAAGATTTAAAAATTGTAAAAAACATTAACATTCTGTCAAGCTAACAAAAAATCATTAATAAAGAACCTTTAAACAACACATTACATGGCGACCGTGACAGTCGTCCAACGATGGACAAATTGACGTCACAAATAAATTCATATCGGAGGAAAACTCGACTGGAATGCTGAGGAACTACAATTGCCAAACTGAGAACAAATCTGAGTGCGTAGAGTTGTATCGAGGTATGGGAAAACATCGTGGCGGTCTAAAGACCAAGCTGAACAAACGTATAGCCCACGTAAGGTGGCTAATATACGGTCAGCAAACGCCACCGGTTTGGTCGAAAGCCCTAAAGCAAGATGCAGAGCTAGACCACTTGCTGCAATATCAGCAAGAATTAAAGATCCAGAAACTCGAGAAAATATTAAAAATATAACAGTAATTAACAAAGTTCCAAAACCAATAGCATATCCAGCACCAGCACCGGCACAAACGAAGCCAAAAAAGAACTGCCCACCGGACTGCGGAGGAGTCTGGAGTCCTCAATGTGTGGGACTTGTGAGCAGCCGTCAACATCATCAGCAGCCCAGAAATAGACAGCAGCGAGGGAGTGTCAGCGTGCCACCCCCGGCAACGCCCAGCTGACACCAGCAGATGAACATCAGCAGCAGTAAAATATTAACTAATTAACCATAAATATAAATATATAGAAAACAATTTTGTAAGGCATTGTAAAATGGAGCATACTATGCCCTGTTAACCCAATATGGCCCGTGAAGCCATAGCTAGAATCAGGCAGGCAATAATGTAAAACAACATTTTTTTCCTCTCTACTAACTAACATTGACAAAATTTAAGAAAGAAATAATTCCCAATATAGATGTCCATAGAGACAAATAGAATAAGCAAAACTGAAAACATATATAAAAATAGAGAAGAGTTTTTACAAAGCTATAAAATTAGTATACCCTAAATGGGTCTGATAGAGACTAAACTGTTGACTCCACAGCAAATGTTATAAATAAAGTGGAAGTCTAAAATGCAGACTTGTTCTGGATAACCATACTACTAATTGTAATTGCTCTAGTTATGGTATCCAATGCATTAATAAAAATATACAAAGTACATAACAAGTGTCTCAGAAAACAATTGTAGCATATCTACCCTACTATCAAACAAAGAATGGGTATAACTTTGCATAAATACACTGTGACACTTTGTCATAGTAAACGTAACGTAATAAGACCACCAATAACTACATAAGCATTCCAGTGTAGTGTATCTACCCTCAATATGTAGAGTAGAGTATAAAGTATATACATTGTGACACTTTGTCACATAAATTATAATAAACAAAAAGACCACCAACTCCAGCTCTTGAAATACGATCTAACGCTTATACATAAGCCGATCGCGGAGCGTGAGAATGCTGAGCATGCACTTAGCAGCTCAAGTGGTCAAGCTATACATAACATATGTATGCCTTCTGCATACACATGTATATGTATATAATATAACAAACACATAGTCTTAAGCATACCATGTACGGGTAGCTGTACCCAAGAACAGCAATATGAAATCATTCAAATAAAGTGATTCAAACTGAGCAGAAGCTCTGAACTAAGAATACAAAATCTATCTATTCATTACATGGCGACCGTTTAAATTTCTAATGAAATGTAAACTTTGACTTGTGAGCCAACCACATTAAAACTATCAAATTTCCATGTCTCTGGCACTTGT